>QEWY01000252.1:31062-81838 GCA_006503575.1 Baylisascaris schroederi
GTGAATGGATTTTAAAAAAAATTAATTTAATTCACTTCAGTGAAAAATCGATTTTTCCACTATGTTGATTTAAATTCAACCAAATTATACATAGCCATAAAATATATGAAAATAAGGAATCTGCATAATATTTATTTGTTTTTTAAAGTAACAACTAGATAACATCGGTAAAAATTTCTTCTATTTAGGTAATGCATTTTTTTTATTTCGATTTTTTTTTCCCAAATCAGCATCGCTCACAGTATAATTCCATTTGCTATATCTACCCGGGAATGTTATATTATACCCGCCGATATTACACATCGGAGTGATATACGTGTGGATACATTCCTATAATCGGAGACTAATAAAGCGAATGAAGCTAAATTGTAGGTGATCAAATAGAAATTGGAATTCCAAACCGACAAACAATGGCTCTTATCATAAAATTATCATTCATTGATAGCATCAATAGAGTTTCAGAGTGAAAAATACATTCTGTCTTAGGTTATGATTACATTTTTCTGTGTATAAATCTAAAACTTTGATAACAGTATTTACTCAAAGGTTATGATGACAACGACAGTCTTCTTGGTATCTGAGACTTTTATATATATATATATATATATATATATATATATATATATATATATACAAAAAACACAATTAGGGCATTTTTTTAAATGAGAAATACAAAATTTCTGAAGCAATATATAAAATACGGAAGCAGAATAGCTAATAAAAAAATAAAGCATAGCTAAGCATTGCACTAATCATATCCAACAAACGCAATAATATATTCCTAATCGTTTTTGAGAATGCTTTTAGTGCTATTTTCTCGATGGCCAAAGTTCATAGTTTATTCACTAAAATCCAAAGATTGAGACAAAATCCTTTCTAAGGATTGAGAAATTTGAAGCAATTTTCTCACATAATTTTCCCTTAAAATGAAGTATACCTGAAAATACATAATAAAACTATAGTACATTCTGAAGAATTTCCTAGGATTCTTCCGGATTAAAATTCAGGAAAACAATATTTACCAAATTTTTTCCTCGATTTGTTAATATTTCCGAAATTAAAAGTGAAATTTTTTTTAAACTTCAAATTCCTCTAAATGCAACAGATTGCTGAGTTCATAAGCTATCATTCAAGAGGTTTACTGATGATTGAGAGAAATAATTTGAAGGGGAATGTTATAAAAAATGAAAAATTAATGTCTTAATTATGGTTATTTTAATTAAGATACAAATTAAAAAAATTATTAAAATTTTGATAACAATTAAGAAATTATTGAAAAAGAAGTTCCAACTCTAGCAAAGACCCTATCATTGTGTTGTAAACATGACCGTAATATATAAGAAGTAATTAAACTTTGCAGTAATTTCTCACCTATCGTTACAGAAGGTTAAATGTGGTTGATCTCTTCAAAATTTTCTATCTATAAGACGTGGAAAATACTTGAGGTATGACCTCAAGCTCATACCTCAGGCTGCGATTTTTGAAGTCTAAAAAGTTTGTGCGATTCTATCGACTTATTAGTCCACAACTACAAAGCACAACGTATGTTTAACGGATTACTTTTACTGCATAGGACACATAAAACTAGGCCATCTTATCCATCGTCTCTCTAACATCTCGCCAAGCCATTCCAAAGATTTATACGACAAAATCTTTATGTTTTCAGCAAAGAGTGGTTTTCCTAAATTATAATTGAATGAAATCTTCGATCATTGAGCACATTGCGTTTTTTTTTTCAGTAAATTGAAATTATCTGTGATGGATGCAATGCTAATTGATTCAATATTTGAAACAATAAAATCAATCACATGAAGTCAATCGATCAATCAATAAATCAATGATGAAATAAATATCATTCATATATTGATGAACTTAATTCGAATATTTGAAAAAAAATATATATAGAGAAAATTAGTATATTTAGGTTGAATGAAGAATCTCAAAAAATAGAGCAATTTCTCATCGAATAAAGTAAAAATGCAAACGTTGTAAATAGGTGAATAATGCAATATTGATCAATATTCATGGCAAATGTGCTCTTAATTTACGTATTGCAATTAAAAAAAACCCTATCGCTAATGTATCGAAAAATTTTGCCGTGAAAAAAATCAACAACAAATGACATCATTTAATTAGGTGAAAAAAATTTCTCAATTTTACAATGAGAAAAAAATATTTTAACTTGACTAATCTATAAAATTTTCAGCATTTACTTCTTTGATAGGTTGCAAAATCGTAAAAGTTTTGCAATGTAGCATCTGAAGCCGCGCAAATTGCAATCATAAGTATTGCAATGTAGCAACTAAAATTGTGCAAATTGCAATCTCATTCGTCTTAAAATATGCTTTTGCTTCATTTTTACGTATATTCTAAGTTCAATATTTTGGCATTCCAATCGCCGTATCTGCATTATTACATATGACAGCTTATTCTCAGAATTTCTTAGAGATTATAGCTTAATTTTAAAGGTATTTATTTATCTTTAAAGACTTTATAATTTAAAGGTAGTTGGCCCAATTTATTTCCGCTAATCAATTGAATGATAAATGCCCATCGAGGGGATTTACGTATAAAGGCGATGATTTATGAGGAATTTTTTTTTTCTGCTTCCGTTAGAAAAAAATAGAATCCCTTTCATCGAATTTTTTTTTCATAAATTTGCCATCAATAATTATTATTCGTAAATTCTTATAATATATTTCTGATAGAAAAAAAAAGATTTATAACTGTCCAATATGATGGTTTTATTGAGTAAATGATGCATTCGCTTATATTTTTTGCTCCATTCTTCTCTCAGCCCCCTCCCCCCTTCACACCCCTACCCCCTCCCCTTACCTTTCCCCTTCCCCCTCCCCTTCCCTCCTCTCATCTCCTTCTTATTGCCGAATCTCTAAGCACAAAACGAGCGATTTTTTTTTACAAGAGAGGACGATACGACTATAGCAAACACAAGAAGAGATAAGTAAGCACAATTAAAATGCACGTCTCATAGTGATAAAATTTAGAGCTGAAATAGGTATATGTTTAATTAACGTTACCAACGATCAGAGCCCAACAATGCGCTTATCATATCGTTATCACCGGTTGAAAATGTTCAACAAAACCTCCCCAAAAAACCTTTCTATAAAGATTTTTCAGATTTTGCTATAAGGAATAATTTCACTCGCCTTTCAAAAAAAAAAGAAACAAACAAACAAACAAAAAAACACCATCTATTCAAATATTTTAATAAACGATAATCACGAATCATATGATATATAAAAGATCAAGGATTTACGGATATTTTATTTATTTACTTTTTAAATTATATTTAAATCGATTTTAAATATTTTTGAGAGCGAAAAAAACGAAAATATAGGGAAAGTGAATTGAACACATCACTCAACGAAAAGCAGATCGATCAATGAGGATTTAGAGCATTCAAGGCCATATAGTGTATCACTCTAACCCGTTTGCCGTATATAATATTCTTCAATTCGTATTCAACGAAGACGGTTAACTTTTAACAATAAATAATTAATAGAAATTGAAATTCAATGAATTCAATAAAGTGAAATGCCAAAAAAAATTTATATGAATGAATGCGGTTAGTAAAACAAAATTGAGAAAACACGCCAGGTTGATAAGCACAAAATGTAAATTTTACAATTAGCCAATTTAATATGTGTCTATAGAAATGATCATTTTTTGTTATATCTTTATATAAGCTTATACAATTCTCAGCGAAAAATAACTCGTTTTTACATATTTATATTTATATTTATATTTATATTTATATTTTAAAAAGTAGTTCTAATTGAAAAAAAGCGATTTCTGCGCAAAAACTAACGCATCAACAATGAAGCAAAATTCGAGAAAACGGGGAAAAAAACGGATTTATTTTAGCCAAATATTAGACGATCGTGCATACTAAGAATATATATTCTACTGCAGCTATAATAGTAATCCTTTAGAAGTCATTACTGCCAGCAGAACACTAAGAATAAATAATAAATGACAGATGAATAGTAAAATCTTCACAATCGCATTCAACTCAAATCGAAAAACGACACAACATCAATTTAATACTATAGTAAACGAATAAAATATTGCTGTTATAGATAGTGAATATCTTAGATGGAATATTGTAAAACAACCTAAGCAATTGTAAGCTGTTATTGCTCTACGTAGACAAAATTGCATAGATCATTGCAAAAATGATCGTTGTGTGACTTGAATGCATAGCTCAATGATAGCATTCCACTCGTTATGACTCGCATTTACGATTTTGATCTAAAGGAAATCAATACAGCCATCTATAATGTAATTAATTATCTAATTAAATTAAAGATAATTGATCACATAATTTAATTATTTAATTAAGAACGGCAGAAGCTATCACAATACTAGAAAAAAGGATTTATTACTATTTTTATACTGTCTGTTGAACGAATGATGCAACAAAAATGACAGATAGAAATAATATTCGATGTGTAATTGAGTGTATTAGCAATCAATAAGCCTTAACAGTAAGTTAGATAAGTATGGTAGATAATTTCGGCATTCTCAATAAGCGTAGGTGGTGCACATCGATGAGAAACGAACAACGAGACGCAATGAATACCGTCATGCGTTAAGAATGACAACTAAAAAAAACGAGCATATTCGTTCTATTGATCGCAATACCTATAAAACACACCTGCACTTCCCTTTTAATTTTTTTTTCCAAATTTTTGGAAATTTTTTCAAATTTTTGGAATTCTTTTCAAATTTTTGGAACTTTTTTCAAGGAATCATCACTCATTTTTTCAGGTGGCAATTTCAAGTGCGCAATTTTCTAAACGTTTACTTTCAATCACGTTGATTGGCCGCATTTCGTGTTAAAATATCTAAGATGAAATTGAACTTGAACGCAGTACCACGCGGATTGAACGTTTCAAATTTCGCTTCACAATCTATTTCAATTTATATTTTATAATATTCTATTCTTATCCTTTTTTATTTATAGAATTACTTATAAATTTTACTAATGAATTACCTTGATTATTGAAAAACGGGTAAATAGCAACATAAGAAAAGTTAGAGAAATCTTCGAATTAAGTAAATAGATTGCAAGGATTTCACAAATAATATTGCTCTTTTTCGTATTGTTAGCATACTCTCGCATTAAAAAAGTACAATTGAGATTCACACAACGACTAATAAAATAAAGTTTAGTTGATAGCAAATATTGCACTTAACTTCATAGCAATAGAATGTTTGTGATCGAATAGCGTAAAACCATTGTTGTGAATATTTGCTTCTCTTCGTACTTTTCTATTTCCGATCAGAAAACAAACTTGGAGTTTTACTTCTTTTTTTTTCTTCTCTTTTTTTAAATGAAAAAAGCCGTAAATTACGAAAAAAATCGGAAAAAAATTGTTCTAATTTCCCTGAGAAAAATTTCCAAGTAAATTTTTTTTTTCAAAATAAACGAATCAATAATAAAATTGCCGTATGAAACATCCAATAAGAAAAGTTGCCAGCATGATAATGATTGAAGCAAAATATGGTTTGATTCGTAGAACAGCAACAAGGAAATGGAGGAGGAAGCTTGCGTGTTTAGTGTTTTCGAATAGCTGACAACCGTTTTCGAATAGCTGACAACCGATAGCTGACAGCCGCTCGCCACAACTCTTTGAATGGAAACGGATGGACAGTTGGCCTAGAACGTACGTTGCGCCAGCTAGAAATCCCTCACAACGCATTGCAAACAGTGTCAATCATATCACTCCACAATTAAAAGTGAAAGCGTTCATTTCAGTAAAGCATAGAGAGTCAATCGTATGAAAATTTGGAAAATTTAAATTCAAAAAAATTGAATTTCATAAATTTTATCTCAAGTTATGAATCTATTAACTCCATTAGTTTAGTGATAAACGATGTTTAACTATATAAGTAATAGATGAACGAATATAAAGCATCACTTCGATCATGAAATTCAAATCATTCCGTTTCTTTACAAACCTTTTAAATTTTTCAGAAAAAAACATGGCAAAAACATTATCTATATCTGTGTGTCTCTCTCATCAACAGATTCAACGCTAAGTGAGAAAAATCTATGACACTGAAATTGGATGGTTTTTGGGGCGTGGGGGGGAGGGGGGGGGGAAGGAAGGGGAGGGGAGAGCTAGAAGGTTAATAAATTAATTTAGCTCTACAATTAATCCACTCCCAACCAATATCATTTTACAAACGTCACCATGGCGGGACTTTAATTGCAATAGAGGAGAATAGAGAGGGGTTGTAGATTTCGTAGAGTTTATCTGTAGGGAAAAAAAGATATTATTTATGATTTTCCATCAAGGATATCCAATAGAAATTGAGGAAATCGCACAAAATCACCTTCAGGATCAAAATATGGCAACAGATGCTACATATCGACTTTCATACAAGTTGATTTTATGAGTGGAATTATGCAGTTATAGGAAGACTAGTGGATATGGCACATGCATTTCCACGGATATTATGAAGTCGAAATGCATTTTTATTAATTCTGGATTGATCCACTAGCAATGAAAAAGAATGGCCAATACTAAACTAGCCCAGCAAGATCAAAGATTAATTGAAAATTACAATGCATATAAAGCAGAATTTGCGATAATTTTTTCCTTTAAAGAAATAGAGCAATAAAATTGCCAATTCTAAAAGATATTCCACTATCGGTAGAATAATAAAGATAAACTGCATTTTCTATTGATGTCTTTAGCTGTTAAAAATAAAACACAATTTATTCGATCACTAAAAATCGAGATCATATGATTCATACTGATGTACTTTTCCGGATTTCAGGATTAGACTAATCCGGATTCCGAACTTAGTACACAAGACCCTTTGAAATTTACATAAATCGTTCGCTAATGCTATTTTTATGCACAAAGAGAAAAACCCATCAAAAATCAACCACCTTTATATCTCTATCTATTAGTTTTCATTAGCTTCCTTCTTCTATGTAAGCGGCCAGCTACAGCGTCCACCCGTCTGGTACTATCTGCTTCTGGTCATTTGATTCACCCGTCTAATACTATCTACTCTATTCATCTGGTCTGAACTCACCTTTGTGAGTATATCTCTCTGTGTGACGAATAGCCTCGGTGTGATGTCTACATGATGGCTAACAAATTCAAGTCGACGTTTATTCATTTCTGCAAGCGAACAATAATAAAAGGCAGCTATAGAGCAATATTCGCAATAAAAATACAAACAATAAAATGCTCGCAAATAATTCACCTATATAGGTGAGAATGAGGTAAACGTGACAGTATCACTATCGTAGTCTAAGAGTTAGTGTCATCAAATGAAAGAGACGGCGTGGCACACACATACACACACAAAAATAAACTAATCTATGCACTCATAATAACAAATCGATAATAAGAGAATCCCTCTAATACGATAGACACCTGAAGAGCAATGAGGAAGTACTTCATCACAGTTCAACATTTTTAATACTGCTTTTCCTCAACAACGTTCCTCCAATCAAACACCTTTCAGTATTCAAATCCGGGTTTTTTGTCGAAGCCATATTCCTTGTACCTGAATACAAAGAGTTTATCAATCACCCCTGCACGTATGAGTCACTGCAACAATCATCGAAGTTAGAACTACGAAAACTACCTCACATAACCTCCATCACCGAATAATTCCTGTACAATTTCAACGCCGCCTCATCAATCTCAACAGCAGTTACATTCATGTAAAACTGTCCTGGGAAAAATTTCCCATATACACCGGATAACCTTCCTAGCCAAGTGGGTTAAAAAAATTTTTGAAGTTCAAAAAAGCTTTCCACAATGAATTGGTTTACACCACATTATTAGGTATGTCTTACTAAAAACTCGCAAAAACATTTTACGAGCAAACCTAAGAGCCATTCCATTACCCTTAGAAGAGAGACATTCACGTTTAAAATTTGTGTACCTTGACGCATCATAAGAAATAAACATAGAAAAGCAAATATAAAGATTCAGTTTAGTATACACTACAATGCCCATTCATCCATATCGATTATCACAGCCATTGATAGCATTAATATTTGCGTCGCTTAATATTACAGTGGAAAAATTAAAAACCACTTCGAGTACTCAATTGCTACAGAATTAAGAAAAAAAACTCACCACTCACGCTCCCACCAATATTCCGGCTGCGGAATGAACAGCTCCGGCTGGTCATAACCAAGCTCCTCGGGTGTCGAAATGCCTAGTTCGTCCAAGAGGGGCTTTATCTTAAACAATAACAGATTATTGAACCGCACTTACAAGGGCAGACCATACAATGGAGGAGAGACCAGGCAAATAAGATAAAGCAGATTTCAGCTATTTTGACCAATTTGACCACTGCCATAAACACGCAACCTTCAAGTGGAGAACAAAGTAAAGACATAAAGGCATCACTACCACTACAATGAAACCGCTAAAATAAATGTTTTCTGGACGATTCAAATCTCTGTAGCACGAAATAGCTCGCCATGAAATAAAGCACCTTACTGAATATTTCTATTATTTCTACCAGTAAGTTGAGAAAGGGAATAAGTGGAAGGGAAACAAATGCTTATTTTTGAGGCCTAAGTCAATTTAATTCAAATATTGGCCAATCCGAGGAAGAAACAACAGCACAACGGCCACATCATCAAGTTGTATTTCGCGAGCATATTACATTTTCTAGGCATCTCAAACAAGGAATACCCTCAATGCAAAAGTGACGACGATGATGGATTGTAGTATTTATATATGAAATCATTAAATAGATATTAATAAATTCCACTAGTGAACAACGATACAGGATTAAAGTATAACAAAGGAAGAATCAAAACCAACAAACTTCTGAATGCTCTTCTAGACAAAAAAAAAAATCGAATTTCTCAAAGCAAACGACCTGTTCGATAATATAACCATAGACAACTTCTCGATTCTTCTTCGATCCACATTTGATTTTGATCGCTTCCAAGAAACGAACACAAAGAGCAAAATCATTGACTCGTCGACATGCACGGAGCGCAGCTTCTACTACCTTCGGATCCGGGATTACATCGTAATCGTGTAGCTCAGAAAGCGCTACAAAATCGACATTCAATAACTCTCATTATAATCCTTGCTATTTGCTTCTTCTAAATCCCCAATCCCATTTTCATACAAAAACTGCAACCCTCTCAAAAAGATGATAAGAAAGAAGCCAAGCCATCCTCATAGAAAACTTCAAATGAAATCGATCCGTTTGCCAGATTAATTAAAACTCCGCAAACCACTATGCAAATAAAAAATTTAATTAAAAGGAAACGTAGAGAACAAAAAAAGCAATATCGACTACGGCGCTAAGCATGAAAATTATTCGATATGCTCCACCAAATATATATATANATCCATACTCGGTGAGGCCGCAGAAAGGCCAGATCGTATCGCAGTGATACCCGATTATCAAACGAAGTCCAGTTGATGAAATTAGTGATGAAGTTCATAGAGATATTTGCTGTTTTAAACTTAAGATCAAAAGAGGCCTGAAGAGGGTGAAAAGATTTGGCAAATCTTCCGCATGGTTGAGAAACGTTGGGAAAATTGCGAAAATGGTGTAACAATACGTTCTATTATTAGCCTCCTTATTGATGTATTATAATTTTACCTGTGAATAAACGTCTCACATCTATAACTCTAGTAGTAATATAGATTTAAGGATGTTTCAAACACTACCGGAAAAGAAAAGAAAGGTTTACAGACGCTCCAAACAAAACCGGAAAAAAAGAAGATTTACGGACGCTCTAAACAAAACCGGAAAAGAAAGAAGATTTACGGACGCCCTAAACAAAACCGGAAAAAAGAAGATTTACGGACGCTCTAAACAAAACCGGAAAAAAAGAAGATTTACGGACGCTCCAAACAAAACCGGAAAGGACGACAACAACAGAAGCGACACCGAACACGGCTGCAAAAGTCACCTGCATTGTTTCTTCCGGCGAACGGATGTGCCGAAATAATTGCAAAAGTGTATGCGCCATACACTTTCCTTCTTTAACGCAACAAATGAACGTTGGCATCGGTATAGCAGTTGCATTTGTTCACCCGATGTTTGCGTCTCTGCCCGATCTTTGCATCTATCACCGTCTCTTCACTTTCAGAGTGATCTCTGCCCTCCCTACTCACTCTGACAGAAGGATGGTGAAATGCTGCACCCTTCCTTTGGTATCCAGGACCAGGTTATATCCTACTCCCAAGGTCTTCTATAATCTTGGTAATTTCCCCTCTCGAAACCTCTTCCACTTATCCATCCTATGGAATATTCTCCCATTTTAGGAGGATGAGGTCGTTATCAGTTCTCTTATTCCTCTTCCAATGAAAACCTCCAATTTACCAGTAATTTTTACTCAAATAAGAATAAATAAACCTGCAGCGATGTAGTACAATAAACTTGCTAATCAACCTTCAGTTTTGCAAGGATAGAAGCATAAAAGAAACATAGAAAAAGACAACTGATATAGATGTTTATGGAATGATAAAAGCAATAAACTTGAAGTGATAATCAAATAAAATATATAAAACTAAAGAAAAAAAAGGCATTAAAAATGAAGAGAACAATTATTAATCAATAAGACCACTTAACACATCGAGATCGAATCTCTCTCCAAGTGAATCTCGATATCAGTAAAGCAAAACAATGATTACTGAGATTAGCGACAGCTTTAGATTTCAGCCAGAAAAAAAAAGAATTAAATGTTGCAACGAGGATATCCAATATGAGCGGATCTATTCAATTAGTCTAAAAGTATTGCCCAATCGCCGAAGATAATGTCCGAGAAATTGCTATTAAGAATATGCGCGACTTCAGCTTTAGTCCTCAACTCGATAAAATTGTTTACGTATAGTAAATTGAATTTAAAAATATAAGGTTTGTCCTCCTCTCCTCCCACTCCCCCTACCAAATATATACCGTTCATTGGTTTCGATGACCTATGAACTATATGTCTTCGAAAGGTCATGGCTAATGGACGTGCTTTGATATTCCACCACATCAGTAATATGTTTCAAGTGTATATAAGACTTAATAGTAGGTTTTGTTTGAGGTAATCGGTAATGTGCTGGTTTCGCTTGATGTGGCCAAGGATAGAATGGTTGAATTAAACGCGCCATTTCTGCGTTGGCTATTATTCGATGCGTAGCTATCTTAGATTTTAGTAGCAACATGCTAGGATGGCGGAAAAAATACATAACGAAATAATTGAAATAGGAGGTGGAAGGAGGGGGGAGGGGGGGTGGGTGTATGATTGGAGGTGGGTGGGGGTCTATATTAAAGAATTGGGGCTTATATAGAATGTAGAGAAAGGAGTGGGAATGATCTATAAATATGGCAAGTGATTTTTGTTCATTAAAATTGAGTTGCATATGATAGTGTTTTATGAAAGGCCTGATAGGTGCCTCATAGATCAAATGCTCAATTTATGCGATCTTTTATTTCATTTCGATCGAGCTATATTTCTTTTTCTTTTTCTTTTTTTTATTATCAATCAAAAAGAAATTCTACGAAAATGGAAGAGTTTTTTCATAAATGGTTCATCTAACAGTAGAACATCAAATTTGGTCGGATGTATGCGAGGATAAAACGTTTGCAAGATAAGGATATATTCCACGGGATTCTTTCCCTTCACAAAAATCATCTCCTTCCAGGAAATATCATCATCACATTGTATACGGTACCGTATACGGTACCATATATGGTCACTACGTTATGGGTGGACAAAGATTTTCTTTTAAATTACGTTATGCTATTATTGCCGTGCAAAAAATAAGAACAACTTCAAAGTTAACTAACCCTTCAAAAATGATTTTCTAGGTAGTATTTTTTGTTGTGTTGTTTATCTTTACCTATTTACCTGTCAGGTTTTATTACCATTCACCCGTTGGGAAAAATTCCCTCACATGATACGTGGTTGGGGTATTTTATAACCTTTTTATTCATAGTTCTCTCTGTTCTTATAAAGTCTTTTTCGGATTGTGAAACCAATACCACAAGCTTCTCAATCATCTACTAATTATTCACTATATAGTAAAATAAAAATATTTTCTTAAGAAATAAATACCCATTGAAATAAATTTACATAATATAAATATGCAAAAAAAAAGAGAGAAATAAATTTGCATATGCATATTTGAGCATAAAGCGAATATATATCGTCTACGATGGATTATCTATAAATGAATAAATTAATATTGGAAGATTAATTGTTTCTTCTATAAAATATCATTAGAATTAGTGTTCGTTTTATTGATTGACAAGGTGTTAAAAGTGACAGCCGATAAAGACAACTGAATAAAAAAGTTGATAAATATTTGCTTCATAGAAGATAATGTCGGCTATTTCATCGTCTCTAATTACATCATTTATGTATGAGCCTCGAAAGACGTGATTTTTTCATTTTTTTATTCCTCTTAGATTGTGATAGAATAACAAAAGAAAAGATGTTTAATTGGAATAGATGATGATAAGTTGAAAGGTTTAATTAAAGTGATAGCAAATATGAATTTCCCCTCAGAAATATTGATGTTTCGTTTATGCGCCGGTTTATCGTTACTTTTGGTTAGTGATTAAATTATTTGAATGGAATTTCATTTTTTTTCATTCTTAGATTTTATTGGAATAAAATTTTTCATAGATTTTAAATGGAAGTAACGGTGCACACTTTCATCGAAAGAGACTTTTTAACGATTCTTTTTAATCTGATTTTTATGCGATTTTCGTGGAATTTTTATGGAATTTATGAAAATTTTAGAAAATTTATGGGATTCATAGGAATTTTTAATCTCATTTCTTTGCATTACAATAAGTGAATCAATGAATTTTTTGAATAACTTAAATCTTGTCTAGGATAGCCATACTTCCTATAGGTATTATAGTGGGAAATAAAAGGAAAAGTGAAAACGACTAATCCAAACTTAGGGGCAATTACCATAAAAAGGTAAACACAAATAAAGACCCTCTCGAAAACCAAATTTCTAGATGCCTCTTCTATAGCTACCGGGAGAAAATTTGCATAATATGATTAAAAAGATGCAACTTAGAGGGTCATTGAAGCTGTAAATATCAATAAACTGAATGTACTTTCATACTCCCTCAAAACCACTAATTGCAATATTGAAGGATTTCAAGTAAACCACTCAGGCTACCATTACCTATGGCAGCAGAATCCCATTAAGTAAAAGAGATGAGTTTATATTACTTTAATGGCCCCCACTACACATCTGTGGATAATCATTTGCTTTATAATTTACGTTTATAACAAATAATTGCTAGAGTACTGTCTTAATAATAAGGTTGAGAAAAGGTATGCAATAGTGCAGATATATAATGGAGTACCCTAAAAGGTGTCAATAATCGGTGGAAAATTTAGCATTTTGAAGAAATTTTCCAAATAAACTCTCGAATGTTGAAAAAAGAGATCTATAGATTTTATTTTTATGAGGTAAATTCGTGAATTAGAAGAATCAGATTCAATTTGAAAATCATCTCTTCGAAGCGCAGTTTATTCCTTCATTACCTCTTGTTTCCGTTTACGGCATTTCCAGCCTATTTTTTTCATTCCTTTGTGACTTTTTTTTTGAATTATAGTGACATTGTGTATGAAAAAAAATTGGGTAAACATCACCTGAGGTTAATTGCTTCAATGTTGAAGAATTAATATTAAGTGAAGATTATTGTTTTATTTTCCAATATTTTATTCTTTAAATATCAATAAATATTTTCCACAATTTTAACTGAATTTTTTTTCGGAAAAAGGTGAAAGTTTTTTTTTCTATCATTTTCCAAAAAAAAAAAATTTTCAAAATTTGCGTTGAAAATTTTCAGGTTTCCGGAAATGGATCTTTGCTGAATATATATGCTTTATATTTAATTTGGAAACATATTCATTGTCCATATGGAATGTTATGTGCATCTATGTGTAGCACGAATCTAATCGCCGAATTAATATTCGCTATTTATTGCGCTTTTGCGACAATATTGTAAGAGTTTTCTTATATAATCGATTTACGGCATTGTTATCTTTTCTTAGATTAAACAAATTTTCAGGATTTAAGGGTAATATAAATTCAGCGTGAAATCATTGCAATGTTTTGGATTCCGGATGACGTCATTGTTAATCCATATGGTTATTGTTGTGATAACGTGAAAATTAATAAAAAATATACATTTATATTCCACCATAAATGAAAGAAACATTATTGAAAATATCGCAGTAAATGTTTAATATATAAATTATATAGGCAAAAATATCGGAAATAGGTCTCATTTCATCGCAGAAACACTTTCTCGGCTGACGATTGAGAAAGTTGTCAATTAAATTCGGATTTAATTGTGCAAAGACAAATAAAACTATCAAAAAGTAAATGCTGATTGTTGGAGTTGTGAAGAATGAGTGCTTGAACATTGCACTTGTGATTCGAGTCAATAAAGCGGAGGTCGGAGTCGTTGAGATTGACTCCTTTGGAGTAGAGTACATAAATCCAGTCAAGAAATATGTGATCGAAAGGCGGAAGAGGGGAAGTGGAGGGAAGTAACACTTCGATGCTTAAAGCGATACCATCACGAATCTTTTCGAACGCCAAAACCTTCGACAACAAAAATATTTATTAGCTTTGAGGTAATGCAACAATTATTAGATTTAATTCTTTCTTAGATGAAATTTTTCCCCTGAGGCAATCAATGATTGTGGCTTCATAGTTTAGTACTGTTGGTACTCATGGTTAAGTTTTCCGCTTTTCTTACCATTTTTACCAATGATATCGGCAGATCACTATAGCGAATGTCATTTTAAAAAATTTTTAAATCGAAATAAATAACCTTTAAGGTTTTTTTTTTTCGGAAGGTGATTTGTAATATTCATCAGAATCTACAGATATAGGATAATAGGCTAAAATCCTAATTTTTATTCAATGAGATGAAAGATTGAAGATTGAAATCATTTTATTCAATGAATTAAATTCATAATTTAACACCTGAATGAATTTATTCGATAAAATAAGTAAATCACCTGTTGAGATTAACATCCTTTATTCATCAGATAAGTAAAAATTCCATCAACCATTGGAAAAATAAAAATAAAAATTAACTGATCGATGAAAATTTCCTTTTCTTTTTTCCGAAATTATTCACGATTAATTAAACCCTATTCTAATAAATATTAAATCTAATTGAAAAGTGAAAAATAATTTCGGAAATTTTCAAAAATTTTCGAAGATTTTTTTTCTGAAAAAAAAAATTAAAAATTGAAATTTTTCTAAAAATAATTTCAAATAAGCAAGAAAAAAAAATATTCTTTAAACAAATTGTTGAATTAATTTTCAGTGATATTGAAATATTGAATAAATATAACATCACTCTTGGCTATATCATCAATTCGTGTTATTATTCGGCAATTCTTACACATTTCTCAATAGCGATTAATCGATTTTTAGCGATTATAATTCCCACTAAGTATACCATTCTATTCACTAAACGTACAACGATTACTATTATTATTTTATGTAATTGTATTCCATTGATTGGCAATTCAATATATTTTATTGGTTGGGTTTTTCTTTTTTTTTACTTATTTATTGGAAAATGTATTTTATATTGAATTTTTTTTTTTTTTTTTGCTTTGAAAAAATTGAATTATTTTTCTTTTTTTTTTCTTTTGAAAAACTTTCACATATATGTCAAGACCGGAAGTTAGAACTGCATTGAGTGGATTCTATGATTTAATTATTTTACATCAACTAATGATAGATGATATGGTTCATAACACTGTAAAATGATTGGCTTTATTTTTTCATTGTGTCATTAGAAGTGACCAACGTTAATCAAACCTTCGTGTTGTGTTGCTCAATATATGCTATAGCGCATGGAAACATGGGATTCCAGGACGGACATTTGCGCCTTGAGCGTCTTCTCACAAACGAAATCGGAAACGATGACATTAGGTTTTTTTATATGCAAATGGCTAGCTCTGATAGAAGTGCCCACAATTGAGGGTGGGCACCTCAAATGTCAAGTAATAGATGTTCACATTCGTGTGTTCACTTGGTTACTCTGGCATGTGTCCAGTGGCGTAATTATCTGTCCTGCAAGCATTAAACGGCGCAAGTGTCCATTTGTCCATTCCGTAACTACACCATTTTATATGGACATGTGTTCATGTAAATGATCCATTGCTAAACGAAGAACAATATAGATAGATAAGATGAAAATCGCTCAATATCTAGGTATATCTTCAATAGAAATAATTTACAGATGGTTGTCAATTAACGTATAAATCAAATATTGCTCTTTGGCTATTTCATAAAACTTCATGTGCCGAATTGCTTTCATTTTATGTTGATTTTTGTGCAGCAACAATTATTATATTAGTTTCTTGTTTGCTTGATTGCATATCGATTTGCAAAATACGAACACTAAACAAGGTTATTTTTTTGAATTTTTTTCATTTTCTTCTATCATTAAAAAAAAATTCGCTGAAAAATTTCATCTCAAAATTATTTACATTGTTTCATAATCAAAAATGACGTCACTTTATTTATATTATATATAATGGATATATCATTTGTGGAAATGAATTAAACTTAATTACGCTTACAGAGTATATCGCATCGTAACTCACAAACACCAACCGAGATGCAATTACGAAAAGCAAAGGAAAGATCTTTTCAAATACAGGTGCCAAATCTTTATTATCATATCTAAATTTATATCCACCTATCTAACTTTGAATTAGATACCGAATTTTCTCTTTACATTTGATCACCTATATTTTTCTCATTTTATTGTTAATGTCGTCAAAAAATACCTACCGTATTCGAACATAACTATCGTATCGCGACATAAGCTACCGTATACTTTAAAGTATGAAAAAATATTTGAAAAAGAGAGAAAACAACGAAAATAAAACTATTAACGAGTAATTGTATCTAATTTCAGTCATGTTTTTTCAATTCGATGCGTTTCTTTATGGTTATAAGTTATCATATTATTTTTCGTGAAGTTCCAGAGGGATTTACGTTCGGACGTTTCGCTGCAGGAACTTTATTTTGGTCATTTACCTATCTTGGTGATGGGTATATAAACCTTTTCTCTTTCGTTTTTCGTTCTTTTGATTGAGACACCCTCCTTACCCTACTCGTAATCATTTATGGCAGAGGGGTGGGACGGTGACGTGGTTAAGTTCTTGGAAAAGATGGTGGAGAGATGATGATAAAGCATTCCGGGAATCACATTGGATAAAGAGATGAAGGGGATGGGCGGAGAGTTTAGAATAGGTGTTTTTAAGAAAAATGAAAAAAAATGAAAAATTTACCAGATGACTAGGAATATATTCAACATTTTTAATCATCGCATCGACCCTCAAGGGATGTATCATAGATATACATCTTCACATGATTTCTAGGAATGTGCTTTCATGGATTTTCACTCTTCTTTTTTACGATTTTAAAAAGCTGGAATTAAAAATCCACATAATACATTAATCCAATCCCATCTGAGCGCTATAAACTTGAATAATTTTTCATTGTCTTTCCGCTATTAATTAGTATATTTCCTCAATAATACTCCCAAATTGCATAAGGATTTACTTCCTCAATAATAGTTTATATGCCCAATGGGAAAGAATGCCGTTTAAGAAAAAAAGGTTTATTAACGACTACAACGATCGTATTTACGAAGGATTTGAAAAATCAAAAAAAAAAAACCTCTTTAGCTAATAATATAAAGTTTCACAACTATTTGATCTAAATAATAGGGATAAATTTATGAAAAGAGGTTACTGTATTTTGATTACTGTATTTTGAAGTTTTCATTATGGAAACTCTCATTATTTAATTTTATTCATATTGATTTCCTATATGAACGATTTGTCTCTATTTAATGGGTTTATTTAGAAGTTTAAAAGATTCCTCCAATATATGAAAAATGATCAATGGCACTTTTTTTTATTTCCTATTTTTTTCAGATTTTTTGGTGGAAAAATTCCTAAATGAAACGATTATTTCAGGATTGTATTCGCTGTTTTCAATCGCAATCTTCGTGAACGAAGAATTAAACAACTTTGTGCATGAAAATATTTCGCAGCGGAAGGATCTCAAAAAAACAAAAAAAAAAAAAAAACTGTTCTCAATGTTGGCATATCAAAAAATTTCCCCACAATTGAGGGGATATCAAAAAATTTCCCCACAATTGAGGGGATATCAAAAAATTTCCCCATAATTGAGGGGATATTTGAATGAATTATTACTGTATTATTGTTGTGATTCTTATATCCCTTTATCTTGTTCATTTATTTATCCATTTAATGATTTAATAATAAAAACTATTATATAAATAGAAGAGAATTTTCGAAGACACCACATATAGAATGCAATATAGATTTTAAGTGGCTATATTATTTCACATATGTTTCATATATTTCTAGTGGTTGAGAAAATTGAGTTGAATGGAACGGAAACTTGTTGATCAATATTTTTGAAGGATTGAAAAAGTGATAAAAGCATGAAATGATAAGATATTACTTGCATATCAATTAAAATAAACATTCTCTCTATTAAAATTTGATGACAAATAAAAGTCGGAAAGGAAAATTTGGAAAAAAAAAATTGTTTTCTTTAAGTTTTTTTTTCTACTTATTAATGTTTGAAGTATTATTTGTAATGGCTTCTATTAGTGTTAATAAAAACGATATTTTACATATTCAAATGATAAAATTATTCTCTCTTTTTTTTTTTTGCTTTATTTTTTTTGATATAATTCATAATGAAAATATGCAAATATTTATGCTCATATATTTCTAATGCATATTTAAATGATAATATATGAGTTTATAAAAATTATTTGCACATCCTGCATTACGGTAATAGCAACAGCGAATCTTACCGCCAGCTTGTGGAAACGAAGAATGCTGCCTGCAGTGAAAAAGTCGGACTTAGGAGGTCCGGAAGTGGTACTAGAGATTGAATTGACCTGTTATTGATAGCTTTGATTGTGTTAATAGTTTATAATGCTATTTGACCGTTGTTTGCCCTGAAATTCATAGTCACAACTATAAATTCGGAAATGAACGTATCTATCCCACCCATTACCTAACTCCTGATGGCTTTGGATTCTATTTTATTTTTCTTGTATATATCAATGATGCTAATGATAACTTCATGATAGCATCACGCTCTTTACTGATAATGCAAAAATTTATCGACCATTGCACGATCCTTCCTAAGACTTCTATATTCTGCAAAGGTGATAGATATTTCAATATATTCGGCAATTGGCCGAAATTGTGGCAGTTAAATATTTTCTATGAAAAATGCCACTGATCTATACCAAATTTAGATACAATTGTTTTCTCAGACCAGGGGGGGGGTATTCCTTCGTTTCCCCCATCTATATAAGTGGGGGTTATGCCACTTGCAGCCGATTTCCTAGTGGCATCTCTAGGCAGATTACAACAGGTCATAAATCCGGTCGTGATCTCGGGATCGAACTCAATCTGAATTGCAGCTAATTTTGGCGGAGAGGGAATACGTATATATATATATATATATATAAAGAAAATTTTACTTACTACCGTATCGATGAAGCAGGTAGTAAGTGCTTTTACAAAAAGGAAGAAGGGATTTTCGTAATGGATAACTGGATTTGCTGTCAAAACTACGAACTGATATGCTCGAACATATAAATGCTGAAATGACGGAGAAATCCATGATGCTGCCATGCAGGAGAGGGATCCGTTGGCGCCACCATAAAAGGCTGGAAAGTAATAGGTCAGCGCTTCTGAAGGTCTAAAACACTCGAGGCGCATTTGTCCACACAAGAAATTGTAAGAGCTTTGGCTGCAGGACGCTGTAATACGTAGTATGAAGTTGTATGCAAGAAAAAGCAAGATTTAATGCATTAAAAAACGTGAGATGGTCATATCAGGATATTAAAGCGTAAGGTTATAGAGCCCGTGGACCGCAGGTCCACGGACTCTATTCCTATGTCATGGAGACTGTGGATTCCCCTCTCACCTGGTAGAGCTTCCAAGTTCCGCACCTCTCGTAGTCAAGAGGTCACGTCATTACGTGACCTCTTGAATACGAGTGACTACGAGTTCCCTCGATTCTTGGCTTGACCACTAAACTACATTGTGGTGGATCAAGGAATCTACTGTCGTGATGCCGAATTAGTTATTTTTGTATGGCCAAGTTGTTCGGAGGTAGGGAAATGAGAAGACTTTTGGCATCATCCCAAATGGAAATTTTCTAACCCATGGATGACAGTATCATCTGAAAAATAAAGTATGTTGGATTCTGTTGACAGTGTTTGTCTATTTGCATTCATAAAACCTGTGCAAGGTGTGGTTGTTCTACCTGAATTGTAATACATTGCAATTTTTTTTTCCTTTGCAATGGCTATTGCTATTTCCTCTTTTCTTTGCAATAACTATTGCAATAACCTATGGTTGGATATATGGTCCATGCTTGTATCTTTGTAATAAATGCAACGTTTATGCCTTAGCGGTCGTTTGTTTGCATCAATTAAAGCTTCGATCGTGTTGATGATAATCCAGGTTGGTTTCGGTGATAGTATCTTTGGGTTTTTGAACAGAAGTGGAACGCAGAATGACGACTAACCTAAAGACCGAGTTAGACACTCCTCAAATGGAATTACTACAAATATGTCGACGAGTGGTCAACTCAGAAATGTCATCAGATGCTGCATTCGCACTCATCAAAAATATGAAGGTATTCCCAAATATATAATTTGCGCTGATTGAGTTGTTTGCAACTTAGGTTCGTTGAATTGTTTGTGTCTCTTTCGTCGACTCTGTGTCAGTTGGAAAGAGGTAGGTGGAGGGGGGGGGGGTTGGAATAAGGGTGTTATTGCAAAGAGAGGGGGAGGGATTACCGCGGAATGAGTGTTGAAACGGAGCAATAACTGTATGGGCTGGATCCCTAGGGCTGAGTTAGCGGATGGAGGTCAAAGGTGTTCGTATATACCCAAATCTACTTCCATTAAAAAATAGCTTTATAGTTGAACAGTTGTGTTAATTTATGTATTATGTAATTCGTACTCATGTAGGCATTGAATTATTTGAGTGATATCGAAAAGGGGAATAGAATAATAGAGATTTCGCTGAATCGATGATGGCTTCGTTTCGTCTGCGAACCTCGAATTTTTCGAACTGCTCATCTTTAATTTTCAAATTCCTTTGGGGGGGGGGGGTTATAATTCCAATTTTACCAATTGAGGTTGAGTGCAATGCCTATAAAGCAAGTTTATTTGCTTTTAAATTAAGCGTGTTGTTTTTAATGAGTATACCAATTCTTAGTTTTATGTTAATACTGCTATATTCATTATAGATATATATAATTGATATACTTAAGAAAACGAATGGCTCAGTGAGCAGTTTAATGGCCGATGTTTTATGGCTTATCGATACGGAGATTTCGATAGAGAAGAAGAACGAAGATGCGTTGAAAAAATTCAGTGAATTTCTTTCTCTTATCAGTAATCAGGTAATATATATTTCTATATTGTAATTTTTTTTTTTTTGACTTAGAAGAAATGAATCAAAGTACGTTTTGGTTAAATCTTATTAAAGCATAGCTTGAGTCGAGTATAACAAAGAGGGTCATTGATAAAAATACGCATNTAAGCAAATGCACAAATTTTTTTATTTTTATTTTTATAAAGCGAATTTTTGAAAAAATATGTATGGAGTTGGTTTTCGGTTAGATGTGTCTAATTTTTTTAAATTTAATCTTAATTCGACGACCATTTATAGGGTAAATTTTTTGATCGTTTAAATGATCTCTATCGAGTAGTTGGTGGTGATTAAATAAGGTAAGGGATATTCATTCTTGAACTCGCTCATAATTTAACATTTTCATTTCTTTTGCATCAGTTTTTTCGACTAAAAAAATATCTTATCCAAGACTTATTGCATTTTTTTGATTAGGGAAGCCAGAATGGCTATCGTTGAAGATCTAAAATACTATATGAGTTCATTTTCATATTTGCATATTTCCATGCTGTATATGCTCTATGGATTTCTCTTGTTATCGCTTCTTTTTATTTTATTGCTTTATATTTGATTGTTTATTTTTATTTTCTAGTGAATTTAATTGCCGATCGTTATAATCCATTTGCATTTATCTCGAATTTCAGTTTCAAACAATTGAAGTTTAATCTATTACGTGAGGAGAGTGAAGGCTATGCAAAATTGATTACTGAATTACTCGATGCAAATAATTCATCTGTTTCTATGACGCTGACAAAGCTACATCGTCTTATCGGTATATAAATTACTAAAATTTTTTTGCAACAATTTTTTTTTTCGTTTCTTTCTTAGATTAGTGAATCCCCTTTTCATAGGGGGAATGAGTCAATAAGCTACTATTTTAGGTGGTTACGTATATGAAATTCTATTTACGAACGGCAATTTGAAGCAGTTGAATTGCAATCGTTATTTGGCGCATTTATCGATTTATTGATAGTTTTGCATCGATAAATTTTGATTATTTCAGGAAAAAGATCTAGTCAACAAGAGGATTTTGTAGAAAATTAATAGAAAGAGAAAGTAGAGAGATCCTAAAATTGAACGATTTTAGGATCTCTTATTGGAAATTAAAGTCTAAATATTGTTGAATTTTTCGTGTTAGATGCTTTTTGATGGATGATGCGTCCCGATTTTGGCATCTAATATTTTCTATCATGACCAATATCCTATGTCATAAAAAAATTCTTGTTAGGGCACACCAAAAAAAATTTTTTTTTTCCAGGACAATTTAATTTGGATCCGAATCGAGTGCTTGATATAATTCTCGAATGTTTCGAAGCATCACCACAACGTCGTCGTTTTTTCATTTCCCTTCTCGCTGATTTTAAAGCGAGTGCCGATGATCTTTGCAGTATCCTTGGCTTTAAATTCACCTTCTATCAGGTAATGTGACCTCATCTCACTATGCTCATATGTTAGTTTCTGTATTTTCTTTTTAATGTTAAAAGAATAGTTAGGTGTTGGAACAGCGGGAATGGTGATGATTTTTTAATTTCTATAGTTTGTTTTACTTTATTTTATTGCCTTGTTTTCCTGGAGTTTCTTTTTTTTTTGTTGTTATATTTATTTACTGATGGTTTTATGTTAATTCTACAGCTGTCACCAAAGCAAGACGGTATTATAAGCGAGCATAAATCGCGAATTCAACGTGATATACGACGTGCAAAACGTGCAGAAGTGATCTCAACAAGTGCTGTACCTATTGAGGTGCATTCCCAATCGACAGGTGCTGCTGTATTTATCGATGATTCCCTTAACGCAACAATCGCAGGCGTCTCATTCGCTTCAGTGGCTGCACAACAGGATGCCGAAGATGCTAAACTTATGGATGGTGACAATTCAGATGTATGATTTTATGCTTATATATTTTAATAAATTAGAGAGTATAATCGTTTCTTTATTGGTTAAAGATCTGTAAAAGAAAGTAAACTCGGTTTTTTTATAACTGCGTAGCGGTCGTTCTCTTGCGTATATTAGATAAACAATGGTAGTTGTTAGAAGCAAACACAGGTAATTTGAGATAGATGGTTCTTCCGTTTTGTAGTGTTGGTAGTTTTATGGCAAATATAGTACAGGAAATCGTCATGAATCTTGCTTAGATAGATTTTTCTCCTTATTTTTCAATTTAGAGAGGTGGGCAGCGTTAATTGACTTCAAATGATTGACTGAAGAAAGTTACATCTCCTAGAATTAGTACTTTATTTATCCATCAACCAATAAAATAAAAATACCACAATAAAAGGAATACTTATAAATTTTGCAGGATATTTTGTTTTTAATGTATATTATTTCTTTGTGGTAATTGAATTATATCAAGATACAACGTTACTAAATAGGTAAATAATATTTTGCCTGAAGTAATTTCCTAGTATTGCTGTTAAAAATGAGTGGAAAATACTGCAGTATTGATTACAGGATGCTGTTCTCGCAAAGAATCAGAAATTAGGATTGACGTACGCGTTGTTAATGCAAGGTGCATGGGTGTTTGCAAAACAATTACTCGACCGATTTCCCGAATTTTATGCAGTTAACGCATCGTAAGTTTATTTATTTTTAGTTTTTAATAAGTTCTATTCATCGTCAATGTTCTAATAAAAGCTCACTTACAATAAATAAAATCTCAAAGGTTTTAGTTGACTTTATTCTTGTCAGTGGAGCTTTGTGGTTTAATTACCCAAGTTTGAGGTTTGTTCAATGATGACTTGATGAGTTGAAACGTTTCGTATGAGTAGAATAAAGTTTTATACATGTTGAAGTTTTATTTTATCTAAAGTTTTAAACGATCATTGATACAGTGATTGAGTTTTTGCAAATCAAGTTTTATTTTTCATTGCGAATATTTTTGAAGATTTTATATATTTAAGGCGATGTATTGCATTATCGATAGCAGATATGATTGAACGCTCAATGGATGATTTTTATCAAGAGTAAGTATACATATTTCCCTTGTCCACTCATTAGCTTTCAATTTTCAGTGTTCAATTTATTACAGCGTTCACTATTTTACTTCTTTTTTTTTTCGATTAGCTGTTCGTTCTTATGAGGGAAATAGTCCATTGCTAGAGGCGATTAGCGTTCTATTAGCTACAAAAAAGGAATAATAATCCCACTTGATCTATGAAATAAGGTACTATAAGGTAGTATACATGACATGCGAACATATCCATACCTGCCTGCTTGTGACAACGTGGAGACACCTGAATATACAAAATCTGCACTGTTTTAGTTATAGATGATATGTATTTATCAAATACCAGGTATTTTCAGCACTTCCCTTGGCCCCGATCAAATATGGCGTAATTTCCTGTTGCATTCTCTGCCATCTCCTTTTTTTGCAGTGTTCATTTGTTAATATGCGAGTGCTAATTTACTCTTCGATTTGTCTTATTTGAACCTTCAATATAATTTTTTGTAATTATTTGCTCTTCGATGACGTCATTACTTGCTAACGTAGTAATTTGAATTTTTTTTTTTTAGGAAATGCAAAATAGGATTGGGTGATCCATTGGCGCCTTCGCTTTTTGCGGATACTCACTCACTTGAAATTGTGAGTATTGGTTTATATTTGTTTTGCTTCTAAATTTAAAAGTTTTCTCACTCAACACATTTTTTATATCTGAATTTCTTAAAATTTTAGGAGATCAAAGGTCGTAATTTTCATTTAATTTTAGGTGGGTAGTTGGTCGGAATTAATATCAGTTGTATTGCCAGTTCTTTGGTATTTGGGTCCGTATATCGCCTATAGACCGTCGGCAACGGTCAAATTGGTTCGGTTGATCAGTGTTTTCTTCGATGAAAAATCCACTGACAGCGAATTAGCGAGTTCAACACACACCGATGGAGGTTTGTTGTCTTACTGTAGTACCAAACAGAAAGGAATGCATATTTTCATTCATGAGGGTGGTGTTTGTTGTTTTGGTTCAACCACAGAGTTGCAGTTGTCTATAGTCGAATTGTTGGGGGTCCAATTTTTATATCCGCCGACCGCACCCAAAAATTATAATATGGGATGGAATTAATATGTTTGTTTAAAACATCATCTTCTATACCATTTTATTATAGTGGCAAGTACGTTGATCGACGTCATTGACGAGGTATTGGTACCATCGTTATCACTCAGCGAGCTGAATTATGCATTATCAGAGGAGATATGGCATTTGTTATCACATTTTCCATATACACTTCGCTATCGAATGTATGCTCATTGGAGAGGTGTACACACACAACGACATTCACTGATTAACGTTCAACGAGGCAAGACACTCGGCATGACTCGATATGTCGTCAAGTAGGCATCTTTTTCTTGGGTGGTCTTTGTCGGTTGAAGGGGAGGGGGGAAGGGTGGGAACATGGAGGAGGTAAAATAAGAGGCCGNATATTTTTTTGATAGCGTTACGACTAGCTAATTTTTTTTGTTGTTGTTGTTGTTGTTGTGAGCATGAAATTTAATATATAATTGGAAAATATAAAATTAAATGTTTATCGCAATGAATTCGATTAAAATGATGCAATCACATTTCAGATTCAAACATTTGAGAATCTCATCGAACCGGTCGTTGAATCGATACGTTTCCTCAGTGATCTTGAGTTTGATGTACTTTCTTTTTGTATTATCGAACATCTTGCTTCCCCCGACAAACAGCAACTCAAGGTTTGTTTCTTCATACTCTTCCCCCGTCCACCTTCCCCCTTCCTTCCCGTCAATCCTATGCGTTAATGTGATCGCAGTATTTAAAGAATATAAGAGATGGCAGGAGAAATCCTTTGAAAATGTTTTTCCGTTATTTCTTGAGGATGAAAATGTTAAAAATCCACAAGTTCCACAAATATTTTTATCCATTAGGGTTTATAGCAAGTTATATATTGCCTTTATATAGCTTCAATGAATTGCCACCCTTTCAAAAACAATATTTGCAGTATAGTTTATCGCTTGTTTTTTGCTGTTATATTCTTTTGATATTGTTTTTCTAATATTATTTAATCTCTACATATTTTTAGGCATCAGATGGTAGTCTTTCGCCTTGGTTGCAATCATTAGCAACATTTGTTGGGACGGTTTTTTTGAAGTATAATATGGAGTTGACCGGCGTTCTACAATATGTTGCTAATCAACTAAAAAATGGGAAGAGGTACATTTAATTTGCTACTTTTTTATATTGAATTATTTTTGTGAGGTATCTTTGATGTAATTTAGCATGAATTCGGAAATTCGATGGATGAGATTAATTCGAAAATTCGCATAATAGTTATTTATAGTTTTTATTTCGGAGCAAAAATGAATGCAAAAAAGTTTTTTTCGAAGGGAATTGAATGGAAAATTGAGAAAAGAAGCATTTAAATTGATCAATGTGATTGGACACCAAGTCTCTGATTTTATGCAATATTGGAATGTTCAGATATGTTTGTTTTCCTTTTCATTGGTACGCTGATATGCTTGCCGAAAGTTTTCATCCGTTGAGCCATCGGCAGTCTTTAGCGACGTCCACTTTGCTGTGTATGCCATTCTATCATATCGCCTGTGTTTATTATGGAAAATATTAAGTTGTTTACTTTAAAAATATATGTATTTTTCCCTTGAGGTTATATTTTTGTGTGATTTAGTTCTTTATAGACTATTTACTTGCAGTTTCGATCTGTTGATTTTGCGAGAAATAATCCAAAATATGTCGGGTATCGAACCGACTACGGGACTCACTTCGGATCAGCTTGAAGCACTTTCTGGAGGACAGACACTACGCCTAGAGGTTTGGCGTTCTGTTACTTATTTGCAAGATGAATAAAACCATATCTTATGAAAAATATTTATAAATTGTTTGAGACACCCGTATGTGGGATGATTTCTGCTCTTTTCAATAGCCCATTTCATTATTAACTTTCCGATGTAAATCTCAATAAATACCCTATAATTTAGTATACCAGTGAATCTCTAAACCCGTCTCAGTAAACCCCTCTCCCTCCCTTTTCCCCTCCCTCCAGCCTTCCCCTCTACTTCATCTGTCCATTTAAAAGGTCGGCAAACTTCCAATCTACCCGTTTAAACAATTTGCACTTTATATGTTTATTAATTTGTTGATTTATTGATGCTTCTAGGCGGGTTCTTTCTCACAAGTTCGTACAAATCGCCGTGCTATGTTACGTCTACGAGATGCTCTTGCAAAAGAGAATCTTATGGTGGGTCTTGCGATTCTAATTGCTCAACAACGTCAGTGCATCGTCTTTGTTGAATCGAACGATATTCCACTCAAATTGGCCGGCAAAATGCTCGATCAGGTTCGATTTAAGGAGTGCTTTTGTGCTGTTATAGTCATTGCTTCGAAGACCTCTGAGAAGAGGAAATTGGTGTATAACTTGTTTCGTTTTTAATTATTTTTAGATTTTATATGTTAATTAAAATCCACTAATTTTGCTTTGCTTTTATTTGGTTTTTTGGACGAATAGAGTTTACTCCACAATGGAATTGTTTTGCTTCTCATCGAAAATTGTGGAAGAATCACCTTGGGTATAGGCTGAATGTGGTCGCCATCGACTGTAATACTATTAGAAGATTTCAACTATTACCTAGCAGTACTAATCAGACGTGAAACATTTTCTTTTCTTCAGCCTTTAAACAAAGGTGTAGTCAGTGTAAGGCAGCTCAGTCTACTGCTTTTCTCGTCTCAGGCTGTTTGTGTGCTGTGTAAACTCTGAGGTAACGGCTGGTAGATTACGAGGTGGAGAAATACGAATAAAAAGGGGTGGCTGATCCAGAGATTATGTGGCTGGTTCCCTTTTGTCTGGTATTGGTCACGCTTGCAGCCGACGATTTACTCATGAAGTGGGATGTGGTATTTTCTTTCTAATAGATGTCTTTGACAGTATTATTGCCAAATTTGGTATTAACGGTACTTCCGGTATTATTAAATTGAAACCCAAGAATATTTGTTTGCAGTGTCAAGAAGCATTGGTACAATTCGGCTCGTTTATTCGTTCGAACCTTCGTCAAGACGAATACAATGGTCGAATTATGTCAGTACCTGAGCTGATCTCGAGATACTATCTCACTACTGATGCGGCTTTCTTCTTGTGTCGGCCATCCTTCATGCATCGTGTTTATGTAAGCCTTTGAGAAAAGATTTTTTTTTTTGCATTTATTTAGCGTATTCACTTAAGTATTTCTGTAATGTGACTTGCACTTAAGGTTGGAAAATATTAGAAATATCGTCGGTTTGACCATATATATGCAGATCTCTTCCTCTGTCCTTAATTTCGAGTCTTCTTTGCTGTTTGCTGTAAGTACCGATTTCAGCTCCCGGTTGTGGGCACCTCTCTCTAACGATTGCCAATTCCCGTACGACATGTACCCGGCTGCGCTAGTCGGGTAGTAGTGATACAAAATAAATTAGTTGTATTTGATTACGTGATTGCAACTTTAAGGTTACTATGAGTACGAATTCAGTTATGTTTTCGAAAAATTATGTGAAAAGGAAATATTATATTCAATTGCAATTTTAAAGGCGCATATGGGAGGAATGTTGGTAAAGTTAATTGGCATTAGCTGGTAAATTTCGTTTTGGGATATGTGATGTTTGCGTTGCTGTTTCAGAACGCATTTGATAAATGCCGGAGGGCATTACGTGAGTCTGATGGAAGCAAAACAAAACTGGATACGAGCCGAAAGTTTGCCATTTTCAAGAGCGCGTTCGACGAGGAACTCTCGGATCTAGAACAGAAGCTTGTCCATCTTCTACCTGAGGCACTTTGGGCAGATATATCAACAAAGTAGGTACACGATTAGAAGTTTATATATATATATACAGTTTACATGTATACTCACATTTATATTATTTATATTTGTATCTATATACAATATACATATGTGCTAGACTATACGTTTTGACCATTGCAGAGTGTTCGTTATTTTCTGGACACTAACGATGTATGATATCAGTGTTCCGAAGGCAGCATATGAAAGGGAAATCCAGCGCGTTCGTCGTTCGTTTGCTTCACTCGCTGAAAACACCGAAATTGTGAGTTGCTCCATCTTTTTTTGTAGAAATTTTTCACTGATTTCTTTTCCATTTTGTTTCAATATTGACTCATTTATTTGCATTTTTTATGAGGTTATTTATATCTTATACAAACATTATATTACACTTTTTCTTATTTATTTATTTGCATATTACTTTAGAAATATAAACATTTGAGTGTTACTCAAAATTTCACCACAATCGTTTCTGTTGTCTTCTCAGTTTTGCGCATTCGAAAATCCCTTTATTTTTACATCCTGTGAAAAAATTTTGTTAAATTTCAGAGTAAAACAAAACGAAGTAAAGAAGAGGAACAGTTGAGAGGAGTAGAGAAGAAACTCAGTGATGAACTCAAGAGACAGGGTGAACATGTGGAACGTATCCTTAGCATCCTACGTCACGATAAGGAGCTTCTATTCGCCGATTGTGCTCCTAGTGGGTTGTATTGATTGCGTTGTGATTCCTTTCACAGAGAACAAAATTCTGATTGATCGTCTTCACATTGTGTTTGCTGTGAACGTTGAAGGCATAACACATAGTGATTTGGTATAGTCAGATTTATATCTGTGATTATAGAAGCATGATAATTTCCTTGAGGGGGCAGCCTCATAACCCCGGGGATCCTCCCAGGCAGTCATCCTGCCAATGGCTTCGGATGTCAGATTGGCACTGTGATAGCCGTTTTGAGAAGAGGTTCGTTCGCACTGCCTCTTGGCTTGCATACCAGCCTGACACTCTTGGGAAATTATTGAGAACGAAGTGCCCTTCCTATGTTGGGAGGGAAATACGGATCTCCGTTCCTTCTTCCCTAACCAATCTCCTCCCCAATCTCCCCCCCCCTCGGAATGCAGATGGCTCGATTTTTGCAGCATTGTGTATTGCCACGAGCAATATTTACGGATATTGATGCAGTGTATTGTGCGCATTTTGTGCATCTTTTGCATCAACAGCGTACAGGATTCTTCCAAACTGTTTTCTTCTTCGATAAGGTAATTGTGATAGTTTTTGAGGGTTTTTTTTCGTTATTGTAGTTTTTTTTTTGAAAAGGTTAGATAATTTGATAAGAGCAGAGGTCCTCATTTTGAGTGATTAAAGGTTAAATAATTTGATAAGGGCAGAGGTCCTCATTTTGAGTGATTAAAGGTTAAATAATTTGATAAGGGCAGAGGTCCTCATTTTGAGTGATTATTTATGAGGAAGGAGGAATTAGAAGGTGAGGAATGGTTATAAACGTTTGGCGCAGAAGCTTATTGATTAGTAAGTTTAGAGTATGTGGTGTATCGTTGGAATATTAAAGTGAAAATGCCAACGTAAAATTTTCGAGAATATTCAGAGTGATATTTAAGAGTGATAAAGATTTTCTCTATCATTGGAAAGTATAGAAAGTGTTACGTTCAGTTTTGAAGTGGCGAAGTTTTAGTTATTCAACGATATCGGTATAATATTGGCTGCATTTCAAAGATGGCATGGCGATAAGAATGTTTTTGAAAAGGTTCCACAATTTATTCCGTTGTTTTTTTTTTGTTTTTTTTTATTTTATTTTTTTTAGTTTCTACAATATCTATACGAATGCGACAATATGCAACTGAGCATGTATCGTATAAGCTTTGGTAAGCGATTAGGTTTTTGTAATTTTCAAATTTTCAAATGTTTTTAAATGAAATATTCTATAATAACGGAATCTGAAGGGAAGGGATTGTTCACCGTTGATCTACGCTAAGCAATCTTTTCTAAACTTGAGTGCGTTCCATTCCACCTAATATGCTTATTTAAAATACGAATTGTGCATAAATACAGATATTGAAGATTCAGGTTTCCGGCTGTCGGGTTCCAGAAAGTGATTTTTTGAAAATTTCAGGAATGTTATGGTTTTCCGGGTTTTATGACGAAGTTACATACGCGTAATGCAGATGCGAATATAGAGAATACTAATGGTGGGATGAATTTTGAATCTTACAGGTGAGTACTTTGTTGTATAAACTGTATACATTTTTCTTTGGTAATGCTTCCATTTTGTGGATATTTTTTTCGCCTATTTGAAGGACTCATTTCTGTTTTGTTCTTATGTGACGTATCGTATGATGAAAAATGACTTATTTGAATAATTTTTTTTGCACAGAAGTTGAAGGCTTTGAGAGTTTGAATGCTAATATTTTAGAGTTAGCAAATGGATAGCGATAGTCCTATTGGGCTGATTTCCCGTGGCGATGATCCTATTGCGGTAACACGTATAGCGATAGCCAACGATAAAGCAGTTTTGAGAGATGATGCAAGATATTGGGGAATTTTTTTTTAATATATCAAAGTATCATCGCTAGTTTTGTGTCCGATTTTTTCGTTTTCTGAATTTGAAGCAGTTCCTTAAACAAAAATTTTTTTGGAAGAGATTTCTTGAGTTGACTTCCAAGTTTTGGCCTATATTTATATCATTTTTATATTCGGTGACACTTCATCCATGATAGACTGTTGAGCTCCGTAATGTTTTCATATTACTTGTTGCTGTGGTCATTTGGAAACTATATGATGGGGGCAATAATTGAGTCACATATTGCAAGTGTACAAAAAGTTGTCGTTAAAGTGAGAGATGCAGAGAAAGGCACACGAAATGATTTATCACTGATGGCCGCTTCGTATGCTAGCCACCTTCATATGCGAAAGACGAACGTTTTCACTGAGTCGCAATTCCATAATGTTTGATTTTTTTGTTTGTTTGTTTGTTTGTTTGTTTGAAGATTTGCTTGAGGTATGCCAAAATGGCAGAGAGTCATTATTGTCTTATGGTTTGTAATAGACAATATTGAAACTTCAGTCTTTAAGTAATTCGAGATAACAAGTTAGAGATGATACTTTATCAGATGGGTGTATGGGTAGGCAATTTCCGGTTTCGAAGTGAAGAAAAGGATAAGGCTACCTGGCAGTCAACGAAGTATTCCGGAGGAATGTGCTAGAAAATTTTTCATTGACGAAGATGCAGCCTAGAATCATGTTCTTAATTTTGGCTTCCATGGTGGATCATCTAGTTTGTAGTCTTTAAAAACGGTAAATTTGCTAGTTTCTTGGCACAGAAGCGAATTGAGCGGAAGAAAATTCTAGTTTGCAAACATTTTCGAAATAAATATATAAGTGTAGTTAATCCCTGGTTTTTTAAATAAGTACTTTTCAGTTATTTTCCATTTGAGGTGTTTTTTGAATATTTCAAGAAAAATTAAACACTATTTCATTTCGTTTATTTTATTGCTATCATTGATCACGACAGGGATAGAAAGGGGAGAACTAATGGGATTTTATCTTTGATTCTTTCCCTAATCTTTATTTCGTTGATCTCTGACACTTCCCTTCGAAAATGATCGCTGTCATGATGTCATTGCCATTTTCTTGGGCATGGTTATGTTGCTGCATTAATTGGAGTGCAACGAGTATTGCTAGAAAAGTCAATTTTTTTAAAAAATATATTGATGTAAATGAATTCAGCGTTCGGTTTTGAATGCGGCGAAAAAGACAACGAAAGCAGTTGTATCGAAATCATCCGATTCGAAGAGGGCAAACGTTACGACTCCGCCGAAGGCACAAGCTGAGATTGAATCGAAGAAGATGGTTGTGAAGGGCAACGAAGGAGAGCTGAAGAAACCAAACGATATAGAAAATAGCAAAAGAGATGTGGATGTGAAGCGTTCAAATGGTGATGTAGACCCTACGAAAAGTTCTAACCCGAGCCGAGCATCACAAAAACAGGAAATAAAAGTTGAGCAGAAGGCATCGGGGACGATGAATTCGTCTGATATGAAGAAGGATGCGACACACACGAAATCATCCATCCAGAGCATTCCGGAAGATAAGAAACGTCTTTTCGATACACATGAATCACCCCCAAAGAAAAGATTAAGTAGGTATTTGCCCTGTTTTTATTAATCATCTCGCTTGTTCTTTGTAGTTTGGTAATTTTAGGCAGTTGTGTTTGGTGTACTTTGTGGTATTATGTTGTATTATGTAAGTTCTTAGTAGACAAGTGGTGTGATGTGTTTTGAATAGCCGCCTTAATTTCATGTCTTTATGAAATTGTAGAAAAAAAAGGAAGAAAAACTTGAAAAAGAATGTAGTAACGTTTTTTTTTACTGAATGCAAATCTTGACTATATCTATATTCTCTGTCAATTTAATGCAATAATTTAATGCTATAGAAGGTTCGAGTACAGAAGTGGTAGCACCCGTATCGAAGCAATCCTCAAAAACCGATGAAACGAAACGTGCTCGAGAAGCAGTTGTGAATAGTAAAGAGGAACCAAAGATGGAAGAAGGTGAAGTTGGCGCTTCTCCTCCTTCGTCATCGCATGCACTTCATGTTGACGCTTGCCCATCCAAGAAGGTAAGTCGAGATTGGCAGAATTTCAAGCTTGAAAGAAAATAATTCATCGCTTCTAAGATTTCGAATATTTTAAAAATATTCGCTGCTGAAGTAGGCTAGCAGATGCTTAAAACTTTTAGATCTAGATACTGCGGCAATTTGCCCCGAGGGTTCATTTCATTATTAATTTCTCTGTTAGTGGAATGAGTACTATATTTTGCGGGTGCTTTGTTTTATGGATTTCTTAAGTTGATTTATTAAAGTTACAAACCGATGAGGGAAGCGAATGTAATGAAATATTTTGCTCGAATTACTTCAATCGCGTAACTTCCATATATACATTACTTTATATAGTAGTGAACGCCATCCTAAAAGACTGTAATGCCGTTATCGTTTTTGTGAATTTATATGGCGCAAAGTTTTGTGGATTTATTGAGATCTTTCATAGTGGGATAATTGGTATTTGAGTATTATTGTATTAAATATTTATTGACAGCTAAGTGGGTTGAAGATGCGTTCATCAAAGATGATAGATGAGGAGGGATCGCGTCGTGAAAAGGAGAAATCCAAACACGACGAAAAGAGGGAAGAGAGAAGGAAACAACGAGAGACACCATCATCACTTTCAGTGGTGAGTACACTGTTCGTTGACGTTTCATATGGCTGAAACTGTGAGTGCCCAAATCTTTATTGACTTCTTTATATATCAGACATTTGGAAATTGGAATGATACTTGAGCGGAAGTGTTGGAGGCTGATTTCACGAATAATATCTTTCGTGATTTCCAGTCTATCTTTCTTCCTGAATTTTTTAACCCTTCCATATGCTTCATTTTTGCTTCACTTTTTGCTATGTATTTTTCATTTTCGATTTTGGCAATTTTTTGGTGCATTATTTGTAATTGATCAAATTCAATTCTGAAGCGGCGTGGTCGGGGGAGGGGAAGGAGGGGGGGGGGGTAAGAGCTTCTGTGTTACTAAGTTTCCAGACAAGAAGGCATATTACTTTTCGCAAAAAAAAAACTATCTGGGTATGAGAGTGACAAAAATTTGGGCATCTCGCTGCGCAAAGATGTTCTAAAAACCTTAGCAAAATGCAGAGCTGCTCTGTTTTTATTTTTTCTCTTTGTTATCTTCTGTCTTTGTTGGTGCTTATTCGCCTGAAGCACTTCTAAGTGAACACATTTAGCAATCATAAAATTGGTTCATTAAATCAAAGGTTTTAGGATTTACTGTATTTTAATTGATATTGCTGAATGCAGCGATCTTAACGTTTTCTATATTATTTCTATTTGTTAACGATTTTATTGCAAATTTTCAGAGTAAAAGTAAATCTTCGGTTGATGAGTATGGAAAATTGCGAGAGAAGAATTGGAAACGACCCATCGATCCTGCCGATGCTAAGTAAGTGTCCTTCGGATATTAGCAGTTAGAACATTGTAATGTTAGGCATTCTAGGATGGGCTTTTATAGTTTTTTTAGGTTGGTATATATATATACATGTATATGTATATATATGTATATTCAGCATTATCTTTATTGTGGAATATATTATTTCGAGAATTAAAGAAATATGTTTTTACTTCCTCTGATAGTTGTTTTTAGATGGTGTTTATTTCCTATTCAATTTTGATCAACTTTTGGTATTTTTATTTAATCAACTGCAGGCATCGTTTAGCTGTTTGCTGGTAATCGTTTATTTCTTGCTTGCCACTTATATGTAAAATGGATTTTTCGTTGCATTTTTGCGAAAATTTTTTGCTCCACTTTGCAGTTAAATTTATGGCTTTGGTTTGCTGAATTGTCTAGTAAATATTTCTTTATTCCAGAAAGTAGATGATTTTTAAATACTCCCTCTCCTACCCATCCTTCCCCCCCCCCAGCCTTGCTGTTTGTGATTTTATTTGTGATAATTGAAAATTGTGCACAAATATTTCTTTGCAGCGAAAATACGACAAAAATGGCTCGTAGAGAGAGTGCTTCTTCCGAGAGAACACCCGAATCAAGAGGTTCGAACGATTTTTTGCTCGATTCAATGAATATTGATGGGCAATCGAGTAGTATCGTCGAAAGTTGTAAATCCTCTACGCATACACAGAGTTTCTCAGCAGGCTGCAATTTTGATCAGAGCACAACGATGCGTACGAGTAAGAATATTTTTGTTGCGCTTAGAGGGACTTATGGTTGCCGGTCAGTTTTATTTTTCTCTATTTGACAAGAGGTGACCAATTTAGTGACCACTCGTTTGTGTTATTTGATGGTCATCGAAAACGCGTCGTATGACTGGTAGTTGAAATATTGGAAGCTAGGCAGTGGTGTAAATGGAACGAATTTTCCGACGAAATTAACAAGCCCGCTGATCATGTTTGTTGCGACTCTCGGATATTAGCTTAAAAAGACTCCCTCGGTTGTCATGTCACCTTCATTAGGATGGCGTGGTTCTGCCTGACATTACAAAACTTTCATAGTATTTATCAGAAATTTGAGGGTTATTTATTGCTGTCGACGTCTATTTTAGAATAGCCACCGTGATCCCTCCTTTTTTTCCACAGCATATTTTACCTACGTATTTTTACATGTAGTATATTCTTTTACCCATGTATTTTGGAAGCGCTGGATTAGTCGCATTTGCGTAGTATTCTTGACGGAGTGGTGTGAGTACCCCCCCCCCCCCCCCCCCCCCCCCCCCCCCCTTCATTATATGCTACAATAAACTAACATCAATATTTAAGGTCGTCTGTGGAATATTTGTATAAAATTTTTCTTTGAGGATCAAAAACGGTGGAATTATCACCGGCTGCAACTCGTTCCAGCTCAAAGCATCATCATTCCCGGGATCCTCAACGACCGTGAGCCTTCTTTTTTTTTTGCTTTGTCGTCTCAAATAGTGAGAGATGCACTAAGATGAAGCGTATTTAAGGTGTATCTTCGCTGTAAGAGAGACTATTTATGGTAATATGAGCTTGAGCCATGCACATCTTTAGAATGGGATTCATACAAACATTACTAAGACTATTAATAAGAGGACAAATGGAAATGAAAAATATTCAGAAAACATCTGTGACTGGAACTGTATTCTTTGATATGCAGATCGGAAGTTTTATCTATTATATCACTGTGCCTCTCCCCTCCCCCCCCCCTCCCCCTTTCCAAGTTCTATAATATTCCATTATGTACTAAACGTTAGTAGTTTTGTGGAAAGAGAATGAAGGTTGTTTCTAGTTATATTAGTGATGAAGGGGTTTTATGTTGATTCTTATCAATAGCGAAAGAGTTTTGTATTGATTCTATATTGGCCTCATTGAAGCTTGAATGTTGTAATGCCTAAATTGTTACGGTATTCGTTTCAGAAGCAAAGAGAGCGGTCGTAATCGTGAACACTCAAGATAATAGTTAACGAGTTGTTCGTTCAGTGGATCTCAGTTTGAATTTTTTTTTCTTATTTCTTTTTTTTTTCATCGTTCCAGTGATTTTATTGCGTTTTACTTTTTTGAGGAAATTTTAAGTAGATTTTGAAGCTGTTGGTAAATTTTGAGTTGTATGATAGGAACAAGCGCTTGGATCGTCCTTATCGTTTTTTCAACATTTCTTCAGTAAATTTTTATAGTTAGTATGGTATTCTACAGTATTACGGTAGGCGAATACGGTATTATCAGATAAATTGAAGTGGTATAAAATTTTTCAACGTTAGGAGTCTTTTTCAGGTATACATAGGTTTATATTTTGGAGCAAAAATGCAATGTTTTTTTTTAATGAAATACCAATTATTACCTCTACTATTTGATATGTATCAGAATTTTGGTTGAATTTTATCTTTCTTCTTGAATGATTGCTGATGTATCTGATTATATATTTTCATATTGGAAGAGTAATATCAGTCAGACTTGCGCAGGTAATTCCAGATAGAGGTGACCCGATACCTCCCCTATGGGGTTTTTTCATTCCCGGGTATTTCGGAAATCCCTAGTTGAATGTTCGATAGCGATGGAAGAGAGTAGATGGTTTCAGTTACCTTAGGTCATGTTAGCCTACTTCCATTTTATTTTGGCTATTTATGAAGTTTGAAAAAAAAGAAGGGAATACCTTGATATTCGATCTCTTTCCCATTTGGCTAAGCCGGTTGTTTGCCCGTTTATATCACTTTTATCTTACTTTAAAGTTATAATATAAAGTGCTGCTTTCATTGGTGTGAAATAAGTAAATATTTCCCTCGAATTTGTATCTTTTGACCTAAATTTGTAATTTTTTGCTGAGTGAATGCACCTTTTCGAAGTTATACTATATATTACTATTTCATTGCGTTGTTGATGTCTATTTATAGGAGTCTTTGCATTGTTTTTTTTTATTATTTTGTATTGTATTCTATCTCATTGTTTATTGCAATGATATGGTTTTTATTTTTATTTTTAATTTTTTAATGAAATAAACTTCTATAAAAAATCAGAGGAATTATATCAATGACAAGTGCTAGTCCATATTTGTCATCGATGATAACCATAAACAATAATATTGCAATTTAAAAAAAAATATCTGCATATCTAATCAATTCAAATTTCTTTATTTCTTTAATATTAAAACTTTATGAATAGACTAAATTTTTTACTATGTAAATATTATGCAACTTTTTTATATATTTTTATTAAAGTGAAATAGTAGAAGTATAGTTCGAGCTAATCTAAATATTTTTAGAAATATTACTGTAAAATAAGAACGATTACAACTCTATAGAAAAATTTCCAAGTAGTATATGATGAATACCAATCCAGTGTTGAATATTTAATAAAGGAATGCTTGCTATGCAATAATTCTATCGTATCTTTCAAAGATATTTTAAGGCTGAAATATATTTAATGACGTCATAATGACGTCATAGATTTAAAATTGTCGAAGTAAAGAAATAAATACTAAAAGAATGCACCAAATTGATGAAATCACGATGTTCGAGTGATTTTTTGCCGTTTCCCAATCGGATAATTTACCCTTCATGATAATTTTACCACAGGTAATCACATTACCGCTTGTTGTATCGACAACAGCGATCGTCTTATTTAGCACTGCATCGGTAAGAATATGGAAGTTGAGCTCACTCCATGGCTGAAAAAAAAAAAACCATCGAAAAATCGATAATACTTGGTTTTGAGGCATTCCCACCTCACCTAAGAATTGAAAAACTATTTTTTCTCAAATCTGATAAAAAACCAAACTGATACACCGTTGAATACTTTGCTAATTTTGGAAACATGCCAAAATTCCAAAAAAAAACCGTCAAAACAATTCACTTACAGCGAATAGCGGATAGCCATGACGATAAAAAAAATAGTGAATCATAAAAAATAGGAAGAAAATAATGAGAAAAAAAAAGAATAGAGTGATAACTATTATTCATTCAAAAAGCATGACGTTACTGTTGAAAGATTTGTGAAGTTGACAGTCACCTGGAATTAACCTGGAAATAACCTGGAATTATCCCGGAAATAACCTGGAATTAACCTGGAATAAAACAAACACAATTCTATCATACCTGAACTGCCATACCAGAAGAATCCGAATCAATTGTTATAAGTTTTTTAGCGCTTTGCTTCTCATCAGATGTCATTCTGAAGCAGTCTTTAACCTTACCTTCTTTGTATAAAACATCGAACTCCTGAAACGAAGTGATCGTTTTGTAGTGATGTATATATACTGAAGACTGATTATAAAAAAATAAAAAATTTCTAATTTTTCGGAAATTTTTCAACAAAATCGCTTAAAAATGTAAATTTTCCGACGCCTTTCCTGGATTAAAAAATTCGATCATCAACGTTCTAATCGAAATTTCAATTTTAAATACTAAAAAAGCAGTTTCCTGAATAAAGAGTGGAAAATTTTCTGGAAATTAAGCAAATGGAAGGGTATTTACATGACTCAAATCAAATAGAAAAATAAGATACTAGTAACACTCGTTGCCTAGTGGAACAATAATTAGAAATAAGTGCACATTGTTCGATATTTGATCTACTTTTATAATATTTATGTGAAATTAATATTTAAACAAAAAAGCCAAAATAGACAATATCTTCGAAATAGCACAAAAAAATAAAATAACATAAAATCGAAATAACATAAAAAATTTAAAAATTGAAAATAAAAAAGATCAATAAATAACCCTATTTTCAGGAAGTCCTTCCATAACAATAAATGTCAACGGATTAGTGCCTTTCTTCTGCACAATTTGCATAACACCTTCACCTCCACGATAGCCACGTAGTCGTATTTCCACCATTCCACCTAAATATGTATAAATATATTCATAATAAAAAAAAAATATAACATGCAAAAGACGATATATAAATATTGAAGCGATAAAATCTTTAAAAAATTGCAAGCTTTCGAAACAATTCAGTGAACTCGTTTGATAACAACTTTCAGATCCACCTTTTCCTTTTCGCTCTCTAACTTCCTCATTTTATTCATATTTTCTTTCTTTATATGTTGGTGAAATTCGAACATCATGTTTAGGAAGAAAATGATATGTAAATGTATTTATGAGTCATAAAATTTACCTTGGATAGGTATCTTAGCACATTGATTTTCATAGAAATTGACTGGAATTTGCGATGGTTTTTCTTCTGTTCGAACTGCTTTATCACCATCGACGGCTGTCAACACACAAACCTTTAATAATATTTAGTGAATAAATTAAAAAATTCTCTAAAATTTTTGCGATTTTATATTAGTGACAATGATACACTTCCCGTTTATGATTATATAAACACTACATCAATATTTATTAAAATATTTAAAAAAATATTTTAAAATATATCATTGAAATACGCTTAATAATATTTACTAAGCACTATTTTTGTACTTGAAGTATATCATATGTAAATTTACCTAAGAGGCTTCCTTCTTACAGTATAAAGATCCATTCTTACATCGAAGATTTTTAGTGGCAAACAAAGTTAATCTTTAATGAAATGAATGAGATAAAGGTGTTTGTAAGTTCGACTATGAAGGATGATGAGATGAAGTATTTGTTGGTCCGTAATGATGCCATCAACGAATGATCAAACCGCCGAATTTGAAGGAAGTCAGAGACCAATCTAAGAGAGGATAGCAGCAGATTATCGAAGTGACTTGAAGGAAGAAATAGGCGACGAAGGTTGGAAATGGAGATGAACAAATAGACCCGACGATAAAATCAATGAGGAAAAAGTCATGGGAAGGGGTCTTTGCATCATATAAATCGAAAAAAAAAACTTATCATAAATTATCGTTGAATAAACTTACATCATCTTTAGGCATATGCATAAGTGATCGACATAGGAATCCACCGGAGAGTACAGCCCTAAGGCATGCACGTAAACAATCATCTTTGAATTGTACACTTTCGGTACTCTCGATATCGTTCGCATTCAATTCAAGTCTATAGCCTTTTTTGTAGATGAAACATGAATTCAAATCCATATAGTCTCGTTGTACTCGTTTAGCTGCAATTCACCTATTTCATTCATTAAGTTTGAAAAAGTTTTAAAAATTTTCCATAAAATTGCTACAGATATAAATAATTTCTATACGATTTTTCATAAAAAAAATTTTTCCTCTAAAAGTGCACTTTCTATTGTCTCCCTATCGAATTGCTCTTTTTAAGTCTCTTCAAATCAAACGTTCCTGAAGCAAGTTACAAGATTTGAATCCATTACAAAAAGTGTAGAGAAACGATTATATTGGTTAAAGTATGAATGAATTATTCCTTAGTTGTTATTAATTGCTAGTGACTTATGAAGGCGATTGACCTGATGAAGGAAATACATAGACAGGTATAAAGTAGGGCAGATATAAGCTAGGGCAGGTATAAGATGGGGCAGGTATAAGGTATGGGCAGGTATAAGGTATGGGCAGGTATAAGGTATGGGCAGGTATAAGGCATGGGCAGGTATAAACTAGGGCAGGTAAAAGATAGGGCAGGTAAAAGATAGGGCAGGTATAAGATACGGCAGGTATAAGAGAGGATAAGAATTAGAAGATCCTCTCGCATACTTCATTTGTTTTGTTGACTGTTGATTGCAATTGCATCAATAACTAAATAATTTGGTGATATTAAACTCAGATGAATATTGCAGTATCGTTGCAGAATTGAACTATGCAAAAAGTGTTTGTTACTCGTTGCAATATTGTCAATATTCGCAACCATAGAGCATTCTTTTGCAATCATCAACGCATGACGCATTGCAATCGTTTATGTTTGCAAAAAAGAAAACCGGAATTGCACAGAAATAAATTTTTCATGCCATACAATCGAAGTGAAAATAAACGTTCGAAGTTTATATCTTCTTGGTTAATGTCATTCAAAACAACTTTTGATTGAATGCTACTATTACTGAAAAATATTACTGTAGTTTTAGTGTTACGGTAAAAATTGACTTTCACATACAGTTGGAGTTTTTATGAATATTTGGAGCTTTTAGACGGAGTTAGGTAAAGAAAAAATGAACCGGAAGTTTTAAACGGAGTTTAAAATAAGTGAGCATTTTCTAATAATTGGTACGACTTTTATCTAAAATGAAAATTCCCTCAATTTTCGTTAATATTTCAAATATATGAAAATACTTCTTCAAATGCAAATATTGATTGCGATCGTTGCAATAATCTATCGATAAGAAGCTTATAAAAGAAATGTCTTTCTCGCTTTTTGATCCATTGCATGTTTGCCCCCAACAAAAGCGATCGATTATCGTAACATACAGTAGCAATTTTCGATCATCCTTCCCCATCTTTCACTACCCCCTTTTATTTTCTTTATTTCCCACCCAACCTTAAAAGACGGGAACTTCGGGTAACGAGTAAAATATTAGAAACTTACAATTGACTGTCACAAAGACGAAAAGTAGAAGAAGAAGAAAAGAGGACATCGAAAAGATGTTGAAATAGTGTGACAATGACGACGACAAGTTGACGATCTACAAAACGACCCTCTTTGCTCGAATCGATTGTTTTCGATAGAAATGTAGAGAGATACACAACGATCGTCGAATACCGTGCACGCCCACTACCCAAAACTCGTATCGTCGTCCCGTAACGTTCACTAATCATCATCTCCGATCGTGTTGTTGTTCATTGTCGATAATTCTCGACTATCTCGTAAATTGAAATAGGCGAATTCATTCTTTACTTCGTGATTCTACTCTTCCCTCAACGAAGAATAATTTTTATATCTTTATGTTAGCAGTTAGTTAGGGTCACCGTCCTTTAGATGCTATGTAGAGATGTCGGATCAGTGCTACTCATCGGGTATGGAGGGTTCAACCATCCTTTTTACGATAGCAGGAGCTATTCGAAGGTCGGTCGATTCTATGTTCTACTACTGCATCCGGAAGAATTTACATTTCTTTACAATCCCATGTGTAAAATTTTGAAAATCATTTTCCCTTTACTTGTATCTTTTTTTTCATTTAAATATATGAAGTGAATTGACTGACTTAATTTTCGATCATATTCGATACCATTCAACATAATGTAGGTGAAGGAAGATTATGTTACTTAACAGGTTTAATTAACGATTGATGCTAAATCAACAATATAAATAAAATAAAACTTCTTCAACATCGTTGAATAGTACAAGTAATAAGTACGTAAAATATGACATTCTCATAACGATTAACACAAATATTTTAACATGAAACCGAACATCACGCGAAACAACTTAATTACCTCAGGTACATCATCTCACGATCAAGTCCAATATGGTGATCAATTAAAACGTACTTTCTTGTTCAGCTCACCGCTTTTTTCTTCCTCTTTTACAGAGGAAATCAACAATGAACTTTGCCTTTATACATGATTCCCACAATTATAGAAAAACCAATTTTTAAATCGGGGAATTTTCTAAGCTTAATATAATTCGATGATTTTTTGAAACAATATATTTAATTGAAGTGATAACGGCTGGAAAAAGTTTTTAAAAACTCCAATCTTTCCCGAATCATTTCACATTTTATCAATTGCCAATAATAAACAACTCTTCAATAAAAACGGTCAACAAAACAGTCGTTTTATTGGTAGAACCACAAGCACAAAAATCTCAAAGAAAACCTGGAAAAACCCATTAAAAAAAAGAGAAAGAAAAACCTGTAAAAAAAAAGAAACTTCTCCAGAAGAATACAATATAAAATTAAAATAACATATAAATGCTATAGAAAAATGGCGCATAATAAAAATAGGCACCTTTCGAAGAGACGAATTCACTACGCTCAAGAAAATAAACAATAAAAATATTCACGTAAACATAAACACCGGAAATCTCGAAAATAGAACATAAAAATCCATACAGGTTTAATTACTGAAGATTTTATAGATGCTATGATCACTTAGAAACGAGCGAAACAATTACCTTCTTTTTGCATAATGTCCTCATATCAACCTCTCGAACTCCAACGACGTTATTATTAACGACGTTCATAGGTAAGAGACCATTATTCAGCAATCCGATACAGGAACACATCACGCATCAAAACAACTTCAATTGGAAAGAAAAAAATGAAAAGAAAAATTGCCAATTTGCAATTATATTTCAACTAGAAAATTTATAGAAAATTTACTAGCAATAACTAAGTTTTTTTTTCTTTTTCGGAATATTTACCAGAAAAATATTTCCCCTCGAATAATCGTAAAAATTTTTTAGAAAAAAAAATCAAATTAAATAGTAATCAATATTTATCAACTATCAAAAATGTGCAAACAAAAATTCCCATAGTTATGAAACAGTTTAAGAAATATAAAAAAATATGCGATCGCATTTTGTTTATCTTTGCAATTTCTTAATAGTAAACGTTTAGGAATCATAAATAAAACAATGAAAATGCTTTAAAAATTAAATAGAACTTAACACAAATACCTAGACATTTTTAATCCGATGACTACAACTATATCCATTTCAATAGCCTTTTATATCCGACCAGACCCCCTCCCTCCCACCTCTATAGGAAACCTAATACAAACGAATATCAAGGCCAATGTAGTAGTTTTCGATATTGAAGAGTTTATTGTAAGTCATTACCCTCAACATTTCTTCCACAAATTCATTTTAGAAATTTTCTCTCATAATAAAAAATTTAAATGAGAATATCCAAAATTATCCAAAATCATAAAAAATCGCTAGAAAAATGCGCTCAGTACAATATCCAACCAAAAACCTTTAGCGTATTTAGGAAAACGCGCCAACCACATGACAAATCATTTCCTTTGAAGGAAAAAAAAAAAGAAATATTGAAATGAGCTGAGCTATGCCAGCTATTGACTAGTTAAAGAATAACATCAATAATAAAAATTATTGACTAGTTAAAGAATAACATCAATAATAAAAATGATAATAATTAAAGAGAACGATCACAGTGTTGCGAAAAAAAAATCAAATAAGTGCGACATAATTTGCTGGAAATAGTCCCACTTTACCATCTGGTCCACGACCTCGCCACCAACCAGAATCTATTTGCTCGATTTCGGTTATTATATCATCTGGATCGAATGTTATTTCCGTTTCATCCGCTGAAATTATTGAGCATTATGTGAGAAAAGAAAAAGCGCTTTTAGAAATTGTTTAGTAGAAAATTAAAAAATTAGTGAATGAAATATTTTAGTATCATTTAATGCCCATCTAGATATGCCACACGTCGGCTCACTCTAAAGACAACCTCAGCTCCGACTCCAGAGCACAGACCTGGTATCAAAGAGTCGACTCTGAGCTTCAGACTTTGAACTTAGTTGAAGTAATTAAATTGTTAATAAAAGAGTTGAAGCTTGCGAAACACTGCGACGCCATCAAATAATGACAGGGATTTATTGAATGATATTTCCCCCCTCATCGCTGCGGTTGCCTTATCTAGCATCGCTTTAGCAACCGAGAGGATAATGGCCACCATCTAAATGATATTAAGGAATCCATTTGCGTACGATCATCAAATAAACGCTGCTAGCAATGATGAAGAGAAATGTGTATGCGTCAATCGATGCAAATTGCTAATCTTTTTTCAATTTTTCCACTAGAAATTTTTAATATTTTTTCCTTTTTTTTGGAATATTGCCAACTTCAAAAAATTCATAAAACAACCCACACATATAAAAACTGTGTTGCGCATGATGAGCTTTACAAATTGCCGTGTGTTTCGCACAGATGTAGATTTTCTTTATTATTTCCCAAGTATTCACCACATCTACCTTAGTTCTTATGCTTTAGCAAAAATCACAATAAGAAAAACGTTTGTAGTCTCACTCAAAACTCAGATCTCACTCCAGTGAATACAGTCGGAGTCGATTAGGAGCTTGTGAAATTTCATACCAAACAGCCTAGATCGATGCGAGATTTGCATCTCTCATTCAAAAATAACCACAGTAGAAAGTGAAGCCAAATGAGCTTTAGTGGAGTCGGAGTCATTGCGTTAGTAACATGAACTATCTTACAACGATTACACAGTTTGCAAAAAAAAGAAAAAAGAAAAAAATAAAAAAAATAAAGAAAAAATTCGAACTAGAGGCTATCAAACACTATGAGATTCAAATATCTAAAAAAAAAAATAAAACTTTCTCCATCCAAGCCAGCGAACATAAAAATTCTGTCTAATCAAAAAAAAAACAAACAGAAAATTGCGTCAAAATATGGAATTTTTCCACCATAATGAAAGCGAAAAAACCTATCAGGTACTGATATGCTTATATTCATGTGGATGATGTCGATAACTTATCAACGCGACTATCATCCACATTTGAAAGCTAAGCAAGGTCGACCTCGTGATGTCTACTTTCTGGTGGTAAAAAGTAAAGATGACCACTGACCAGCTTGGTAATCCCAAAGAGCTACCGCTCGTAAATCATCTGGTTCAATCGGGGGTTGTTCGTAGTATGAATGCGGCGACTTCGAAGAGGGCACCGTTGCTGGCTCCTTAGAAGTTTGTAAAGTGGGGGTTGGTGCTGCTGCTGTAGAGAGTGGCTCCGGGACTGGACTAGGTGTACGAACGCTCCTTTGCATAAGTTCTTCCTCCGAAGGAGGTGATATGGCACTTGGCTGAGGGATTTCCTGCTGCAAAGGTGATGTCGTTGGAGGTGGTGGACTAGGCGTTCGGGTTTGCTCTTGTAGGTGAGTGATTCTCTTCGGAGAGCTGGGAATTGCATGTCCCGTAGAACGCTTAGGAATGATCGTTTCTGATAGTTCGTTTGCCTTTTGCTCGAACATAGCCTTTCTACCTCGAATAAGACCTTCAACTCCATCCTTTTTTTCGACTGCTTTCACATCTAAAATATAGAAAGAAAATGAGAAAACAATAGCAGACTTTTTAAGAAAAATATTTGAAACTGTGAAATATTTTCCAAATAAAGTGATACTACTAATCTATATGAAAACCGACAATATAGAATAATCCATAAAGAATAAAATTGGGTTTTTTTAGTCTATAAAATTTAATAAATTTTATTAAAATTTATGTAGATTTATGAAATTCGATAGATANAATTCTCGAGGGGATGAGAGTGATAGAGATTTACAACATAAACCCCTCAGAGATTAGACGCTATCCTGTTTACTAAAAACTTATGACTGGTATGGAATAAGCGATTTATACTAATCTCTTTCCGACCGCTCCCACTCTCCCCTCCCCTCCTCAACAAGAGAAAAATCATCGTTGCTAGAGTTATGTACTTGCCGGTACAATCACCGCTGGAGCTGCTAAGGATATAAAGTTGCCTCCGCCTCGAATCCTTCTTCTTCTACCGGTCAAAAGAACCGTGAGGTCTCCAATCGGTGGTAAACGATCGCAGGGCATACGGTTGCCCTCGTTCCTCCAAGCAGTGTAAGGGCACCCACCCACACCTTGCATGTACGTCAATTTATTCTTATACATCGGATTCAACAAATTCTTTGCTTGAGAGCACTTTAATGCAATAAACTTCTAAATCACATTGTCGAACACGAAGGGATATGAGAATAAAAGCTTGATAATAGATGGCAAAACCCAGAATAAACCGAAAAAACCTCGACTGTATTCCGCATATTCTAGCCTATCATAAAACGGAATAACATCCTACTTATTCGCAATTCTCCCACAAGTATATCACTATTGCAGTTTTAGACTTAGCGAATCTAAGGACTTATCAACGAAGAGGTAGGTAGGATGTATTAGATGAACAGAGAAAATATCCCCTTACGAGTATTTATTCCTCTCTTCTTCGTCGCCTTCTATAATTTTTATTTGTGCAATTCAACCGACATTCGAAACGATCGAAAACCGAAAACAATAGAATATTTACCAGCATTCGGCGAATGACCATTCAAATTGTTTGCATTGTGGACATTGTGAGGGTTTTCTTCGACATATAACCTCTCATGAATTTGTTTGCTGAGTTCGGCCTTATCCCGATCGGCCTCTGCATCCCTCTGACTGGCCCTTCTTCGTTCTTCCACTATTCTGCTTGCCTCTTCCGCTTCTACCTTTTTCCAGAATTGATCCCGTTCACTCAAATCTATATCCCTTAAAGTTTAAAAAAATATTGCATCTCTTAACTGAACGCAATCTTTTTCTTATATCATTTTAAATGATTGTTCCTTACACTCATTCATCGAGTACTTATGGATAGATGAAGCTTTTTTGAGGCTATCACTAGGCCCAGAATCGAACAATTGCGCCAAAGGCTTATTTCACCGGCACAAATTTTGAAGCTTCTATGGGCTCAAGCTTGGTTTAATAATCTTGAATATGTTAACACTTCTGCCTAAATCGAACCTGTTGGGTTTGATAGGTGTATAAACACTTCCAACGGGTCCTTGTGGAAGAGGCTCAATATCTTCAATACGCTTCACGTCATTCATCGTTGGAAGTTTCGCGACTGTCTTCAGAATGCTTTCTGGATCGACATCATCCTCACTACGTGCAATTATCACCTCAATAACAAACCACATTCATTAAAGTTACATTCAATGTTCAAAACAACTCGTTATAACATAATCAATCCACTGAAAAGGTTTGTAGCAAAGAGGAAATTTCAAACTAAAAAATTTAAAAAAAAACCTGAATCCGTTTTGTTCATGAAAACCTTTACAAATTTTCCATTTCCAAAAGCGTTCTGCACTTAAGAAATTCAACAAACAAGAAAATCCTCTCGATGGTACTCAACGACTCAACACTTTACCCCTTCGCTGAGAATGAAAAAATGATCCCTCGGAAGTGTTCCGTCAGCTGGCTTTTGGCACTAAGGTTTTTTCTTCATAAAGCGAGAGTAAAAAATAGGCAGTTAAGAGGAATGAGAGAATGTGTTTGTGTGTAAACATTTCATCAATTAAGAAAGAAAAATAACGGAAATCCTGTTATTAAAACTTGTATGTTCATAATCGAAAATCACATTTCAAAGGAGACCAATAGGTAAAGTGGGACGGTGAAAAAACGAACACTTTATCTTAAAGAAAAATGTGGATTCGCATTTGTGATTATCGGATAGAGATTAAAAAAGCGATAATCCACGGATGCAATGCACAACTTTAGAAAAAAAAAGAGAAAAAAATTCTTTGTTCATTCAATCATCAAGACAACGAACCACGTGTATTCCTCGAAGAAATCGTTTCAGATCGTTTGCATGAGCCGTTGTAGCAGCCAGACGTGCCGATGGAACTCCTTCACCTTGCTATAAAAAATAAAACTTCAAACTTATATACACCGATAAACAAATCAGATACTTTCCTCTGACGTCTTGCCCTCTATTTTCTTCAATCTATTCATCCTCATCACAAATTCACCTAATTAATGAGCAATAAACGTTTTTCGAACAGATTTATAAACAATATAATAATTTCAAAGAATATAAAGAATATAATGGGGAATATTTGTTACTAATTCATCACCTACTACTAAATTACCTCACAATCTAACAAAATGAAAGCTATCGAATATTAGAAGACGAAATGTCGACAAACCCATTGAATGAGTATCACTTTTGGTTGTGACGCTGCCGTGCTTCTCACAGCAGCGATTCCATATTGCAATTTGCCAGAATTAAAACTCGTTGATAACTCATCAATACCATCATCTTAAACAAATACATTACATGGAATCCATCAATAATATTGAAATATTCGTGCTGCTTTGAATCTAAGAAAAAAAAATTTCAGAAAAGAAATCAACACAACAATCAACTTTCATTCCCCGACTAATGGATCCAATCTGAATGAATTTAAGCATATATCGAGGTCGACGACGAATAGGTCATAGGGAGGAAGGAGGGAATCTAGGAATTCCCACTTCTGAGGGAAGTACCGGAAAGGGATAAGATTTCCCCTCATATTTATGAATAAACGATTTCAGCTTCAATTGTTACATAAATGAATAGGAATATGTGATGACTCAGATGACAAACCTTAAACGGATTAAAAACTCGATGGTTTAACAACTGCAAACATATGAAGAGAGACTAGAAAACACTGCAACACTCTAAAAAAAAAAACCTTTACGATTCTGCACCACACAATTAAACTACTTCTCTATCAGATCAAATCGATCCCTCATATCCCAACTCATAAACCTATGAGCAAAAACGCCTATGGCTTCTCCAAATCGACACCTATTTCAACTTTCCCATTTCATGACTCCAACTCCGACTCCGGCTCCGAAATATTAAAGCAATAAGCAACTGCTGCGCAAACTGATAGTGAAGCAAAAAAGAAAGGCGAAATAAAGTTGCAGTTATTTCTGATATTCAAGTGAATTTCACTTAGGAATATCTCAATGAGGTGAAAAAGGCCATTATTGCAATGGACCCCACCCGCCCTCCCCCCCAAAACATTTTTCAAAACTCAGGTTCCCCAACTACTTTTAAACTCCCTCAAACATCTGTGGTCCCCTCATTGGGTTATA
>QEWY01000252.1:82051-111046 GCA_006503575.1 Baylisascaris schroederi
AATTATTAACACATATCAAATACATAGATTATATATTGGAATATATATGCAAATATTTCTAAAACAGAATCAATGTTATAAAAGTTACACAAAATTACCAAAAAACAAATCCAATATTATTTAAATCTATGATACATTTACTTATCAGTTTCGGTTGTATAGTAACGATTCCTATTCGATAGCAATACGCTAAATTCCAAACTTTTGTAACTTCCTTTAAACCTTTTTGCATGATGGAAGAGAATTATATAGGAAACTTTCTTATTTTTCAACTGCTTCCTTCCTTTGAAAATCCTTTACGCCGGTTATTTTCATTAGATGCTTTGCCTCCCTTTGAATTTTGCTTTAATTTTCAAAAAAAAAAAAAAAGCCATCGACTCTCCATTTAGTGATGATAACCTCTCATAATGCATAACTGAAGGCGGGGGAGGTGTAGTATCCCGCTGGGTTTGGCCCATATTCCTGATGGTGGCAATATACGAAAACATCGAACATGACAGATGGTTTCACGTAAGAGGCAGGTTTTTTCTCAATTAAACAAGCTTAGGCTTTTTTTCTTTTTGAGATCGCCATTGAGATTCAAGCGAATATATCCTAAGATAAAGACTTTCACTCATAAGCCGAAATAGTTAAAGATTTCACCTGACCCATATTATTAGAATAATTTCAGTCATTCCTTATTTTCGATATCATATTTTTCGAAATTTTTAAAATTCTAACGGAAAAAAATTTTTTAAGAGTGAAAAATAAAAAACTAAAAAAAATATATCAATACGGCTTTAAGGGTGTGTGTACGATCCGAAGAAATGGAGAAACACGTTAGAGAAGGTGGCACTTGATACGCTTTTTGCATTCCACTCAATAGTACCATTCAGGTTTCATAAAATCTCAACAAGCAACAATTAAGTGAAGTTACGTTTCGATGACTTACGTTAGCCGTTCATGAATGATCAATAAACAATAAAACATCACGAATAACACATTTTTACCCCCGGGTAAATATTCAAGTGCATCCACAAAAAGTTTCTTTCTATTGCCAGCCGATCAACTGTAAACAAAGTGAACTTCTTTTTATTTCCAGCCGATCAATTGCAAATAAAGTGAAATTTTCGTCATTTCACCTAAATTTCCGGCCAATAATATGCAACCGCATCGGTTTCGAACTTTATGCAAATTTTTTAGCTCTTTCCAAAAAGGAATTATCCATCCTTCAATACACATCATTTCCTCCAAATCTTGTATAATGTCCAGGCTAAATGCCTCTCAAATAGAAACAACTGGATGGATTTACAGATAGACAAACACAGACATAAAAGCAAAGACAAAATGTTGACATATTTTAATTTGCATATGCAAATTTCCATAAGCGAATAAAAATGAAAAATACATTAGAGAAAGGAGCTATCCTAAATGAATTAAAAACAACGCATTATGCCAACGATGAAAACGATTTAATGGAGCATGAAGCGTTGCGTTACGAATATGCACGTAAAATGATGCATAGAAAACATACGAGAGAAAGTGAGGAGAGCACAAACGTTGAATATATTGAATTTAGGTCACACCCCTTAAAAACTTATCGAATAGGGCGATTGAATATTTGTCACGAAAGAGGAATATTTGGCGGTGAGAGAAACGCTCAATGAAATTTTAAAAAAAAATAAAAAATAAAAATAAAAAACAGGTATGCCAACAATATTATGAATCATCGAATGAGAAAAAAAAAAAGAGCGCACATAATATGAGAGCAACGAACATAACATTATAAGATTGAAAGTACAATATGCAATATTCAACCCGGCGGGTAGGGTATTGAGAACTTGAAAACTTTCCCAAACTTTCCCAAAATCAAAATGTAACCTAATTAATGAGATCGGGCAACTATTAAGAAATATATTAGTCGAATCAGGTGAATTTTACAGGATCTGAGCGAAAGTTTTATGGATTTAGAGACATAATAGCGGCAAAGAGCGATCTTTGAAGGCGATTTATAGGTATAATAATAACTTATTAGGGTATGGAATTGATAAAAAATAGAGTCGGGAGCGATAACATTAAGTTAAAATAATCTACTAATGAAACACTTCCCATCCACCGATTTCNAAGAAAATGATTTATGCAAACATTTTTTACAAGGCGAGAGCCTTGCAAAGCCTTTGAATGCCACTTATGTCTTACAGCGAAAACTAGTCAATGACTGCAATGCGTTCCAAGTAAGTTCAAAGTGTCTAATTCATTTCAAGGGTCAAAACTTGCAGCTTAAAAACATCTTACGTTCGCGTGATATTCCGTTACGGTACAGGCAGAGCATATTCCGTTACGGTATAGGCAGAGCATATTCCGTTACGGTATAGGTAGCATTTTATCTTCCACTACTCCATAAGTAGGTTATTTATGTTCCATTACTGTACAAGTAGGTTATTTTATGTTCTATACCATAAAAAGCTTAACAGTTCAAGAAATGGATAGAGCATTACTCAATTCTCAGTTTTACGAGAGCTTTCGAGGTTTCGCAAAACTTATCGAACTTTTCTCCGGAATGAGAGGGTAATAGGTTCCATCGGAAACAGAAGGTCGAAGCGGAAACCGGAATCGGAACCGGAAATGAATTGAATAATTGGAGCAAAGATAGAAAATGAAATTTTTGACGAAAATAAAATTGTATAGTTTTCATCGTTAAACTCAACATGAAGATTTCTCTTTGCTACGTATCGGAATTAAGCATCCGTTGATAGCGCATCGATAAAAATCGAACATATCATTGGTTGTGGTGTCACACTATTGGCCAAGTGATGTCACGCTATTGGCCAAGTGATGTCACATTATTGGCCAAGTGATGTCACGCTATTGGCCAAGTGATGTCACACTATTGGCCAAGTGATTTCACATTATGGCCAAGTGACGTCAAGGCTGCCAGTGAACTTGATACTATTATCTCTTTGTCTTCGGTCACGGATACGTATTGCCCTATCGCCGCAGTCACAAAATTGTTGACTCTATATTAGATTTGAGGGCTGATTTAATTTTTGATAAATAAAACGATTTTCGCAACGAATAAACAGTTGAATATAGTTAACACTTTATACAAATGTATAGAATATATGATACGGTAATATAAAAAAATTACGGAACAAACGGGTGGGAATATGTGCTAGGGAAGAAATTTACTCGAAATTCCCGTCAGCACTTCCGTGTTCACTCATCGTGCACTTAAAAAAAATTTTTAAGTGAATATACAGCAACCGCCACTCATGACCATCAATACAATCCTACTTGTTCTGCAATGTTTTACCCCCACCCGACATTTCCGCCGATAGGGGTTTATGCCATGATTTTAGCAGACGGCGAGTGCAATCGTATGAAAAAAAAAAGTGCTGCAAAGCGCAAGAGGTTTTATTCAAAAATACGGGGTTTCAATTAGCCGATGCAAGGTGATTTCGAATAATTGGCGTCACCGATTTATAAAATAGACATTCGAAGTGATTAGATCGCTGTTTTTTTTCTTTTTTTTTTCTTCTACAAGTTGCTTTGGTTGTCAGATAGGTTTAATCAAAAGGTGAAAAAGAGAAGAGGAGGGGTACTATCAACTAATTCTAGTGCAGTTGGTTGTGGTGAATTTTCATGATCGAATATGTTTTTCTCGCAAATCCTCTTCGTATTTCGATGATTTACCTTTAATGAAATATTATAAAATGCACGCATAGTTGTATAATCGCAGTAACGATGATATTCATAAAATAATAAAATTTTTTTATGATGATCTAGTCTTTAGAGTGTCAATTGTGGCAATAAACACAGCATCCGTATGTCGATTGTTGAATTCCCACCACTTGGTGGTAAAGATCAACCCTATGCACTCTATGAGATGAATGGACGAATCGTTTATGGTCCTATCGAAGAAGTTGAAGCTGTTTCAACAAGTGACTTGGTAATGCCGCATTCTTTCTCTTTGATATTTCCTTGCAGAAGTGCGCATCTCAGAGACTATATACAAATCCAGGTGTTGCGAATGCTTTATTATCAGCTTTCTATTACTACTACCTTATCCATATAACTCTAGACTGGTAGGAGACGTCTGTCACTAATGGTTGACGTAACCGTGATGGCTTGATGTTTGAGAGGGGCAAAGGTGCATGCAGGGAGGTGGATATCTGGTCACATTATTAGTGAGCCGAAACCTTTTTATCCGAGGATTCAAGGATAAAATTAAAGATTAGCATGTCGATCGATAGTGATTATTTCTTTTCAGTTATTCGATTATCCAAAGATTGATAAGAAGCATTTACAAATGTTACAACATTCGATGTCACGTGAGGATGTACGTCGAGTATTTAGTGAAAATCAATGGAGTCGTTTTCAACAGGCTGTTGATATTTGGTATATTTTATATCGCGTTTTATTTCGTGCATTTGGAAATAAAAGACAGGAGATAGATATAGGAGAGGGATGAGGTTGACATGGAAGCAAATAGACTTGAGAAGGGAAACGGAAGGCATATAGGTATAAAACATTCTTTTATAAATCAGAATAAGTTATAAAAGCATATTGGAATGTAATTTAAAAAGTTTATTACATCTTAGCTAAAGGATCAATGTACCTATAGCTGGAAAATTGGGATCGATGATTTTATTTCGATTTATTTTGGTTCATAAAATTGCTAAATAATTAGGTTTAAGCATATTTGCATAATTATTTAAATATTCGTTAATTGTTTATAAATTTTAATAATTGAAAAGGCAAAGAAATGGTACTCGTGGATTATTGGATTTCGTAGTGAATATATCAGATGGAACTCGTTATGGATGGCCATTAGCAAGTGCTGGACGTTTATTGAAAAGAGCTGAACAAGAAATACGTGATGCTTTAAAGCTTTCCGAAGAAAATATCTATCAACTTATTGCTGATACTTCAACAAATCTTCGATGGTAATATTTTTGATTTAAATTTTATTCATCAGTTTTTTTTTCGCTCAGTTTACTCGAATCTCTTTCATTTTGTTTCCTTTGTATTTGTTTATTTTTATTTTTATTTTTTTGGTGATGATGAGGGACAGACTGTATATTATATCGTTAAAATTAGAGTGCTACAATAAATAACCGAAATTTTTGATCGATACATTGAAATGAAAAAAATTTTTGTGGGTTACCATCATTAAAAGTATTCGGTATTAAGTAGGATTTGACCACCTTGTAGAACTTTCCGTAGAAGTTTCCCATTTCTTTCCCCTGCCTCTTCCCAGAGCAAAAATTCTTTGCCAAAACATTTCGCCATCTCGTTAGGTTTTACCCAAAGGGAAAGATGGGGATTTTTGATGAAATTCAAAAATTTGAGAACTCATTATATCAAAGAAAAACTGACTCTGGGGGGGGGGTGCAAAAAAAGGTTTACAAATAAAAGAAGTGATTTTTTAAAAGAAAAAATTATGTAACTAATTTTTGCTATGATTTCGTCGTTTCTGAATTTCCAGTTTTATTTCTTCCACATCGACTGCATTGTTTTTTGTTGATAAACTAAAGCTTTCTTTTAGATCTTATATTGCTGTTTCTTTTATATCCTCTCCAAGATAAGCTGCATCAACTCAGGTGCTTCTTATACCCATCACTCGTAATATAGAGGCTACAATGCCTCTAAAATCCTAGTATTTTATTGCAAAACCTCAGCGATATGCATTATGGCTAGAAAAAGATTTTAAGAAGTCTAAAGTTTCCACGGAGATCACATTTCTTCATTTTACCTCGTTACCTCGCCGAAAATGGAAAGAGAAGAATATAATATTTATTAGTTCAAGTTTAATTAAGTGCTATGATTATTTCTACTGACGTTTTTGTAATTGTTGAATGAAAATATAAATTTTCTTTTTCTATGATTAGAAAAATAGACCTTTTCTCGGGGAAAAAAACTCAATTTTTCGGAAGTTCTTAAAGTTTGCTACCTATTTAATGAAATTTTTAATTAGGCGTTTACACAATTTCAGGAAAACGAATTGGATACGATGTTTGGCATTTCACGCTGATGGTTTACATCTTGCAATTTGTCAACTAAACGATTATATTAGAATTTATTCATTTGGTGGCATAGCTAGGGCGCCAATTACACTAAAACATACTCGACAAAAAAATGTTGTGGAAATGGCTTGGAAGTTAGTTTTATTTTTGCTTTTTTTTTAAAAATTTTTTTGCTTTAGTTCAGAGAGAGTCGTTCTATCGACTAGTTAAGCATTCCTCGCGGGTAACCGGATAGAATAATTTTGCAATCCATCGCCCACTTTTCTCTTCTGAGGGAATTTCTTTATCACTGAGGGAATATTAGTGGTTGGAACATGATTTGAAGCGGAAATTTTTATTCGCTTTGATTTTTCTTTGAATTTCTTTTATTCTACTTGATCTAGCAATAGGTAATAAGAGCTTTCAGAATGCAATAATTTGGTGAGGTTTTGTATTTGATAAGAAAAAGTTGTAAGTTATAAGTTAAGGTTGAAAATTTGATTAAATTTTAAAATGTTACAGAGTTTTAACTTTTCTCACATAGACTTCAAGTTAGAGATAATGCTCCCTTCTTATTTTCTTTCGAAGAAGAAAAAATAATGCTAAAAGTTTTCGTTTAGAACGTTTATTTTTCTCGATACCTTTTTTTTTTCAATAATCAGAATAAAGTTATTAAATCTTTTCGATTCCTTACCTATCCGTTTTAGGTTCTTCTTTTATTTTTTATTTTTTGCTTCAGAAGTGTCCCTTTCAAGGAATTTCATCACCTAACCCTTTTTTTTTTATTTGTAAATAGAGATTATATTTTACTGAAAAGCTCCCCTTTCTTTCACTTTTGTGGCATTTCTATTTAAGAATATTATAGGTGATATAAAAGTAAGCTGATTATATAGTGAAGTTAATTTATTTTCTTTTTATAAAATGGATATAATATTGCATAAAAGTTATTTGAATATAAATTTTATTTAAGAATAATAATATAAAATTAAATTTTTCATCTGAGGACAACATTTATGATTGATGGTTATGGCATATTTTATTCATAAAATCTTTTAATTTGCATAATTGCTGTAATTTTTCAGTTTAATTTATTTGTTTGTTGAAATTTTTATTATATATTTATTTGCATCAATTGTACATCTTTAGAAGTAATATAATAGTGGAATATTGCGCTTAAAAATGTCACTAATGAGCGAACGATGCTGTAAGAAGTAATGAATGCAGGTGGAGTCACATTTTGGAGTAGCTTTATATGCCGCTGATACGAGAGTTGAACGGGAATGTACAACAGGCTATGCCTAGGTTTCTGGTATTTGCTGAATGATTTTATGTTGGATGAGACCGGAAGTGGTTACAAGTTAGTTACCTTCATCGACGATTTAATATACATTGAACGATGAATTGGGGGGGGGGGGGACAAAAAAAAAAAAATTCGATTTTAGGCCATCAGCTCAATGTGCTCAAATATTAGAGGTGGGCGCTTCGTTTTCACCGATTACACAATGTATTTGGGATCTCTCACTTTCATCGGCTATTTTCATCGTTTCACCATCTTCTTCAAGATTTCTTGTATTTATTCTTTTTTTCTTTTTCTTTGTTTTAAATTTTCATCGCTTTCTTCGCATCTTTCGGCTTTTAATTTCTTTATAAACTTTACTGAATGAGATGTAATATTTTTTAGTCTAGATAGATGTGTAGTTATAGGTGCCTTTCTTTATTGGTTTTGAAAGATTGGTTTAAGATCCGCATTTTCAAAAATATTGCAGAAAAGGGAATAATCGAGAAGGGTATTTCTTAAGGACGATTTTTGTGAAAGATTTGGTTGGTTCAGAGGATACTAGAAGGGTTTAATCAATCACATCTAAAATTTAGGCTTAAAACAGGTTTTAAATGTGCATTATTTCATGCTGAATTTGTATTAATTAGTCAACATGAAATATTTGAAAAAAATTGATTATTTTTTGCTATTAAAGGCTTTTCGAGGTTATTGAATATATACTTAGTTGTTATAAAGTTTGATATAGCAATACAAAGGCGTATCGTATTCTCGATTTAATTCTTTGCGTTTATTGGTTGGGACTTTCACAGAAACTGCTTGAAGATTGAGGGAAATGGTCAGCAACTTAAGTTTATTTTAGTTTTCTCGATCGGTTCTCGATGTTTCAGTTTTTTTTTTTAGATCATTTTGAGCGTTATAGCTTTATCTCTTTTGAAAACTTTGGCTTTAAATATTGCAATGATTATGTTGTTGAGTAACATTGCAGAGTTTTGTCGATGAGAAATAATTGTATGCGTTTTTTCGTTGATTTGAAACTTCAATCGATATGATAGAAGTGTTGTATTTGATCTATTATTTGATCATAGTTAATGATATTGCTTCGATAGCTGTTCATTCTTCATTAGCAATATTTCGACAGTTTAGATGTTATATAAAAATGGTAATTAACTCACTCTTACTGATGTAGATTTGAAGGTAAGTCTTACCGAATGGTTGGGAAATTGAAGATCTCGAGTTCGAATCCCACTTATGTAGTGAAATTTTATTGTTTATTCTTTAAAGAAAGATTCTCTATCTTCCAGAATTGTATTCAATGAATTCTTCAGGTAATGGATACAGCAACAGGTGAGAGTGAATCGATTGGTGGTTGGGCAGGTGCACACGTGCATAGGATTTGGTCATCTCCTGATCACACTAAAATGCTCGTCTGTTATCGTTCGGATACAATCAAGTTAGTGAATAGGTTTTCATCCTTATTTTCGTATAATAAAGGTAAAAACAGGGTTCACAAGCTGAAAATGTCTTGGGGATGCCGTTATAGATCAGTATTTGTATATTGGTTCCGGGAGCCCATTTTCGTTATTACTGCTGATTGAAATGAAACGTTTTCTCTCCTATTTTCATAGATTTCTGTAATCAGTACGGATTAATGTAATCATTGGGAATGCCGTCTTTATCTCTTTAGGTTTATTTATCTTTCTTCGAGATATTTTTTATAGGAGAGTTGATCTGAAATTCAGATCATGCTTTAGATTTTGAAATATAGTTACATCATCTCAGGATCAATAGTTTAAATGTGAATAATAATTGCAGAGTGTATGATCGTAATTGTTGGCAAGAGGAAAAGTGGACAGGTTTGGCGGGTGGTTGTGTGGCCGCTGTTTGGTCACCCGATTGTAGCTATCTGCTTTTCGCATGTCGTGACGATTCATCGATATATTCGATTCGATTTGCGAATACTGTCGAATTAAACGCTGAACGGCAACAAATATTGTAAGCATTTTATATTTATTCGGTAGAAATATATTCTTTACTTTTATTTTAGTCCTTCGTTTCCATTAGTAACTTTAAGTTCCTACCAATGGATTCACGCTTTTTTTAAATCAAATACTACAATGGTACTAACTCGATAATTTTAGGTGATTTTCATTGTGGAATATCCTCATATGTGGTTGTTTTGCCGTCTTTCATATCTCCCGTCATTCGTTATTATTTTTATAATTTTTAAAGATTGTTTATGTTTTACTTGAATTCAGCCTTATCTGTCCGGAAATAATTTGCTGGTATGTAGAAATAATTAGTATGTTTTTGATCGTTTATGATCAGCTAAGCGGGCACATACACTGAATACTGAGGGAAAGTTCTAGATAAGAGTTGATAAGAGGATGATTATTTCTAAGTCAGATTCATTGCTAGACTAATATTACTGTATATATTTTTTGTAACAGTAATATATCTACATGGGGGGGGGGGGGGGGGGGGGGGGGGGGGGAGAGACCACATAGTTTTCGATGGTTTCATTCGTCGATTTAGCGGTTGATATAGGTCATTGGTCGTTCTTAAACTTTCTTAGTCAATGGTTTTGATGGTTGGGAGCATAAATTGTTCAACTTACATGTTTTGCTATGTAGTCATATAATGAGCTTGTGAAGTATTTATCATCTTATGCCTCCAGTGGAATAAAACCTCCTTAAGATAGTCGTTTTATTTATTTTAATAAGTTATCGTGTTTTCTTCTGGAAATTGGATTTTTTTCTATTTATGTGACTTCAGATTATGTTGTTCGATTTTTTAAAATAATTTTTTAAATGGTTTTTTTAGCTATATTTAAAGTCCATAACTTGAATTTTCTGTTAATTTTCAAAAAAAAAAATTTTTTTTTCAGGAAAGACAACAGTTCTTTAGTACCATTGTGTACTAGAAACAACCTTCATAAATAATATATAGATAGCATTTCATATAGATAAATAATATTGCTTTGTTTTTATTTCAGCTAATCCTGGAGTGATTGCATTATTTATATCGGATTGGTCACCAGCTGTATTGCTCACTCCTTGTGCATTAATCGAGGGTGCATCGTTTTGTGATGCAATTATTATTAGTTTCTGCCCAAAGTTTACAGCGGGATCTCTTCTTTCGGTGGTATGACGTTCGAGCACTTTTTTTTTCCATCTTGTTCCCTTTGCATCTTGACGGATCACATTTAAGACCGTTGAAGTTTATTGAGTGGAAAATTTTTTTCTTTTTTTTTTTTTCTTTGCTGCATCACATATATTGAAATCACCTCATCGGAAAAGTGTGTTTTTTTATAATTTCAAGAAATTTTATTCTCAATTTTCTCATTTCGAATATCTTGAAATTTCTTCCCAAGAGCAATATTTTTTCTATAGCAGTATCCTGAAACTTTCCTTTTGTTAAAAGCGACAAAATGAGCCAATTGGTACATCTGCAGTCCAATTTTTCATCTCGGAATATATATTGAGCGAAGGGGGGATGGGAGTTTATTGAGGCGACAGCTTTTATCACCCGCAAAAAACTTATGCTGCTATATAACAAGATAATTATGGTAGTTCAGATATGAGAAAATAAGCTTTTCCGTAGAATATCATCACAAAAAGGGTGATTGAGTGTTATTTCTATCAAATGTTCAGAGGTTTTAGATAGGTTCTCATTCCATAGCCATTGTTGGCAAGCTTGAGTAATGTTGTGGGTTCATGATGATGACGTCATCATGACCTAATATTTATATATGTAGGTTGGTTATTTGGTCTTGGTTGAAGGTATGGTCCACGGGGCGTATGCAGTATATTCCGCTGATCTATGGTCGTTCGGCGAGGTTGTATGCGGATTCCGCACTATTTATTTCTGCATGCGACAAGCTATCTTCGCATGAAAAATCGATGGAGCAGCTATCGCCGCAGGATCGTTCACCTCTAAAAGCATCGAATGGACAGTATGACTCTCGGATAGGCACTGATAGGGGGGATGAGGTTGATGAGGGGGTGCAGCTGTTCTCTACTTCCGGCTTTTATGATCAGCTCATATTGAATTCTGCTTTAGAGGATAAACGGGGTTAGTGCTTTTTGGTGATCGTTGAAATGAATCGGAAGGAAGTTGTGACGCAGTTTAATCCTTATGACCTCTAAGCGACTTAGTTGAAATGGGCGACACATCTTTTTTTTACATAGTTTTTACTAAGTTGTTTATTAGTATTGATGTTGGAAAAGAATTTATTCGACAGCCTAAAATTCAATATCGATGCAAATTTCAGTATAGGATGATGCCATATTATTAGGCATTAACGACTAATTTTTCTCTTATTATGGGTTCTCTTTTTTTTTTTTTGAAATTTTATTAGTTTTTATGATGTTGTGAATCACGAGCTGGAATTTCAATAATCATGGAGTTTATTAAACGACGGTATGTTATTCTTTATTCTCTTAGAGCTGTTCGTTTATGAGTGTGATCGCTCAATTTTTATAATTTAAAAAAGATTTGTTGCCCCATTCCTAAGGTATTCGTTTTATGGTATTAGTGAATCATATTAAAAGAACTTGTGATTCGACCACCTTTCATGGTGGATGAACTGAAGCAATGATCACTAGTTTTGAATGAGATTCTCCACTGTGGAGTGGGAAATCCAGGAGTTACTGGTGGACGGGAAGTTGGATGGGGAAAAGGAAGGAGGGGGGATCGTTGCATGATATTTGTATATATTTTTTGATATGAAACTGAACATCCTGTATATTAAGGTTATATGTTTGTCTATAATCGTTTTTTATTGCCTTCATATGCTCTCATTTGTTGCCTTTCCTTGTTTATTATATATCACTCATTATATATGAATTCTAAAGCGAGATAGCCGGCTTTACAATAAATAAAGCTCTAATATTATTGAAGAAATTTAAAAAGTTCAATCCGTTTAGTGAACGTCAGCTTGCCATCGATTTTTTTTTTGCACCTAAAGAAATGACTTAGACATTTTGCTAGTGGTCAACTGGTCATTTTGCTAGTGGTCAACTGGTCATTTTGCTAGTGGTCAACTGGTCATTCTGCCAGTGGTCAACTGGTCATTCTGCTAGTGGTCAGCAAGTCATTTTGCTAATGGTCAACTGGCCATTCTGCTAGTGGTCAGCAAGTCATTTTGCTAGCGGTCAAAAGGCGACGTTGTGTAGGTCTAGTACTGTCTATTATGTTTGAAATATTTCACTAGCTAAAGGATTGAAATGGAGGAATTGCGGATCCGATGTGATCATCGCTAAGTTTCACCAGTAGTAAGAAGTATTCGAGTATTGCCTCCAAAAATTGTGTTTATAAAGAGTCGAAGATTTTTATCTTCTCCAGGCAACCGAAACCAAAAAATGTTTTACCACTAAAGTTTATCGTTGAGGTTTTTTGCTATGATGTCGGCGGGAATGCCGATTCCAGTAAATCGTTTTACCTATGATCGTTGTGAATTGGACTAAAGCAATTCAAGCGACAAGAATGCGTATAGCTGTGAGAGAGGTGAAGCCTTCTACTTGGCCACTCTCGTGCAAAGGGATGAAAGTACCAAACGAAGGTTGCAGATGTGGATCTCCGTCTTCATTTCCACTCCATTCCCACCCCCTTACTTCCCTTAAACTGGAGACATCTTCAACTCGAGATGCCTACCCTCAGATATCGACAAAAAACATAACGGATTTGATTATTTAATTCAACGTGATTTTGTTCACCTCCTTTATGATAATAGCATGAACTATTATCATTTATCAGTCAGACGGTATTACCCACTCCGTTACTGGAAGTGGTGACGACGGGCTCCATAGGTCCAATAAACCGATAGAAAAAGCAACAGTTTTCAGTGTATAGGAGATCATTCCCTATTTTCAAAAAAAAACCTTGGATTCTCGAGAGAAGGATCCGGTTATACCTCAGATTCTCGAGGGAAGGATCCGGTTATACCTCGGATTCTCGAGGGAAGGATCCGGTTATACCTCGGATTCTCGAGGGAAGGATCCGGTTATACCTCGGATTCTCGAGGGGAGGATCCGGTTATACCTCGGATTCTCAAGGGAGGGATCCGGTTATATGGCCCTCAATCCGGTCTTATGTGAATAACATCGAACACGAAAGAACATTCCCCAGCCTCTTTCGTCGCTCCTTTACTATGTGGTTTAATTAATCTGCTTATACATCTGAAAGTTTGTTTCTTCGATAGAGATAAACAGCATCAAATTTTTAGCTATCAAACAAATAGCAAAGAAAAAAAAAAAGAATAGATAAAATCACATTTAAAAAATGACTGAAACATTCGGTTATCTATATAACCATCAGTTGAATCCCAATACCACTGTATGGGTTGATCTACACAAATATAGGTGAAAACACCAATCGTTCTTACCTTAATATATATAATTTTTTTCATCCATTAACGTATAGATGAAAAGAATCCATAAATAAGACATCAACTAAAGCGATCAATGAATGGAAGATGCGATAGAAGATGATAACATAGAAAATTAATCCATTCTCTAGAAGGAAATAATTAAGCTGGAATGAATTTGCAAATGGCTAATAAATTAAACAGCATAGATATGCATATCGAATAGCACAACATAATGGAATTTCATAAATCAAAAACACCACCCTGTGGTCAAAACAGCTCAATTCGTTGAATCGAACACACTAACCTGAGGTCAAGCAGCTCAATTTGTTAAATCGAGAGCACCACCTTGAGGTCAGGCATCTCCTAACATGATAATCAATCCACCCACAGAAGCGCCGAATAACCGTAACAAATACGGATCATTCAAAAAAAAAAGAAAAAAAACTGATGAGTCCCACGCTGACCACTGGACTTAAAAGACGCATTGGCACACTCCCTGTACCAAGGAAAGCGGTGGTCACTTCATGTGGATAACCTCTGCAAGGTGGACAACAACCACATCGATATCTGCTCATCGTGTGGATGATTTCAATACATTTAAACACTGCAGCTAAATTATATGAGGGGGGAACATGATCGAGAGTACGTATATTGATCTAACGCCGATTCGACCACATATTTCAAGGTGTAGCCAGATGAATTCGAAGAAAATAAATTCCACGAGGTCACGTCTGTGATTATGGCTCCGACCCGGCGATACGCGTGGTTTCGCCCATCCTAGCTCCTCCCAGGTTAGTCAGGTCATTGTTTTCCATGCGCAATTTGCATAGCCTCACTCATATTTCCCCCCTCGCTACTACTAGTGGGAGTCAATAATCTACAACTTTATCTTATAATAAACAATTTTAAAAAATGGTGGAACAAGTGCAGTCCACATTTTACGCACATTTACTCATCGAAAAGCACAATATTAAAAAGGGAATACGACTGGATAAGACAAGAAGGAGGTGAGCCACTCCCATATTACTACAGCAAAGACTGAGTTCAAGGATACTCACAATGATGGCAACGATCCAAATTGAGCCGAAAAAAAATGTAGTGGGAGGTATAAAACGACCGGTACAGACAATTTTAATTTATTCCCCTCGTTAAATCCCTTGCACAGACCTTCTAAATTCGAATAAACATTTCATCAAACGTCCTCCTCTCTCCACACACAAAAAAAACACCAAAAAATTGGTGAAATATTTAGAAAATTAGCATAAGACCACAACATACAAAACGGAAGGAATGTCGGATATATGAAACCTGTTTCGTCTCCGCTCTCTTCAACAATCGTCTATCCATTCTTCTTCATCAACACCCTAAAAAAATCGTTAATTTTAGTTTTTTATGATGCTATTCATAGTAAAATCAGCAATTTATGTACCATATAAGTTAGTACCATATAAGTCAGATCGGAAGATTTGATAATTGAATCTTTTTTTGTAAAAAAAAGAAATTAAAAATTCCTCCCTCTCATAAGTGAAACCAATCTCACTAGTAACCCTCAAATGAATCGCTTTTAAATTACAACTAAAGAAATATCAAAGTCATGCAGAGGTGACATCAACGAATTACTTTACTTTCTAGAAATTGTTCAATGAAACTAAAAAACGAACATTTTTGTTATATAAAATCAAAATTCAATAATAATCAATTATTATTAATCTCTTATGTCCTCTAATATTAAATGGAGTTTCTACATTTGTAATATCGCAAAAAAAAACATCGAAAAATTTGCTTAGGTAAGTCTTAATCCAATAAATAAGAAACCTATATCAAGAATTACTATTGATGCATACCTGCATTCTATCTTGTTCTAAAGTGAGATCGACTCCAATTCTATCCGACCAACTCATCTCCACCTGAAAAGCACAAACCTACGTCTGCATTCGAGACAATGAGCTTCGGGGACTCCTAAACGGGTTTTTGAGATAGCTCCAATTCGAAAATGCTTTAATGATATTCGGCGGAAGCCTTGAAAATTACTCGGGAAACCAGAACTTCAGCGTGGCGGGAATCCCGAAAACTACCCGGGAAACCAAAAATTCAGCGACTTTTATAAATGGGTAGCTATTATATTATGTAGAGATGGGCAATTTCTCATAATTTTTTTTGTTCACTAATCTAAGTCGCTAAACAAAAAAAAAAGCTTTTCCCATTGCTTAATGCATAAAATTAAAGAGTAATAGCGCACTTATTACATATGAATCATCCTATATTATAAGAGACCAATATTTTGCTTTTTATTCCAAAATCCTTAACTACACAAACTTTTCAATGATAACGATTATTTGTTACTTTTTTCTTAACTTAAAAAGTAAGCCTCTATTACTTGGCAACGATTGCATATGAATGAGCTGTCCCTTAAAACTTTTCTCAATATTCTACGTTGCTTCCGGTCAAGACAGCAACTCCAATATTTCTTATTTTATCCTTTTTGAAAAGATTCCGCTAAATTCGCTTCCGAATCAATCACGTTCTTAACAAAATGGGTTGCCATGCTCCACAACGATCCTCGTTTGTAACAGCAATGGGGAAAAGGGGGTGGGTGAGCCGTCGAATTCATGGGAAGCGTTAAAGGTTCATATCTGACCAGTATGCTGATCATCTTACAGCTCATTCCTCAGGAATATAAAAATATCTCGATCTGGTTACCATTTCCCATTCATTTCAAGCAGATTTTAATAAAACTCGAAATAAGTTGAAGAAAAAAAAATGAATTTGGTGTCGGATTTGACTATCATTTCCATAAGATAAGAAAGAAAAATTGCTCAACCGACCAGTTTTCTATCCTCACGAGCCGATGTTCTTAATGCCTCAGATCGGCAATCACCAATCGTCGTCGGAGGTGGTAGTCTCTCTTTTGGTTGTTCGATTGGCATTGTACTTCGCCTTATTGGTGGTATTGGTGATGAAATATCTGCAACAATAAATTACCCAAATAATATTCATATATAATCTTTTAATAACGTTAAGTTATCAACCATTTTTCTTTTCTTTGTGATAATATTTGCATATCAATAGTATCGTTTACAGAAGGATAAGTGGTTAAAATTGCTGCAGCTCAAATCTTATCTTCTATCTCATCTTTGAGCCTATCTCAGCTTATATCTTCTCATCTTCAGTTGAAGCTTATTGCTGCTTATCATTGATTAAACATGCTGTAATCAAAAAGAAATGCTCAATGTTTGAATATTCCCAATCCGGGTAAGAAACCCCATAATCAATCCACATCAACAATCTCCAATAAATAAATAATAAAACTACCCACATGGTTGCATTCCTTGAGGGCAAAGATCAACGAATAGAGGCGGTTGATTGTGTCCGGCAAACCAATCGGATGCAGACATCGCCGGAATCCAAGTGGCCAATGCTCGTGGAAAGAGGTCACTTTGAAAAAGTTCCTTCTAAAATACTCATTTTTATAGCTTGAACGCTAATTCACCCCCCCCTCCCCCCCTCCAAATACAGCAATAAATAAAATCACTTAAATACCTTAATACGAGGGACACGAAACGATAGCCTTTCGAGGGATTTTTCTGTTAATCGCCAACCACGTTGAAATTCGACAGCTCGTACATCGCAAACGATTTTATGATGCAAGCAGATTGCTTGATGACCATTCGATAATGATGCTGGTGCCATCGGTTTTAATAAAGGTGACGAACGAGACACCTTAAATATTTTTAATTATTGCTGAGTGTAAAGAAGAGATGAAAGAATGAGATATAACGAAGGGAACAAAGATGAACGAATAAAATATAGAAGTGGAGCTTTATATCTTCCAGTCGTATGAAAAATGCTCCTCCCCTTCCGCCTCCCCCCTTTGAATTACTTATTAACTAAGCTCAAATAAGTTTAATTTCATTTTACACTTACTGCTACTCTTTAATGAATTTTATACTTATTCAACTAAAGCAATTCTGCTTGGATACAGAATATGAAGTAGTTTAAGAAAATGAACGCACATAAGTAGATCAAAACAAGGCAAATTAGCGAATGATTCTACTAGGCATTATTAATCGGTGATGCTGGGTAAGTTTTTATTGGCTAAAGGTAAGACATGTAAACGAGGCTAAAAATTTGTTGGCCAAAGTAAATAAAAATGGCCAAAAATAAATAAAACTAATGGACAAATCGTTTTTGGCCAAAGTAAATAAAAATGGCCAAAAATAAATAAAACTAACGAACAAATCGTTTCTTGCCAAAGTAAATAAAAATGGCCAAAAATAAATAAAATCACTCCATCAATAAAGACACCTATTATGTGTTACTATTAATCAGCACTTCACAGCATTACTCTACTCCTAAATTCAAGCGGTAAATATTAATCAATAGTAAAAAAAAACAAACCTCAAACATTGTAATCGTGCGGTCACCTTTACCGGTGAGGAAGAGTACCGACGAATCGAAGTCATAATGAGGCACAAGTAATTGCGATGATGTATCGACGGTGGTCGTATGTAATGCCTCTAAATTATCACTATCCAATAGTGTCACCACTCTTGATGAACTTCTGCAAATATTAGTACTCATTTTCATTGCTTTATAGAATCTATGAAAATATATGGCGTGAATCTTTGTTTAAAATTTATCAACAACTTATCAATGACGTTATCAACGGCAATATTTCGAAGTACGCAGCTTATGCATCATCCCCTGAGGGCATGAGATGGAAATTTTTTTTCCTTGGCCTCAGCTGGCCGCCTATTTCTACACGTTGTCTAACTATCAAAAAGTGAACCTTAACAAAACGAACGCATCTTGTTTAAAATTAAAAATTAAAAAAAAAAACCAGGAATGGCAACTGTGTTCTCAAATCATTAGCGATCGGAACTCTGAGTTAACGAAAGATCTTCATGATCGAACTAAAGTCAGTCGCTCACTCATTCTGATGCTAAATTTTACTAGAAATTAGTTGACACTATAAAACAGACCTCAGGTGGTTCTCTATTGAAAGGTCACAACTACCTAAATAACATCCCAATTATACACTGATAATAAATTATAGGATGCGGTAATAAAAAGAATATAAAACTTGAAGTGGCACCTCGTGAAGTGGACGAGCACAATCACAGTATCATTGCATGCGAAGAGTATACGTGCTGCTCGTGGTGATTCCAAAACTTGCTTCCGCTGTAAAATTGTTAGTAATTATCAAAACTAACAAAACAATGAACTTTAATAAATAATCTTGAATTCTACGCTAAATATTATTTAGAAGGATATGTTAAGGTCTCCCGCTTGAAGCTTCAATATCTTCACTTACAAAAACAACTAGAAACTGTTCGATTTACTTGCTTGTCACCCAAAGAGAGCCGCCTAGTCCGTCGTTAACCCCTGTGGACTCCCCCATCCCCCATCTTGGGTGCAACACTGGAGAAGGCTTGGAACTAAAGCAAAAACTGTCGGAACTTCCGGATCCATCCTGCATATCTTAAGTGCTCTTTTTTTGTTTTTGCAATGAGACCCAGCAATGTTACCACGTCGTCGAAAAAAATTACAACGAAATAGCAGCAAAAAAAGATCGGATCGGTATAAAATTTTGGATACGATCAAAGAATATACACTTATAAAACTCCATCATCGATACCCAACAACTGCTGCCTATGGAATTAGGTTCAATATGGACTAGAAAACCTATACAAAGGGATATATCACTAACATTTATTAACGCATTTTCATTATCACCACGTTGTGGTTCATAGATAGAAAGTTTGAGGTCTTTGCCAACGGATGCCAATCGACGTCCATCTGAACTCCATGCAATCGCAAGACTCGAATCGTTGCCATGAGGAGTGGTTCGCCATCCACATTCATTACTCTCTAGATTCCATATACTCAACATGTGATCTTGTGAAGCGACCGCTATCACATCCAACGCACATGGATTTTATCTGTATGCATCGTTATATCATTATGTATAAAGCTTTTGAGTGAATTAATTTAAAATTTCTATTAGGAGATTTAAGGTATATTAAAGATATTAAAGATGCAATAGATAAGGACGATAATGCAGAAAGTGAACGACTATGTCCTAATACTTTATGCCTATTTCTTGAGCTTATAAGTACCAATACCTTTATATTTATTATATTTAAATGCAATATATTCAAAAGTGGTCTCGATTTGTAACAACAGCTAATATTTAGTAAGCGTTGAAATTTTATGGCAAAATTTCAGCGTAAAATGTCCAAGAAAGGACAAAAGTTATTTGCTAAGAATTTTCAGCTAATCATCTCGTAATTGTTCAAAAATAAATCTACGCCAAGAGTGAAGTAAGAAATAAACACATGAAGAAGAAAATCAATTAGAAAATAAACAACAATTTTCTAGCTATAGCAATGATGAAAGTTCCCCTTCCACCTCAATAAATCCACCACCTCTTAATCTTCTTTGAGATCCTTTAATTTATATATTTATTGGCTTAAAACCAGGATAGCAGGGATAATCCATCATCAAAAAAAGCGTACCTAATAGAGATGACTTTATCATGCGATACTTTATAGATAGCACTTGGTTCTAATTCCGCTAATAGTTTGCAATTATCTTCGATTGTCCATATATTAATGGCACCACTATCGAGTGCACATGCAAGACGACTCTCATCGAATGGATTCCAAACAAGATCAGTTAGTAGAGTATGATTTTGCACTCCATCCACTACACCATCCGGTAATTTACGAATATCAGCTAACTGCAATAAAAATTATTATTTTTAATAAATGTAAAATGTATTTTTTAATAAATTGCTATAGGGATTTAAGGAAGTTTTGTTAATTTTGGTCATATATTCGAGTGAAAATGATAGAAAATTAATTTCACAAATAAGAGCACGCAAAACTTACCCAGAAATGGGGGAGGGGGTAAAGTGAACGGGTAAATTTTGCTTATTTCTAAACGGAAGCATTTTTTAGCTTTTAAGTTCGATCGAAGAAGCCATTCCTCGCTGTTGCAACCGTCATACAAACGATTCATAAAATATAATCACTTAGCAACCATTTTCGTCACTTATTTCTTACTATTCAAATACAATCCCAAACAGTGATAAAGCAATCGGTAAACACGATTCAAAACTTCATCCCACCCCCCCCTCCCCTTCCCTCTCCCTTTCTATGAAAGGAATAGGTAAATTGGGCATTCTCAATGGAAAATCTAGTCTGGGATAAAAAGAAGGTATCATAAAAATTTTTAAAAACATCGAACAAACAAATCCCTTACACGAACAACGCTGACAATCCCAGCAGATCCTGAGAGTGGGATAGCCGCATATTTTGACGATATGCAAAATCCATTACTCTCAGAGGGTAATCTAGTATTAACGCAACGAACATTCGTGAATGTACCATGTAACCCTCCGGGAATTGTCTCCACATGTCGATACTTCGACGTCACACCAACTATTGACATAACTCTCGATAGACGTGATGCTACACCTGTACCACCTGTAATATATGTGAGAAAATTGGTGCTATAGATGTAATTCGAATATATAGACCTCATTACCAATACGACTCTTCAAAAGTCAATATCAGCCGATTTGTACTTCAACGAACGAATGACCTATATCGTCTGACCTTTGACCTCTTACGCATGCTCCGCTTTTAATTTCTGTTTATTGTAAATTGATTTATTCGAACAGGCAAGCACCGAAAATGCATTTTTTCTTTTTTTGATTTAAAGGATTTTTTTTTAAAAAGCATAATAATCGATAGTCTCACAATTAACTGCCATCAAAACGAGTTTATTCGTATATGCTAAAAAATAAATCGCTAAAGATTGTTGTGAATTCAACTGAAAATACCTCTACTGCTAGCATCGGTAGCCGAACGAAAGCGAACCGGTGGCTCAGGAGGTGAGTCCGGTTTCAGCTCCATAGCTGATTTCTCCATTATGATCGATGCTTCCAATGTCTGCAAAATTTATTCCTTAGCTAATTACGATCATTACTATTATAAATTACTAGACAGTTGTCAGCATGAGAAGTGTATAAGTCCAGTTAGTAAAATATTCGAATCCGCCGAACTCATCGACTATAATTGACTGAAAAATAATACAAATAGCCGAAGAAACAATGTCAGAATCTTTAAATATGCAAAAATGCATGAAGTCAGAATGTATAATGGAGCAAATTTTTTGGGATATGAATTTAACCACCTAACAATTTATCAATTCGCTTTTTTTTTATTTCGCGTAGCTAGAGCTCGGAATCGAAATTTTCGAGTTCATCACGATCAAAGATGCGATCAGACTATTTTGCCGAAACTTGAGAATTTAATGTTTGCACATTCCGCCAAATCCCGTCAATAAATTCCTCAAAAGCAGACTGACTCCCCAAAAAAAAAAAAAAATTTTAAATTAGTTAAATATCTAAATTAAAAATCGCTCATACTAACGTGTCGTTTAGGTGGTTCCGGTGGTAATATATGTGCATTTCCATTCGTGTTGTTTGCATGTTCATCAATTATAATCTCCTTATATGTTGGATCCTTTGTCACCTTCGACGATTCCTTTTGCTCAATATTGGCGTTCAATTCCTGTTGCTGTGGTGGATCATTTCTTTTAACGTTCGCAATGAGTTCACCTTTACGTGCTGGATCCAAGCTGACACGCATCGGCTGCAAATTATATCAACCCTCATTTTCATCATTAAAAAAATAGTAAACGCATAGAATAGTAACTAGCTAGATAAAGGATTCATATCAAACAAAGCGAAAATCCAATGAATGACCCTCTTTGAATTAATTTCTTCAAGAATCAACTGAATTACTCATTTTATATAACATTTCATGACAGCTGGATAAGCTATCTAAACAACAGCTGTCATGAAAATCGATTTAAAAAAAGCGATTAAAATTAAGCAAACACCTAAATGAAAATTTTTATGATAAAATTTAATTGCTACCTGTAAATCGGATCCGTTGAGCCATTCGGTTGCATCACATCCCGAAAATGGTCCCACTGTTTCAGGGAATAAATCCGCGTGAAAATCTCGATAACTCTGAAACTATTCAATTATTTAAAAAGGTACGAAGTTGTATATCTATAGAAAATTATATAAAACAATCAGAAAGAATCTAAACCGTAGTCGATAGAGATCCTATTGATAGTAATTATCAAGCAATCGGACCACTCTATTTGATTGATAAAAGCCGATTAAATTCGATTATATGACTGTCTGAATCTAATGAACTACCTTCAAACTTCTGTTTAAAATATTATAGACCAAGAAAAGATGATCTTACGATCAAATCGCTATTGCATCAGATAGTTAGGTGCGGTGCTGAAGTTTAATCTAACACAATTTGTCCTTAGAACATGTAACTATCTACCCAACATGTCATTCTCTTCTTTATTTCTTTTCACAGATTTTCTCTTTAGAAATGTTGAGAAAACGATTCTTCATTAATAAATCAGTGAGTTTTAAAGTGTGACAAATTGAAATCACCATTAACGAACGAATATATGGCAAAACTCTATGAATTATTTAATTACTTCACTCACTTCGTTTAAAGAATCTCTTAACTGAAGGCACTACTTTAAATATTAGCAGCTAAAACTAAAATCTATTTCATGAATCATCGCAAATATCAGCAACCAATAAACGAAATTTTTATATTGGTGGAGATCGGATGATGCTGCATTACTATATCCACCATCTTCAAATTTAAGCTCAATAAAGAAACTTGAAGTAAAAGTTCTATACCGCATTTATGCATCCTGCCATTCCATCATCTTACTCTCTCTCTTCCGGCTACTTTCCTCTTTGTAGATCAAATACGACTCGTAAACTTTGCAAAATTGCCTCTTGAAATCAAAAAAGTGAATAAATAAATAAATAAATAAATAAATTGAAAAAATGCTGACAGAACAGTAAGAATTTTACAAAGTATTGAAGCAATATTTAGAAAAAACAAAAACCGGCGCAAAAAAAGATTATTTAGAGAGAGCTAAAGAAGGAATACTTCTTAGATCTCTTCGCGAAAAACCATAGACAAAACGACAGACATTTCTCTAATTTGCTCCCTTATTACCTTCTCCTCCTTATAGATAAACTACAACTCTTAGAACAGAAAAGAACTATTTAAATACTCCATTAGAGAAAGTAAGGAAAACAACATATATGTCGTAATAGAAATATGGGCACTAATGTATAAAGCTTTATAAAAAATCTACTAATATAATGAATTATTAACATACCCGGTGATATGATAGGTGCTCTCGATTGTATCTCCGTGATAATCAACTTGTTGGTTCCTTTACCTGCTAAGAAAAGTAATTTCGTGTCATCATCATAGAGTGGTATAAGAACACCTGTCGATGGTGAATATTCTTGTACACATTCGGCATCTTGCCAATTTCGCATGTCGAATACTCGTATTTCTTGTGTGCGTTGCTGAAATAACAACAATTTAATTGCTCTAAATTAATATGCAATCGATAGAGATTCTTCTGAGTACGGAGATATTCGAAAGAAAAATGGACAGAACACCGGAAGATAATACAAATCGAAAATAACAAGAACGAAGAATTCTTGATCGTCGTAACACACTACTCTACACGATCGTAATCGATCATTAAATATTAAATTCTGTAAGACAGATGAACGATTATAAAGAGGATCCCACTTAACCTATATTACCGCTCATATACTTTCCTATATCTTCAATCAATAAAGTCGAAAATCGCTCGAGTTTTTATTACGAAAAAAAGGAATAGAAAAATCGACAAAATCAATATTCATATTCATCGAGTATGGAATAATGCACAATGTTATAGGTGAAGTATAAAATCTTTAAAAAGAATTTGAGTGACTGAAATGATAATTGATTTCCAGACGTATTCAACGATTCGAATTTTTCTGATATACAAAATACAACGTCGCTATGCATAAATAAACAAACGCGAAATTACAATTTTAAATATATTCAATTAACCTACGCAAATATCATTCAAAACTTAGATAAATATGCAAATATTCGTAAAAACTGCCTTATTTGTTTTTCAGTGTTTAATTTTTTTTAAAATTAAAACAATTAAGAAATAACGAAAACGATCCCTCACGTTCGTAAATCCAGAAGTGACGATCTTCTCGGTGCCAGCAAATATTACTCGACATTCACGTCCAAGACCACTATGCACATTAAGAGAATCCACTATCGATTTATTACTCCTCGGATCCAGAATTGCTCCATGACGACCCTAATAATGCTATATTTTAATAATTTATAATAATAACAAAATCCTTTTTGTCGACTTTCCACTCCTTCGAGGAAAAAATGCGAAAAAACATCGATGGTTTCATCCGCCCTTCTCAAAGAAAACGGTTTTGTCAACAACCGAACTGAGTTCTTTCTAAAGTTGAGGCGCTAATTTCTTGTCCACTCTCTTCAGCCTAACCTTTAGCCACAGAAATTAGCCCCATTCTTATTCATCGAATCTGCACTATCAGGAGTTTCCTTCATACGACGGCTTGCCGGTAGTTATCCAAAATGCAATCCACAAATTTAAAAAAATCATCCAGAAAAGGATGCAAATATTGCGCAATGAAAAATTTCCAAAAAAAAAAATTACAAAGATTAATGCATAAAAATTATCTTTGAAATGTTTATCAAAGTCAGAGTTTCATCAAAACAGCTAACGATAAGAAAAACCAACGAATTATTTAAGATATACCTTATCACCAAGTGCAGCAAGTAATTTGCCATCATATGACCAACCAATACTGTTAATATGCTCATCCACAGCCAATCGCATCTCTATAATTACTCAAATATGACTTTATGAAACAATTCAAATACTTGCACAGCTATAAAATCACCGGTTTACAGATAACGAGGTAATCAATAATAAATCCGAGGATTAAACGGGGTTCTGATCGATTAAATTAGGCCCACGAACTCGATGCAATGGGATTAAATGCACTCTTCGTAGACTATGGACGGGTTTAAACCAGTCACATTCATCGCCATATGGTGGCGCGGCAATGTAAACCATGACTAAATGAGTAAACCAACAGGTAAGAAAGTCACCAACAATGAATCTACGTTACCATAACAATACCTCCTTCTTACCGGGTCGACACTGCTGCAAGTATTTTCAGACAGAACTCCATAGCGAAGGCAATTCGATAGGCATCTTATTAATTGTCTTCTAGAGATCACTACCGTTTAATAATCATTTATCTAGTGCTTATCTTCCTATATCCCATCAAAGCAACTGATCCACAATAGATCTATTGGCTAGTAAACCAGAAAAACCAAAAAAAAACCTTCTTCAAAACCACAATAACAACACATCAAAACCCCTTGTGAAAATAAAACCCCGCAGTGAAATTTTTTTACGAATATTGCTTTAAAAAAAATCGAAAATATATACCGAGGGCTATTGCTTGTTGTACAACGTCGACAATCCCGATACGACTGTCATACGCGGTAGCAAGAATATTCGACGCAGTACGGTGTGGTGCAAGACATTCTAGATAGAGATCGATACCTAGGTCGAGAACTGCATGTGCATTGCCAATCGATGCACATTCCAGTGGGTTATTGATTCGCCAAAGCTTTAGCTAAAAACATTAAGCACGGATTATAACATAGGTATTAAGCTATGATACAAACAGTGATTTTTTGATGATTGTTTATTTCTGCGAAAATAAATTTCTGCATAAATTTGATGGTTGTTTATTTCTGCAAAATATTTAGGCATCGATTACCTCTTAAAATTTGCATATTATAAAACACTTCTTAAAAATTCCATATGAGGAAGTTTCACGCCATCAAAATTTGCATATGACCGATTATTTCCTCAAAATTTCCATACGGTTATATGGAACCCACTACCACTTATGAGTCCTTCGTTCATCCCTTCGTCATCTAAAAATACAGTGAAATGCCCAATCCCCTCTCCTCCCCCTCAAAAAAAAAACAAAAAAATTAAAATTCTTTCCTTTTTCGGATTTAAAACTCATTAAATGCATCTCTATGCAATGAGTATCCTCAATGGAGTGAAAATCTTCAGATATAACAAATCAAACCTTTTCGTCGCGACAGCATGTCGCCAAAAGATTCGGATCGAATGGGAAAAAAGCGAAATCGTTCAACGGCTCTAAAATAATCTATTATTTAGTAGGAGAATAGTTTTCCATTAATTTTGCCCGCGGGAAGAATTACGTTACCAAAAAATAGAGAAGAGTTACTAGCCAACTTTATAAATAAATAATAAAAACATTTTTTTCTCTTAAAAACTTCTAATAACGAATTATCTTCACTTTCTGACAATAATTGAACCAACATATTTTTAGTGAAATCATCNTCTTTTTTCAAATAATCGAAAAAATTTTGAAAATTTCAACATCCTCTTTACTCTTTATTTTAGTTTTACCTTAGTAAGTTTACTAATATTTTAATAATTTTTTTCTCTTCCTTAAATCAAAGAAATCATCACTAATAAACTTAACGAAATGGATATATAACGAAGAGAAATTATAATAAATAACGAACCAGAATGTGCACAAAGAATTGTCATATCTTTTCTTTGACGTCTTCCACGAGCATCTACCGGTAATACGCCAAGCTTACCGCCTGAATTTATTTATTTATTTTTTTAGCATTTAATCTAATACCAAACTCCTATTTTTAAAAAGCAAAGAATTTAATTCAACATTTCATAAAATTTGAAAAAAAAAACTTTTTTTGTGGTACTCACCTGAATCCTAGTGCTATTGAAACATCATATTCAAATCACAGCGGAAACTCCCATAAATGCACTTACTTACGATATGTGCCAATCCAACTACATTGTCCAGCTTTTTTTCCCAATTCCCGTACAAAAATTCCCCACCCCTCCCATCTCCCTACATTTCATCACTTTTTACAGCAAACAAGGAAAAAAATATTTCGCCCATATTTTTATTGCAAAATTATTGTAGAAAAATGCCTTAAATTTCTGAAAACACAAAAATCAAATGAACTCAGTAAATCGTATTATCATAGAGACATGAAAATAAATAAAAATGAATAAAAAGCAAAACAACAAATACCTTCACCATCGAGGTTGAAAGCGAGCAGAGAAGAGCTACATTGAATTCCATTATTACCCGATGAAAGCGTTCCTACTGGCACATCGAAAACTGTATCCTGAAACGGAACCAACTGACGATCCGGAAAAATTCAAATCATCCGTTTCAATAATATTTCAAAGTATTAAGCAATACCTTCCTATAAGCAAATGGTAAAAACTAACATAAAACATGCTTTTCCATTTGATAGTTTCCCTCGTAAGACTCTTTGCAATAAAACAAGAATCAACAATCTATATATCGTCAAGTTAAACCTCTAAACTCGAAATAAACGCCTTCAAACCCCTCCCCTCTCTCAAATCAACCCCTCCCCTCTCCCAAATCAACCCCTCTACGAATTCATTATCGATCGATCGATCAGAAATGGGTGACTTTCACGCCGTATAAAATTGCACTTTATAATACAATTTGAAGATGTAATTAAACAGTTTTAAATATATTCACTATTGCATCTGAAATATTTGCACATAGGCAAAATGACAAGTACAATTAACTGCAATAGCAAACTTTATTATAACTCATAAAAGTCTTAGTGAAATCGTGTCAATAACGAATCCATGATATTCGTAAGGGGAAATTGAATCAATAACATTTAGATCAAGTTGTATGCTGATGCTAGAGGTCAAAGGTCACGTTATGGTTTACGTCGTTTCAATCAACTTTCTTAGTTATAGCGCTAGTGGTTATTGGTAGGAATTGTTATGGGACAGATTTTTCTGAAATGTTTTGGGAAACTTTTGGGAGAAAATTGGCGGAAAAAAATTTGAGAAAAAATATTTTGGGGAAAAAAAATTTAAATGTTGGGTAATTTTTTAAAGATTCGCCATAATCTTATGCGCCATACGGCTCACATATTGTTCCCCACTTTCTGTCGTAATTCATGCTGAAAAGGTAGAAACTATTCAACGTCAGCAGTTCCTCTATAATACGAGTAAAATAAATAAAAGATTTTAGAAATATAACGAACCTCCTTCTTTGGTGTCTTCGGTGCGGTATTCTTAAACTTTGACGGATGGAATCTCCAAGCCATATTCTCGTACTCACTTTCGCCTATAAATATTGTCAATTTGCAAAATAAATATATTGCAAAGAAATCGTTAATATAAAAATCGAAATATATAGATACTTTATCTTAATGCGCTCGTAACCTTACAAAGAAGCAATGAAACGACGATTGCAATAGATTATTTTGATTGGTGAAATACTTCAATTTTCAAAAAAAAAAAAAAAAAAAAAATTA
>QEWY01000252.1:112048-122846 GCA_006503575.1 Baylisascaris schroederi
AAAAATTGAATGAAAGCACAAAATGCGCTTTTTTACACCTTTATCCAGAAAACCAATCGATTCTACCAAACTTCAGTGGTTTACCAATCTACCAAGGTTTACCAATGGTTTACATATCGTGCTTTCAATATTTAAACGAAACATATCGGCAACGTTGATATGATAATGCGTTTTCCCACTCTTAAATAGTGAGACAATTGAAAGGAAAAATAGCCGACTGTCTTAGAGATGAGAGTAAACATCGCATAAAGTTTCTCTAGTTGATATTAACTGATAAGCTGCTATAACTTATAAGGTGATAAGCTGATATGACTCAACCTTTTGTTATTTAGATTCTTTCGTATTAGCGAGTATACGTATCAAGTTTTATATTTTTTGGCTTCAACTTTATTTAGAAAACTTTCACAGATAGATAGACATATGCATGAAAGGTATAATAGGAACCTGTAGGTTGTATATGTTTTGTATGGTGTTTGATTTTTAAAAAACATTTGCACAATAACATAACGCTATTTCGAGTGTCTTTTTTTTTAAAGATAGTTGAATAGACATATAAAATTTTGTTCCTTGATCACCTAACGATCGCTTATTGAACACATAAATAATTCACAGATTTCGTGGCGCCATTAAATATCAATAAAACATATAAAGGTCGACGATTCGTAATTAAAACGAAGATTAAGGTCATTCTATAGTGCGAGTGACATCTATCAAATCACATTAGTGGGGTTTTTTTGTGGGTTAACACTTGAAACGACGTAATGAATCGATATATGCACAAACCTATATAAAATGCATACATATAAATACACATAAGAAAAACCTATACAATATATGCACGAATAAATAAATAAATAAATAAATAAATAAATAATAATAAATAAATAAATAAATAAATAAATAAATATGCATTATATATAGCTCGCAAAAATGGGGAAAAAAGATTTTTCTCTTTCCTTGCTAAAACCAAGCGTTTCAGGAACTATCCAATCTCAATTCCCTTTCCCCTTCTTCCAATCCGAACTCCCATTAAAATTTACAAAGCAAAGGTGCAACGAAAAACCTTCGGTCGGAATGCCAACGAAGAGAATCGACTGAGGGCAATCTTAAAATTAGCGTCAATAAACTGCAGTCTATCCGGAGCCGGAGCCTGGCGACGTATAATGGGAACAGAACTCATACATATTCACTGGATTTGATCAACTAGTATATCGAATCTTCGATTCGACATATTTCCTTCCATTGATCACATTACCAATATGCATAGTTAGTTTTTGTAGTATTATTTTTATGTAACTGAATGGAATGTTCCAATTTTTTCACTCTTTTATTTTGTAACATACTCGTCAATTTCAGCTGTGCTCTTCTACCGATTGCCTCATCATCACTGACAGACGACTGCCTAGAAGCCCCCTCCCTCCGATCGTCTAGAACGACTCCCTTAACTTAAACACCGACCCAAGTTTCTTGAAAAAAGCCTTGCGGAATGTAGTATATTGTTCACGTTAACAATAGCAGCTTGCTGAAATGCGCTTAACGAAGAAGCTTCGTATGCACAACATCTTCCGGTTGTGTCAGATGTAAACAGTTTCAGCTAGGCAATCAATAGTGGCAGCGTAGTGCTTTCGTCCGATACGATGAAAACTATGCGACAATAAAACTGCACGAAATGGGGGCGTGAGAGTGTGGGGGTGTAGAGAGAAAATTTTCATCGATAGGAAGAAAATTTATAGAAAAAAAAAGAAAAAAAAATGGAGCGGAATTCGTTCGAATGAGATTATTTTCTAAGGTTTAAGTTAATGAAGCTGAGAGATTTAAGAAGTGATGAAATAATAAAAAAAAACTTTTTTTGCGGAAAATTTAGATTATTTTGCTTATTTTATTTCATCTGAAAAAAAAATTTTTAAATAAAGCAATCTGAACTTAGTTTATTGAGCAAATATAATTAATAAGTTCGTAGTGGTTGAACTTCTTAATGAATAGTTAGAAAATAATTTTCAAATTCAATTTAATTGGCAGAAATTTGAATTTAAAATTTATAAAAATTTAAGTTAAAATATAAATTTTAAATAAAAAGTAAATCACGGTACCTAAAGTTTTCACAAATTTTTCCATTTTTTTCCACTTTATTTAATTTATTCCAATTTTAAAAGTGTCATTTTTTAATATTTCCACTTAATATACAGACGTAATATGTTTTGATTGTTATCGTTACGTTAAAAAATCGTGAAACGTTTCTCGAATTTTCAACGGAAATGTGCCACATCGATTAGGTTTGCTCTGAAACATGGCCAAATGTGCTTTTTTTGGAGATGCTTAACTCATCAGTTATGGCCACTTCAATTTTTCGATTCCCCATTTCAGTGGTCACTCCTGGTCATCAAATCGATGGTCAATCCTGGTCATCAAATCGATGGTCAATCCTGGTCATCAAATCGATGGCCAATCCTGGTCATCAAATCGATGGCCAATGCTGGTTACATATAGACATGCACGCATAAGCATGACATACAATTACATGACCTCTATCGTTTACAAAAAGTGTGGAACACAGGTGTATATAAAACACAACCAGATATGGTTATATTGCCCACAGTGATCAACTAAACACATCAAACAGTTGAGTCGATAATAATAAAGAAGAGGCGATAAAAATAATGAATGACATCGAATATAATGTTTCATAATGAAAATTGAACTGAAAAAGAGTATAAACTACAAACTACAACATTGTTAACTACAAACTACAATATAGTTAATTACGTACAACCAATCGCTACAAACTTTCCTACTAGGAAATTAATTTACATATTATTGGTCGCTAAAAAAAAAAACAAATTGATAAATGCGTCAAAAGAACTGATACGATAAGCACCTTCCCATCCAACACTCTAACCAGCCGCTTTATTAAGTTCCCAACAGACAATCAACATGCATTCAAATTTTTTATTTTATTTAATCTGTTATGCAGATAGACCTTACATACGTGAGATTCATCTGTATGACGACGTTATGTCTGTGTGTATGTCTGTGCGTGTGTTTGTTTGTCTGTTCGATGGTATGGAGCTGGTAAGAGTTACGAAATTTTGTGAGTGAAGTATACATCATAACATAATAGTGAAGATACTTGCACCTACAAGTAGTGTGGATACCCGGAGAGAGGCTATTTCTAATGAAAATTCAGGTAGAGAGTAGATAAGTTTCAAAAAAAAAAAAACGATTTCCACATTTCTAAAATATCTTTCCGTATTAACGTAAGTGATTGGTGCAAATTAAGTCGATGAAAAATGAATTTTTCATAGATTTATACTGGCGGTTGCATCAATTGAAGTAATCATAGGTAGCTCTAACTTCAATAACTTCTAAGGTAAATTTGTTAAAATCACAATCGAAAGGTAAATTAATTGCCAGCCGAATGTAGGTAAATTAATTGCCAGCTGAAAGTAGGTAAATTAATTGCCAGCCGAATGTAGGTAAATTAATTGCCAGCTGAAAGTTGGTAAATTTAACATCGTAGTGAAAGTGTCACATATGAATAATAAAATGACTAATGCAAAATGAAAACCTATCATGCAATTCACCAAAAAAAAAGGGCAAACAAACACAACAGCACACAATCGCACCACATCATATCAAGTGAAATGCCATTCAACAAATACGTTTACATTACCAACACGTTTGCATTAAAGCATTTCACCTATCAAATCAATGACACGTCACTATAAATTACACTAATAATTGCAGTTACAGTAAACATCTTATTACAACAACCATCTAAAAAATGGGGGAGGGGGGGGTGGGAGAGGGGGCGGAGGTGTGGGGAGGGGGACACGTCACTAAAATCGATTATAACTTTAGGCAGTAAGCATACTGATTGTGAAATCGATAGGTGAAATGCAAAAATGGTGTTGTTTCGCCTGATTGTATGTAAAAAAAGCTCAATAATTTTTTTACGAATTTAATTCGGGTTATTTTCACTACCACCAGAGTTGTAGCTCTGACCAGCGGTCAAAATTGACCATTTTAAGCGGTCATGACATTGGCAATCGAATAGCGGCCAGTCAGACTGGGTAACTGGTCATATATGGTCATTTTTCTGCGAAAAATAAGCAAGATATGTTGGCAAAAAATGTACAAGTATTATATATTAGGGCATAAATATAGTATCCAGGATTGGAAGCATCAAATTTTTCAAAAGGTGGCATTTTGGGGAGAGGGCTGACAATAATAATTGGTCGGTTCCAATAGGGAAACTTGACGGCTATCTGGTGTTGACGTCGAGAATATTTCATTCAAAATTGATCGCCAATTAGGGCTTTCCGAATTTCGGTGGCCACCGAAAACTATTCGAGGACAACGAAGAATCTCTGGGGCTCCAGATGCCGATATTACTAACAATATTGAAAATTATAGGTTTCATTTATTTAAAAACAAATAAATACAACCATTTTATAATTCCCATAAAATTTTTTTTACTATCTCATAAAATTGCTTCTATACTTTAACAAGAAAAAAAAAACGATTCACTAAAAACATTGCTAAGAATCTATTAATTCCTAATAAATTCTAGCATTCTACGCAAAGAATAACATTCAATAAAACATAGAAGCAATGAATGAAATTAAGCATGTGACATGAGCAGTGAAATGACCATTGGTCATTTGGCGATCGCTATTATAATCGAATAGAGGGAAGGGATGGAGAATATTCAATTATATGGATAATCCATTCGATCACATCTGCTGGTCAATTATTGAGAAAACGTCCAAACCGATACAATAGCCTCAAAGAGATGCATCGGGCAAGCCGAAATGAAAATGTTGGTGAATAGACGAGAGGGCGCTCCCCTATTGCACGTTGGTTGATTCATCGCACACAGACACGCCCGCATCGCGGCCGCAATGTTTGTGCGCTTTGCTTCCGCTATGGCATAGACCATAAATGAGTTGGGGCAGGCAAGTATGATCTAGCCAAAAAAGCCAGACAATCCAATGACGACAGGCATCAACCGACAATCCAACATCGACAAACATTAGCCGACAATCCAACGACGACAGACATTAGCCGATAATCCAACAACAACAGACATTAGCCGGCAATCCGACAACGACGGACATTAGCCGACAATCCAACAACGACAGACATTAGCCGATAATCCAACAACAACAGACATTAGCCGACAATCCAACAACGACGGACATTAGCCGACAATCCAACAACGACAGACATTAGCCGACAATCCAACAACGACAGACATTAGCCGACAATCCAACAACGACAGACATTAGCCGACAATCCAACAACGACAGACATTAGCCGACAATCCAACAACGACAGACATTAGCCGACAATCCAACAACGACAGACATTAGCCGACAATCCAACAACGACAGACATTAGCCGACAATCCAACAACGACAGACATTAGCCGACAATCCAACAACGACAGACATTAGCCGACAATCCAACAACGACAGACATTAGCCGACAATCCAACAACGACAGACATTAGCCGACAATCCAACAACGACAGACATTAGCCGACAATCCAACAACGACAGACATTAGCCGACAATCCAACAACGACAGACATTAGCCGACAATCCAACAACGACAGACATTAGCCGACAATCCAACAACGACAGACATTAGCCGACAATCCAACAACGACAGACATTAGCCGACAATCCAACAACGACAGACATTAGCCGACAATCCAACAACGACAGACATTAGCCGACAATCCAACAACGACAGACATTAGCCGACAATCCAACAACGACAGACATTAGCCGACAATCCAACAACGACAGACATTAGCCGACAATCCAACAACGACAGACATTAGCCGACAATCCAACAACGACAGACATTAGCCGACAATCCAACAACGACAGACATTAGCCGACAATCCAACAACGACAGACATTAGCCGACAATCCAACAACGACAGACATTAGCCGACAATCCAACAACGACAGACATTAGCCGACAATCCAACAACGACAGACATTAGCCGACAATCCAACATCGACAGACATTAGCGGACTCACCGACAAGGAATATTCGATCTTCTAATGCAGCACAATGTTGAATAAGCATATTTAAACGACAATATCCAACAATTTACAGCATGAAATTTAAATGCGCAGTATGTGCTTTTCTCTAGGAAAGCATATTCGAATATATGTAAATTTAAAGGGCTCTCAATTCATAAAACTAACAAATATGGGGGGCATAAAATTAACATAAGATGAATTTCAAGCTATACGGCTATCATCCAACGCCTAAAATTCAAAAAAAAAAGTTGTTCGACGATGTAATTTTAATTTCTTCGTGAAATGTTTTTTAAACAAATATTTAAAACATTAAAAATATGATGCGTTATTGAAACTGTCAGACAGACACACACACAAACAGACACACACATACATATACCTACAATACTGACGCTTCCTTACTGCTCTACATTACAACGGTTTGAGGAAGTGCTTTCAGTACAACAATAGGAACGAGTAATTGAATGCCAATTGATAACTGAAATGTAATGGAATTAATTAGGTACGTAGCAATGATCGCTTAAATCTATTAAAAAAATCAATAAAGTATGTAAAAAAAATCTATATAAATATGTAAAAAATCTATATAAAAGAAAAAAAGATGCTTATGTAAAAAAAATTGAAAAAAAGAAAAATATATGTAAAAATATGAATCCATATATAAAATAAAAGAAAAAGGGGACGCAGATGTATAAGGAAACACATTCAAAATGTGTAATATTTTCAAAGAAAGCTTTTGCGTTTATTGAAATATAAACATCTATGTTTATGTTTTATCGTGCAATATACAATCTCTGATTCAACGTTTTTTTTTTAAACACAGAATTCGCCTCGATTTTAGAATTCTTTAAATATACAACAGATAGCGTGCTTGCACTTTCTTTTGGAATATTAGTCTACATGTCTATTGCCTCAGATAACAGCACGACCTCGGGAAACCGATAACGACCTCCAGAAACCGATCATGACCTCAGGAAACCGATCACGAAAACCGATCACGATCTCATGAAACCTATCACGACCTCAAGAAACCGATCACAATAAAGCGTTCAAAGTTTGTAGATTTGGCTGATCTCATCTACACACTTGGCTGACCTAGCTTCAAATCTTTGCCCTTATTTATCTGAAGCCATAGAGAAGAAGGTCGCTACTGCAGGTAAGTCATGAAGGTGAAGCAGAAAACAGATTGGATGATCTTGCAATCAATGATTGCTTATTGAGATGAAATGTTTAGTATGAATACATTGAATTTCTAAAAGATTTAAATTACAATTGTTGAATTAATCTATTTCATTATCTACATCGATATATCATTCAGAAAACTATCTCGGGAAAAGAAAAAAATTTCTTCTCAAAAAAAAAAATTCGTAATAATGTTTACTGCAACCTTATCGATCATAAAATATATGCAAATTTCGACGCAGCATAAAATTTTCAAATTTTTGCATACTAGCTTAAAAAGTTGTAAAATCTCGATGATAGTATTTTTAGCTATCACTTTGAATCACTTGCCATAAGCATTTTGTGGAAACTTTGATCGGCCAAAATGGCCAAAAATGCGAGCACTGATGTTCATCTATAAAACCAAAATTTTGACCACATTGACATTATCTATTCGATCCAATCTATCAATCTTAAATTGCTTTTCTCAAAGAAAAAAAAACTTGACGTACGGCTATGTTAGTAAAGAAAATGCGTTTAACGTAAGAGATCACGTCGATGAGGTAAGTTAAAGGAAAAGCGCGCTGCCGATTTCGACAGGTCTTTTGTGAATGACCTAATCTTTTTGTATAGAAACCACCCTGAGGCGATCTTTGACGGTCGCTCAATTTTTATTTTCGCCATAGACGAAGGTAAGAAATCAATCCATTGACGTTGATATAAATTCTCTTTTAGAGGAAGGCAGGTGAGAGAGTGGAAAGGACTAAGATTGTTGAAAAATTACCTTTGAGCGGTTCCACTCGAAATACTAGCCAATTGCAAACTATTATAAGGTAAAGTATTGTAAATAAAACTGCATAAAAAACGTAAAGAATGTATACATTAATAATGTATACATTATTATGAGCTGTTTGTTGAGAATCTTTCAAATGATTAAAGAGTGCTACCACTCAAAAGCTCGAGCTATAATTCTAAAAAAAAGTTTGACCTCCCTCAACTCATCTATTTCACTCTGAATTCACCGATTCCATAATTGATGAACCATAAGAAGTCAAAATACGAAAATGTTCCTTTTCGGCAACTATATGGTTCCCTCTCTCGAAATGATTGTTTTTGAGGTGAACGAATGGCCAACAACTCACAACTGACTCTTGAGAATGACGAATTGAACATGTAATTGAGTGTGAATGATCGATGATGTCGAGTAAGAGAGTCCAATTCACTAAATATAAACAATCGTTGTTGTGAACGTCGACATACTTCTGAATAATCCATCACAACGCAACAATCATCTCATAATACGTGAATATTTTCATCGATTTTAGGAAAATTTTTTGCCCAAAATAGTTTTTTTTCTTAGAATTTTCAAATTTTTTTATTTAGGAAAATTTTCATCCGGCAACTTTTCAAAATTTTTGTAATGACGATTAGGCCAGAATCTTATTAGATGTTTACTAATAAAAATATTAATCAATGGACGATTATCGCCTTCTGAATGAATAATCGATCAATATAAGAGAAAAAACTTCATGAAAGATAACTCGAATTTTTTCTTTCAAAATGTACAGAAGTCTCACTCACAATTTACACACCCAACCATCTCAGCAGTTCTATTTTACATACAATTCGCTGTGGCTGGGGCTATATTTCAATTACTGTAGCGTCAAATCTTCTCAATCTGCAGTGAATTTTTGAATTGGCACACAGAGGAGGGAAATCGGAGTCGACTCTTCTCCGATTTCCGTCCTCTGGTACCAATTCAAAATTCAAAACAGGTTATTGTTTATATAGACTCATCAATTTATCTTTAGCTTTCATCACTTACTTCAATATTAAGTGAAGCTATGTTTGAGCCAATTGTTATTTGTGTATATTGCTTTGATCAGTCGATAACGATACTGATCGATATTGCAGGCTAATTCATACTATATTTGATAAATCATATATGTTAAAAAAATTAATTAATTGTTCTTAAACAATCGAATTGCTTGAATTATTTATGTCTTGGCTTATTTAAGTCTTGGCTCATTTATGTCTTGGCACATTTATGTCTTGGCTCATTTATGTCTTGGCTCATTTATGTATGTCGATTTCTCTCATCTTTCGGTTAGAAGGATGGTCGAATTGCCTAGGATTAGTACCAGTATCATTTCAATATATCACAGTTTACTGTAAGATATAGCTCTAGCTTTACTACTGTATTAATTTAATATTTCGCTTATGCAACCACTTTACTGTAGTTTAGCTTCCTATTATCAAGAACGCATTTACTTCTTCTTTCCATACTTTATAATACTTTATTAATGAATGAATAAATAGTTATAATTCATTTTATAAATAATGAAATATTTTTTACTGTAATTGTATCGAACCTCTGTCGAACATAAATGATTTCCCCATTGTGGTATCAATCCTGTACACAAGTATATTGTAATGTACCATTTCAGTATTAAATTCGCATTTTTACTTAATCTTCAATTTATTCTCACTTTGTATGAATGCAAATACTTTCGTTGATCGATGAATTCATTTTTTTTCCTAAATAAACCAGCAGAATATTTTTAATAGGTAACATTACAGAGTTAAATTGACCATTTAATATTGACCATTTTTACAAAGACAGCGGAAATTTTGAAAAAAAATTTTTTTTGCATTATTATACTTTTCCTAGCAAAAATTTTTGTTTCCAATCAACGATAACGTTGCCGTTTTGTTATTTCAACAAATTACGGCATATTTCTAAAGAAATGCCAAAATAAAACCGGCGCCATTTTCGAGAATTTTTTTCCGAAAAAGTGGCAAAAAAGGAAAATAAGTGGCAAAAATGGAAGTTTTTAGAGAAAATTTATCAAGTATCCTATTTTTTGCATAAAAAATTGAGCTATTAGTTACTGAGAATCTTCTAGTTTATTATATAAAATTAAGGATTTTTATTTTTATTTTTTGTATTATTATAATTATTATTTTTACTTGAAATAAGGCCTAATCTGAGAGTCACTTCGATCTTTTTTTTTGCGTTTATTGAAAGAAAATTTTTCAACACATCGATTTAATGATTTAGCTAATTATATAAACTACAGAAAAGTGAAATAGCATTGAATTGCGAGAGGAATTCGTCTGCCTTGTGGTTGTATTGAAAAAAATTTCTTCAGTGCGCTCTCGATCTCATCCTCGTATCTGGATTTGTTTCTTTTGGATCCAGTGATCGCCAATTGAAATGTTTTCAAGATTGTCTATGGAGACCATTTAATATCGACAATCTGTGGTGAATTCGAACTTTAATTTGACAAGTTTTTTTAATTTATTTCCTTTTTTTAATTTCCAATACAATTTTTTAAACCAAAAAATTGAGTTTTCCAATTCATACGAAGAAAATTGAAATAATAAGAAAATCTCTACGTCTTCAAAAATATATTTAGCCTCATTTCGAAGCAATTTTCAACTACTCAATTTATAAGAATCATGTAGAGGCCCATTGGAAGGATTATAAAATAATCAATGAATGCATGAAATTCTCAAATATTATACTCGAAAATATATGAAAGTTTCCTATTTGTTTTTTGTTTGTTTGTTTTTGT
>QEWY01000252.1:136193-354675 GCA_006503575.1 Baylisascaris schroederi
ATAGGTGGTCTCACTTGGCAATTTCGGCAAGCCTAAAATTGCTTATCGTTCATATATGTCGATTTAATTTACTACTTAATATTATAATCCCATCATGTCTGTGTCTGTCTGTGTGTCTAATAGCCAACAATCTTCTATTCAACCAATCGAGAAGTACTCATTTGTCATTCTAATCGAATTTGCATATTCGATAGGATTCCATGAGTCGGGGAGATGAAGGAGATTGTGGTGGAGGAAAGAGATTGGGGATGGCGATTGGAGGAGTATTCATATTCACTCGATATATTCTTTGTTTTATATTTCCTTTCTGCAGGTTGTATTGTGCATAAGCATAACTTCTTTTTATTTTTTACTAAATTGCAACTCTGTCTCTTCGCCCTGAATTATTAAAGTTAGAAGTAAGGAATTTAGTAAAATGTAATATAAGCATACGATGGTCTTCTAGTCGATTCTCAAGTTCAAGTTCAATTTCAGGTTCAGTCTAACAAATCGCTGAATCTAAGTTGCTGACGTTCTATGTCCGATGGAATATTTTCAATTTTTTTTAAAATCTAACAAAAACACCGGAAATACCTCCGAAGGTGGAACAAGCTGTATAGTAAATATGATAAACGTCACAACAGTATCCTATAATTCCTAGCAATCAGTCTATTCAGACGATCATACAATAATAATAGAGCTAAGAAACTTGAATTCATCTAATATACAATATAAAGTATTTAAATAAACTCAATTTGAGTAATTTGAATATTTAAATAAACAAAAATAAATAAAAGTAAGGTATATATTAACTATTAAAAAAGTATATTTGAATATTTTAAAAAAACTCGATGAAATTTTTAAAGTTATTTTTGTTGATTAACTTCAACTTTCATTCAGATTTCTTTTATTTATTTATTTATTTTTTGTATGGGAATTCCTTATTTCTTTTATTTATTTGTTTATTTATTTCATTTATTTATTTATTTATTTTTTGCATGGAAATTCCTATCTCATTAGTGTTATTTAGTATTTAAATGCTGAAAATATTTGAATAATTGAGAATTGTATGGAAGAGGATTTAAGATTATTAAGTCTGCTTCTACAGCATTTTTTCGAATGAAAACGCTTTATGACGGAGAAAAATACTAAAATATGAAAAAAAAATTTACCTTCAGTTTATTTTCAGTATAAAATCAATTGGCTGATCTAGTAGAAACGATAGCAAGCTTTATCAAGAGTTTTATTAAGTGATATAAATAAGAACGTAGCTCAAGCTTTTCGATGGAAGTAATTTCAGAATTTAATTTGCAAACATTTATAATTAAAGAGAGGTGGGCCGTCGTGGATTTTTGCGCATTAATCCCTCTATCATCGTTGGTGGTCATTACTAGTATATCGGTGGCAAAAAAAGTAACGCAATCACGAGTAATGCATAGAAGGTGCATCACATAGGTGAGAAGGAACAAGTTGGATAATGCGCTATTTCTCGATTTCATAATTTTAATGAGGTGCAACGAAAGAGGAAGTGAACAAATATACCTTATTCGAAATTACTTGCACACTATAATGGTCAATTGTTGTCATGTTGATTGCATGCAATAGCCATTTATTGTATGTCATATTTTTGGAAATTTTTAATTGCGTTGAAAAAGAATTTTTCAATTTTTATTTCTATTTTTTTGCATTTGCAAAAAGTCATTTTCATATAAATATGAATTTTTAGTTTTTGGCATCTGGACTTATACATCTATGGACACATTTCATTGGTTTTTATGCATCTTCAACACGAGATCGTATTAGTCGTGGCGCATTTTTACGTGCACGTAATGCATTCACTGCCGAAGAACGTGCCATACAAGAAAATACTAAATTGGTAAGTTCTTCACAATAAAGCAGCATATTGATTATGAATGTGTTGTTCTGGGTTATTTTTTATCTAATCAATTGCACCATTTATATTGCCCTCTTATTGATGTCTGATACAATTAGCATCATGGAATTTGCGTTTTTACGTTATAACGTGAATAGCTTTAACGCTTGGAAAGATGAAATAAACCTATATCCTTAAAAATAACTCAACATTTCTCATATGATAGGTTTTAAGAAATTCTAAGCGGTACGATATGAATACAGTATAGCGTATACGACGTTTGTATGAGACAAATAGGTAGAAAGAGAATATTCAAAGAGTGTGTTCAACTGTTTTTTTAAATGTGATATAGAGCTGCAAGACGAGACTATAAAGGAACACCTCTCTTCTAAACATGTCCCCACTTACATTTCTTATGTGGCGCAATTGACCATTGTTATTACCGCGCCAACGATTCCAGTTGTCTATTGTGCACGTCGACAAAAAAAACCGGAAAATAAGGATTTCAGATTGATTTCAGGCCGTTGGACACGTCATCAAAGTACCATATGCTAGACAAGTGTTTTTAATGCAACAGCAAAAAGTGTTAGCTGATATCGTCTGTTCCCTTAAATGTCTGCTGCAGGAGCTTTAAAACGGCGAAGAAGGAAATGTGCTATCCCCCTCTCTCCAGCCCATATCCCCCCTGTCTTGAAATGACAAACTTGGGTTGGATGAAACCACTTAAAATATCTAACTACAAATAAAGACGCAATGCAAATCGGAATATAATATGTACTACTTTCTCTGACTCATTCAACAAATTCCAAAATATTTTTTAGCAATTCGCATTACTCTAGACGGGTTCACAAATGGTACAATTTCCGATTTGAGGTTTTCTAAATTTATTTTTGAGACATTCCCTCGTTGTGGCTCCTCCCGATCTCCACGCTTCCTCAAATCAATTTCCCCTCCCCTCCAACACAATCGTTTAGACCTTGTCAACATCCACTAAATATATTCTACGGCAATGACCTTGTATGCTTTACAGACGGACCTTCTTTCAACAGCAGTGCCTCCACATCTTGTGCATGGTATTCGTGAACACTTCACAAAGACACCGCCAACACTTTATACCGAACACTACAGTCAAGTAACGTAAGACTTTACTATGTTTAACTTTAATTTGCAAATTTTTCGTTCCTTTTAAGTATGAGATTCATTTTTGAAGAAATTGTGTCAACCGTTTTGACCTTTAACACATTCCAGTATAACACACATTTTAACACATTCAATTTAAATAACACACTTCAACAGAATGAGCATGGTGATGCTCTTCATATTAGCTGACGAAATGTTACCTAATAAAAGAGTATTTCATTGATTCAAAAAATCAATTCAACTTAAGAGTTTAGATTCTTAGATGAGAAAGTTTTTGGAATTATTTTTATAAAAAGAAATTATTCAAAAATTAAAAATTCATGCTTCGATAATTTGTGCCCAAATCTATTGGTCTCTGAATAAAAATATTTATCAATTATATGCTATCACTCTAAGAATTATACTTTTTAAGTGAATTTAATGTTTTGAAATTAAATATGCAAAATAGATGCAAGCAATCAAAAAAAAACGCATCGTTCATAAGAAAATTAATTTGAATTGAACGCTTAAATATAGTTGATTGCATATGGTTTTATTTCATTTGATATCTAATATTCTTTCATTGCGGCGAAACAATAAAATTGAGAGAACGAATGAAAATCCCAATGGGAAAAGAAATGAGCAAAGAAAATGTACTTTAAAGACAGCAACTTAATTTTCAACGCAATATCTTTGTTTTCCATTGAATTTGCAATATGTTTGAGGGAATATTTAAATGAAAATGCTACTTCTTTCTATTTCCTTTTCATCGAATTGCCTCTGATATTATTTTATTTGTCTATAAAATTATAGCAATGCGTTTGAAAGCAGAAAGCGAAGAATTTATGTTATTAGAAGAAACCCTTAGGGAATGCCTATATTACTATTATTCGGTAAGTGGTAGATTCTTAACCATCAAAGATTACCTAGATGCGCATAAAGATTCGTTAAGAAGAGGTTATTAAGTTATTAAAATCATACTATACGATAGTGATAGGAAATTAAATTTTATAATTTTAATGATTTGTAATTATCAAAAATTTTCACTTGAATTTTTACAATGGGTATAATATTATATATATATATATATATATATATATATATATATATATATATATATATATATATTTTTATATATATCTTTTTTTAGTGTCGTTTATGGACGTTTGATAGGCTTAGAGATATATATATATATATATCTTTTTTTAGTGTCGTTTATGGACGTTTGATAGGCTTAGAGGAGATTCTTGCTCAGTGTAGTCCACAAGATGGTGCTCGATTATTGAATGAATTCAACTCAAGAATCGATCAAATTGCTAAGGTAAGAATTTGATACGATAATTTATAGCATATCGATGAGGTTTCAATCTACACTTCCAAGTGGCAAATATTACAGGTTCTTGCAGGTAACTTTTTTCTAGAGAGGGGGGGGGTGGTAGGGTAAGGAGGTAGGAAATTACTATTTGCCAACAGTAGTATATTCGACATGTTTATACTATTTGCCAACAGTAGTATATTCGACATGCTTACTTTGATCTACTATATAATCAGTTTAAAAAGTTACACTCGCATTTCCTGTTTTAAACAGCGTGAATTTCTACTAAATATTGTCGCAACCATTCAGATTTGACGCCTGAAGCACTCCTATAAAGCAATCATTGATAGAGCTAAAACGGGATAACATAATCGTCATTTTTATTGAACTACTCTCGCAAAACGACCCACAGAAATGCGTGAGTTTTCGTTAGAAAACACAAATCGATGATGAAAAAATAGTGCAAGATAGTGGTGGAGAAGGGACTTGAAAAAATAGGTAAAGATCTGCTAAGAGTATTACGAAAAAAAGATCATGACGCTAGAGGAACCTGAACCGGATGATCGCAGTCAGATTACCAGATGAACCGGATGATCGCAGTCAGATTACCAGATGAACCGGATGATCGCAGTCAGATTACCAGAGAATTTCACCGGTTAATCGATGTTTCCATATCATATCATTTGCAACTCTAATCATTATTTTCTGATAAAATATGCATATTTATTGTGTTAAACGCTTCTAACGAAATCGATTTTTTGAGTTGGGTAAGTAAGTTCTGATAATGATTGCTCTATAAGGCTTTATACGAAGAAATGCTTTGAAGCTATATAAGAGTATTCTTAGATGTGACAGCTGATTGTTCGGTTGAGATGTAAAGCCGACTGCAACACATCGTAACATTAATCTTCGCTTTATTGGGCCATAACCTAAATGCATTCAACAAATGTTCATCGTTAACAAGTGTTCTACCTTTGCCACTTGATATTTGCCCACCCCTCCCCCTTCTTCCGAATCCTATCACCGCAACCATTTCCTCGACGAAGTTCTCCAGAATCAGCTAATATAAATAAAACCTGCATTTTAAACGAGTCTAAGATTATTATAAAAAATTTATTGGATTACAGAAAAATTGGAAAGAGGAAAAATCATTATTTCAAACTAAATTAAATGTGAAATTTTTCTGTGCAAGATAGAAATTGAAAACTTTAAAGAAAAATATTTTAGAAATTCTTTTCGTTTCAACGTATGATTAACGAGTAGATACTATCTAGATAGTATTTGTGAGTGGAAAGTTGAAATGAAAAAGGTGCTTAGGCAAACCGCCTAAAAGCTTAGCTAATCGTATTGCCTCGTATTGCGGTTAGTTGTCGTACTGTGGTTTAGCTGTCAATCATAGGTTGCCATCTTGTCATGTCCATCGTTGTTCAATACCACCCATTACCCTTCTCTTTGTATTAATGTCCAAACTCAGCAATAACTCTGCTTGATTTCCGAACAAAACATCCGTCGAAACGCAAAATTTGAGGGATTTTCATTGCAAAACCAAACACGCAAACACTACATATTAAGAAAAAAGTAAAGGAAATTGAGAAGGAAAAGAGATCTGAACGGGGGAGAAAAATGTTCTACGACAATCTTTTACATTAATCTCAGTAATACTTAATCAGTGACTTTTAAAGTTTCTATGAAAATTGAATTTCCTTTTCAAATTTTTAGTGATTTTTCAAAATATAATTTCAAATAAATTGAGTGCGAAATTTTTTCAATTGAGAGATAAAAATAAAAAGCTTTAAAGAAAAAAAACTTCAGGACTTATTACTATTAGTTGCGCTTGCAATAGCCTATACTTCCTTGAAATTTTACCCATCTAGCCCAATTCCATTTTATCTAATCTTTGAGGGAATGTTTTCTTTTTTGAGAATATGCAAAATTTAATTCCAAATAATTGGATCTTTTCATAATTTCTATCGCTTATTGAAGTTCGTATATATAGCACATATGATTTATGGATATGTGACGCTGTTTTTCGCTCAATTTTTGAGCGAAATTCGCTTCAGAATCGCTCGCAAATCATTCTTCAGCAATCTTCTTTGCCCTCAATTGTTGAGTAATTGTTGAGCACAAAACAACGGCCATATGACGCGAGAATGAGCGAACGACATTTCGTCAATAAATGGCAAAATAGACTAATGAAATATTTTGCTGTTTTTTTGTTATATCCCAAGGGGATTTTTGGTTTGAGATTTGCATATTTGCAGACGATGAGCTAGTATATGGGTGTAACAACTGGTCTTGTCTATTTCATCCTCCCCCCTCACGTCGTGGCCGTAGAGAAAAATTATAAATATATTTGAAATCTGAATATGCATCATTATTCTATGAAATTAAATTGCTTTAAAATGTGAACTCAACTACTCAACTAAGGGTGAAGATAAATTTCGATTGAGGAAAACGGCTGTCAATAGAAGAAAATCACACATTGATGAGTGCATCAAAGACTGATCCAATGTTCACCTCACATTGCTCACTGTTGTCAATCAACAGCATTTTTGCAAGAAGAGAGGCTTAAACTAGCAAATGAAACAAAAGAAAGTGCTACGCTCGTTGAATGTGCTTTCATCGTTCTTTCTTTGAGATAAAGTGAGAGAGAAAAAGAAATAGAAAAAGAGAGAATGGAAGAGAGGCTTCCTCAAATAAAAAAGAATGCCAGAGGTTCTTCTCTTATGCTTTGATGAATTTTTGTGTTGCTATATTCACTAATAAATTGCTTAATTTTAGCTCAATTATGCGGTAAAGGAGAAATCAATAGCTAATGAAGATTTCATTCGTTACTTTTTACTTTAAGAATTACTAAGTGTTTTGCTTAAGGTGATGCATCATTCTAAACCAACTTTCAGGCTATAGTCTAATAAGAGTGATGCAGTTTAGGATCTTTTAGATTACAATTATCACTCCAACTTTAGATCAACAGTATTTTTCCTCGGCTGCAATATAATTTAACGCCCTATTAGTCTCTTATATCAGTGAATCCACTATGGCATTCCCCGTTAATGATAAACTCTAAATGATATAGGCATTATTTCAGAAGTGTAGTTGTTTACGATTACAATCGGATGGAATCCTTGTTGTGGCAGGACTTCCGAATATCACTGATGAGCATACACGCAACGCTATCACGTTCGCTATCGATTTACATGCACTTGTCAAGTCGGTTTTACGCTCAATTTTTGATTATCACTCATTCAAAAAAAAAAAAAACTTGTTTTTAGGTGTTTCCATTGCAAAACCACTCGTAGGTGCGCTCTTATAATGCAATAGGAAAGGGGTGCTATTCACCGTAGGAGTACTATTTTACATCTTGAAGAAATAGGGGAGAAGGGAGGGGAGAGGTGATAATCAATGGTCGATGTGAAGAGGTGTTTTTCTCTCTATAGATGATGATTTGCTTATCGTTGAATAAACAGGCGCGATATTTTTCCTCCAAGTTCATGAATTTTTGTGACTATGAAGTTCCGCTCACAGTTTCATTTAGCCCTGGCGATACAATTCAGTTTCATATATGTTATAATTTAAACGGTTAAGTGTGCACATGTCACAGGTTTGCGTAGCTAACCTGTGACATGTGCACGTGCATCAAAGTGTAACATGGAACGTTTTGGTTCAATCCCCATACCAAGCACGAGGTTTTCTTTGGCCACAATTCCACCAGAATGTTTCTTGGGCATTGCCAGATGACGTGCGGAAACTTCCACAAGCTCAATTTTTTCCGGAATAATTAGTGCAATATTTCTCTAATTGTTTTATATACTGCCATTAAAACTGTCAACAAAGATCTAGTGAAAATCGTTTGCGAGAAGAGAAATTATGTCTTTTTTTTCAGTGATTTCTCTCGAGCATTTTATCTTCGTTGTGTTGATGAAGCATCATCACTCACCACGGCTTTTTCTAACTCCATTGAAATGATCGTGAATGGAAGGAGAATGGAGGGAAAAGGTGGGGGAATGAGGGAAGGGAAATTTTAGTTGCTCAAAATACACCCACATACAATCCTATCCTACATGAATTTACCAAAATTCGAAATTTGAATTTCCTACGATCATCCAAGAAAAAAATCATTGCCCAACTAGAAAATAGCCATTTTCTTTTTAAAAATATGAAAATCTCACAATTATTTAGATATATTCAATAATAAAGTAAAATATTTAATTTTGCAGGAGTTTTTGTGATTCAACAACCGCCGAACTTGGACTTCGCTGTGGTATTGAATCGGGTTCAATTTCGGCCGGTATAGTTGGTATAACTAAATGGCATTATGATATTATTGGTTCATCACTTGATGAGGCTATCAATATTGAACGTACTGCAACTCAATGGTAATTTTATGGTAATTTATGAGTGTTGATTTTTTGGTCGAAATAAAAATACTGCTTAATGAATAGCTTCAAATGTAACTCGAGCTCGAACTCTTTTATGGGAAAGTGACAATTAGTAACTGGGATGAGACCACACATGGTAATGAGGGAACATCGCAAGGTGCCCTCGCAGATTGGTTATTTTTTGTGAATCTTAGACACTGAAGTAAATCAATAGTAAGGCAACAATTTGAGGATATATTTAGAGTAATAGATAATAGTAAATACAAGCATAAGCAGTAAATCATACTCAAGTTCATGGTATTGGATGTGGAGAATTTTGCATATGTATTATTCAATAAATAATTTTTATGAGTGAAATTTTTTTGCATTTTTTTTTCACCTCTTTTCGACTTAAAATCAAATGTTTTCCTTCCTTTTTTCATAAAAAATTCGCAGATCATTCTTCTATAAACCACCAACGAAAAAGTTTTTTTTTTAAATTTAGACTGAAATATGCAAAATTTTTCGAATATACCAATGAAGTAACTTTTTATAAGATTTTCACCTATTTTTATGTCTTTCATTTTGCAAAATTTATACAATCACTTTTTGAACAAAATAAACATTTTTTTCAGTCAAATGGCAATATTTTTATTGCAGTTTTACTCGTGAAATTTCACAATTTCTGAAATTTTTCTTGCATTTCTATTCACTTAAATTCATAAATAACCACACTTGCAATGATTCACTTTCTTGCAATAGAGAAAAAAAATCGTTGAATTAGCGGTTGTAATGGCGCTAAATGTGCACACATTGAAGAAAGGCATAAATGAGGGCACTAAATGGAAGAAAATTTGGGGGTAAATTCATCAATTGTGAGGTATTCGGCACCGAAATATGTTCTCCTTTTAAATGCAATAAGCAAAACGTGTTCTATTTGTTGATCAGGTCCTCTAACACCTCACCAATAATACCCTCTAATAGTTGTTTACTTTAAAAGTGCTACAAATAAACTAAAGAAAAAATTGTTGTTAGAGCACTTATAGTAGGGAGCTAATCAAAAATCGGATTTTATTTTAGAACAAATGCTAAAAAATTTTGGTTGCAATAATTCAAACAAATTTAAAAATGCTAAAGAATTAGCAAATTTTTAAATAAAAACTCTTTAAAGTTTGTTGTTTTGTTATTGTTTTCTATTTTGTTATTACTGTTGTTACTATTTTCTTATTTACTGTTTTATTGATTTATGCGACTCAACTTTATTCTGATTTTTGTTGCGATCCATCGTTTATTAAGTTTACTCTAATTTTTACTATTTAACTATTATTGCAAATAACTAACTCTATGAAATGCTTTATCTTTATTTTAAATTTTTGGGAGCCATTATAGCGCGAAGAAATATTTCCGGTTCTGGTGATGATGGCCTACAGTGAATGTGCAGATTGTAAGATAAAACCCTATTGGCAGTTGAAAATTGCCAATATCTGAACACTAAAATGCAAACATTATATTGTTAGTGATAAGGCATCAAAATTTAAACTAGAAATTCGAAGATGCGCCTATCTATATTTATATTTCCTTCAGATTTGTGATTGAAAGAATCAGGCCTAGACATAGATGCCCAAATTTAATTTTACTATTACAGCGGTATATTCTTGGCCGAGAATGCAAAGAGACAAGTAGAAAGTGATGAATTCACCGTTGAAAAATGTGAACGTAATTGGTGCATTATTCCACAAGATCATTCAAATCTATCATCATCGATATTGTTTCCAAATTTACGTCGATATTCATTGGTAACTGTACCACAAGCGGTGAATCGTCTCCTTCAAACGATTGCATCCACTAGTGATTCACTCCTCAAAACGAACGCATTACCTGGACGTCGTAAAAAGTGAGTTGTAAAAAGTTTAATAAGTTGTAGGGAATTTCAAAAAGTAACTTATAAAAAGTTATCACCATCAGCTTATCTTTAGATATTAATCAGTACTTCTCTCTATGAAACTTTTTTTAATATAATTGAAAATTTATCTGATTTTCCTGTTTCGTTATTTTATGTCAGTCTTACGTATGCATATGAGTCTGAAAAATTATCAACGAGCATAGCTTTAATTTTTTTTTCAGGAAAATGGAAAAATTGCTGAGTGTTGGTGACAAGTTGGAAGATAAACGAGATCAAGGAAAGAGTCTTATGCATAGTTGTACTTTACGATTCCGTAATCCGGAAATGGAAGCTGCCGTAAGTTTAACAAGTTTTAAATTTTAAACTTTCCATTTTTACATAAGATTAGCATGTAATATCATATGATCTCGAAGAAAATCTCAGAGCTTATAGATTTTCTCTTAGAAATTTTTTATTTCTATAGATTTTCTCTCGAAAATTTTTTAGTCTAATATTATTGAGTTGTAACAATTTATTGAGAAAGGCAATTTTACAGAAGTGGATTGTTTGAAAATGATGAAAAATGGATCCTTTACGATGATTGAAATTTTTATTTTTATTTTTAAGTGGCATTCAACTTAGTCATGATTATGAGGTACAAAGTCGATGCTTTATAACGAATCAAAAACCAAAATCTTATAAATATTTTTATAAAAACCTTCTAAATGGATAGTGCAATAACACAACGGAATTTCCTAGATATTGTTTGATGAGGTTGGTAAGCGTGGAGGAAGTAAGAGGGATTATGAGGGGTGGCTAGAAGGGAGGGATGGAGTAGCATAAGAAATGTATGGCAAATATTCAGCAATATAAGTTAATCATAATTTGCTACTTGAAATAATACTATTGAAATAATCGAATTTCATTCGAATTATGTATAGATATCAATCTTAATAAACGATCGCCTTCATATTTCGATAAAAATTCCTCTTTCTATTAATACGAAAACTAAAAATATTAACACAATAATGGTAATTGTTTCAGTTTCATACACAACTCGATCAATGGTTCATACCAGCATTAGCAATTAGTATATTCTTTTTGGTTGTATATGGTGTCTATCATGTACTTGTCCTTCCCAGGTTTACCTTTCTTCTTTAATGATGTATTAGCTTACATTGGACTATTTCTTCTATGTACAGTGCAATTATCAAATGAGGCAAAATTACTCTGTAATAATGGTCAAGTGAAGGTTTTTCGTTGCATATATATATATATATATATATATAATATTTTCGGCTTATGCTACCTAAATCGTCAAATCAGGCCAGCAGAAAAGAGTACCATACTCGATCTGATTGCGCTAATTGTTTACTATTAAGTAGTTACCATTATTACTTTGCTGGTTATGAATATGATGGTTTGCTGGTTTAATGGTTTACTATTCATTAAGTTTACTGGTTATATACTTCGTTTATATTGAAGACTAATACGTTCTTGATTACTTATATATTTACAGGCAAATAGCAACATTAATATTGATTGTTGTCGCACTTGCGGCGATGTTCATCATTCTACTCATACTTTATATAAATTATTTTCAGGTTAATATTTTCGAATTCTTTTTTTTCAATCGATAAATAAATTTCAACCATTTTACGGCATTTCATTTTTTTCAGTAATATTGAAAATATTTCGAGCTTTTTTATGTAAATATTTGTCTGCCTATTTCGCTTAATATTCTGCTAGCGTTCGAATTCATTCAGCTTATTTCATTCCATTTTGACTGATTGAGGAGATTAGCTAAAAGTGTTCAACTCGACATTTTAGTTTCAGACGTTCATTGCACAGAAAAATTGAGCTGGAAATCTTGTTCTTTTAAAAAACGCGTTCTGTTAAAATGTTGAAGTTGAGGTTGAGGTTAAACTTTGGAATAGAACTGGTGCTGTTGGGGGATCAGCTTCGGAGAAAGATAAATTGAAATTTTCATAATCATTCACGCGTTGAAGCGCTTGATTCATTGCAGCTTATTGGCTGTTTATTGATGCGAATGAAATCAATCGAAGCAATTTTTACATATTTTTAAAAATTTGCATTTATAAAGCACCGCATTTGCGTATATTCAAGCATTTGTCTCTATATCTGTTTGTTTGTCTGTGTGTCTCTCTGTTGTCCTATAGGGAACTTTCAACTTTTTGATCAATGAAATTAGAGATGAGAAATTCGATCGTTATAATGCATAGCTTATATCGCATTTTGTATTTATCCGTCTAATTCGAAAGGCTTTTTGAATATTTAGGAGCGTCAGAAAATAAACAATGCTAGCAAATATGCTAACGTCTTGCAAAATTTGTTTTTTTTTTGTTCCTCAGCTGATGTGGAATATGCCCGTAAGGGAGGATGATCATTCCAAACGGAAGTTTCTAGAAGAAAACAACTAAACTTGACCAAAATAATTAAATTTTATCGATCGATGCAATCGTTCAACGGAAATCAACGAAAAAAAATTTGCCTCACTCAAAATTCAAACCCTTTCGTAGAATTTTTCCGTGAATTCACATCCATATTGTATATTTTCAGAATTTTTGTCATTTTATCACACGAACTGCAATTGGGCATTCAACAGCTATTTTATTAATATTGGCACTTCTATTTATTTGTGGTATTGTTAATACGGTGGGTTTTCATGTTTTCATCTATGCTTTATTTTGATTGCTTACTGATGAGATAAATTTTCAGTCATTTAAATATTACGATAAAGTTTCATTAGACTGTAAAAATTTTCCAATAAAAATTTCCAAATTTTTTCGAAAATTTTCTCACCTTCCAATATTTTATAATATTATTAGTGCTAATAATTAAAAACATACGATAATAAAATTTTTATATTATTTAAATTAAAAAATTGATATGCAGTTTTCATGTCCACAAAAAAGCGATTTAACGGAAAGTTCGGAATGTTATGTGGTGCATTATTCGTTATTGAGTTGTGCTATATGGATGTTGGCAACGGTTGTTTTTATACGATTCCCGGCAATGGTGCTATTATGTGCCTTATTAATTGCCTTTCTACTCTATTCTTTACATGTGTTCGTTACGCATCCAATGCTTTATATTGGTTATTCACAAATTACTCAGTTAGTTTATTTATTATAATTATTTATTTATTTATACAATTTATAATTATTTATTTATTTATACAATTTATAGTTTGTGAGTTATTATTTTTTAAATTTTTATTTCATGCTATTAAAGGAGGAAATGACGATGTGTAACTCTGGAATTGGGATGAATTAGCCTGGCTGATCACTTACTATAGGAAATTTTGAAGCGGTTTTCTTTAATGTTTGGATGAACGTTCTAGTTGAGTATGTAAATAAGTTTCTGGAAGAATCTGTAATCGAAATCGGCTATTACTGATAGTGACTGTTTTTATTTGCTAAGGCTTTGGAGCTAAATCAATAAGGGGTCAGTAAAAAGGTCTATGTAAAGTAGTAGATCATTGATATCGATGTGAATTTAAAAATGCTTTCACTATATAATTATTATATCATCTTCTCACAGCCACTTACAGCTCTAACAGTTCCTTTATTCACATTCGCTTATTCAAGGCCTCCCGTATCTGACTGATGGCCGCCTTCCCTCGAATGAGTTCCTTGGGCATCAACTTCTTTCTTTGAGGCGTCTTATATATATATATATATATAAAGGTAACAATGCCGGACATTATTTCAGATCTCATCACGTTGAATGGGAGCTACTCGTAGGTCTGCTCACTCTTATCGCGCTCATATTCCTTCAGGCGCGAAGGAACGAGCGAATCCTTCGTCTTGAATTCATGTCTAAACTTAAGGTCATTTGTTATATTTTTATTTTAGAGAATATCATATCATCATATTTGGAACTTTTACATTTACGAAGGTATTGAGGTGTTGATATATGATTTGAAACGACCAAGACTAAAATAAGAAAAAAACGAAGTCTGGTTGTAATAAAATGGGAAATGCCGCCAGGCATACAGGCACGGTGTGCTCTTTTGAAAATGTTACCTAAGAGTTATTGGCTAGATGTAGTCAAAACTTTATAAACGAATGGTATTAGATCTAAGCTAGGCCTTTCTTTACAGTATTTCTCGAACGGTAGTTTTACTGCTAAACTATATGCGGCAACTTTAATTACATTGATCGGATGATATGTGAATGTTTTGTTTCGACATTGAATGGTTGACTGATTTATTCATCAGTCCGTTAGCTGTGTTATAAAAAAATGGATGATTTATTGCTTAGTTGTATTATGAAGCAAGCAAAGAGTTCCGAGAAATACACTGACTGATTGATTGATTGATCGATTATCAATCGATTGATTAACTGGTCGATTGGTTAATCTATCGGTTAATTGATTAGTCGATTGATTCGTTTATTGATTGATTAATTGTCGATCGATTGATTGATTGATTGACTATTTGAGTAATTATTACTTAATCGATTGATCGATTGATTACTTGATCGATGATTGATTTATTGATCTCATACATATCGATGTAAATTTATTTAGGAGGTGGAAGAGAAATCCGAATACGAACACGTTGAGGCAGCTAATCAAAAGATGCTCGTAAATATGTTACCCGTACATGTTGCACAAACTTTTTATAACAAATCCGAATTGCATCATCATCTTTGTCATAGTGTTGGCGTCGCGTTCATTAGTGTTCGTTTATTTTTATTTAAATCAACTAGTTGAATCTATTTATGCTTATCTTATAATCACTTCTACTTGAGATTTTTTCGATTTTTTTTTGCTTAGATTTGTGATTATGCTTTAAATTGAAGTGGGAATTGCATTCACACTTAAAATCAAATCCAGGAAAGTAGTCTTTTACCTATGGCTACTTATTCCGTCAGAGATTAAACTTAATTAGACTGATTAGAAGACGTGAAACTCTAGCTAAACCTTAGTTAGACTGACTCTAACTTATCCTAGTGTTCGAGTAATCAATTTTATAAAATATAAAAGGTAGTTATTAAAATATCGCTCAATAAATAATCACTAAGCAATCCAATTGTGCAATATTTCAGATAGCAATGGATGAAGAAGATGGCGAAGGTGCAATTTGTACACTCAAAAATGTTGTTTCCGTTTTTGACCAAGTTCGTTTCTATACTTTCTATGCTTGATATCATTAAATACTTATATTGTTCACCTATAAATATATAGAAATAAATGAAAAACAATGGCCAAACTCTAATAATTTATACAATCTTATTATTTAAATATATTACATCCTACCAACAGGTCATGCTTAAAAGATGAAGTCTTTTGGTAGAGAAATTATCGCTATTTGTGTGGCTAAAGTTGGTAAAAATCCAACAGCAAAGAGATCAAAGAGCACCTAATCCTATTTGGGGGGTTTGTTCAAGGTGACTTTCTGCTGCATTATTTAGGGTGTTGTCTCATCAGGTCTTAAATTTACTTTAAGAATTTTCTTTTTAATATACACTGCACTCTTGTCCTCAAAATGTTATAATTTCCTGTCTATTTTAATCGTTTACCTCACTAACAAAGTTTCCGAAGGAAACCGATTTTCTATAGGACATCTTTAAGTTATTTTGCAATTATTTATTTGCGAGGATAATATTTCCTCTGCTTTCATTTAGATCCTTCTTCAACATCGCGGTATTGAGAAGATTCGAAGTTGCAGTAAAACATATGTTGTTGCGGTCGGCATCCTGCCAGAAGCAAGCAAAAATGTTAGTTCTTGTTTTTTTAAATCTATTTATTATGTCACTAACCAGAAATCTGCATATCTTTTGTAAATCTTTGATCAAGAAATCGGTTGAATGAAGTTTCTTGAAGATTTTAAAATATTTTCTATGTTTTCGGCCGAAGAAAGACTATAAACCATATATATTTTGCCATTTTTAGCATTTTATAACAATGCAACTTGCTGAATCTCATTGGTTTATGATTAACTTCTGAATGCTTTTAGATACATAATACGCCATCTACCAGATTAACATTTGAATGCCTTCAGATATATAATACACCATCTACCAGATTAACTTTTGAATGCTTTTAGGTACATGATACACCATCGACCATTGGAGACCTTCTCGCCGAATTAACTCAATTTGCTCTAAACGTTTCGGCGTTCGCATGCGATCACGGAATGTCACTTAATATCGGTATTTTTCTTGCATCTATCTTTAAACGAGACTATTTAAGAGGAGGGATAAGGCATATTAATTACAAATCCTATGTTTGCTAGATGGTTTGTAACCGCTAATGACCTTAAAATAACGATATTAATAGAATAGTTTTCGAGATCACAATTGATATAATGCCCGCTTTAATAATTCTTAAATATTTTCATTTGTAATGTTGGTTATTATGATACTTGAATGACATTCATTCAGTGATGTTAAGAGACTGTAGATTTATATGATGAGATCGAGATGAAATAAACTTAAGACCGTATTTTGTATATTTCAGCTTTTCATTTGAATGTCAAAAAGATACCTTTACAGCAATACTAATAGTGAAACATTCGAAAAAAGCGCTTATTTCGAATCCACCATAATACTTCCGACAATACTAATGGGATCGTTTATGAAAGTAGGAGTGAAATTTGTGAAGACAGGTAGTTTGCTGGGAAACGTAATAAGTAAACGTACGCACTGCCTCTAGCAGTTGGGGAAGTAAGAAGGCTCATTTTTCAAGCTTAGGCATAAACTTAAGAGGAACATCTATGTTATTGCAGTTCTACTCGCATAGCCTAAAATTGTTTGAGGTGAAGAAAATGCAATAAATAATAAGTATGGTGAATCTCAGACTAGCTACGAGATATAAACATATCACAAAATAATTCAGGCAACTAGAAGGCATTTTAATTGAGAGAGTGAAATACTTAGTTACGAGGTTTTACTCGATGGAATAGCCAAAAGATCGGAATGAAGCTTTAACGATGGAAAGCGAAATTAGTTTTTTTCATTGAAATTTTATATCTAAAAGTTTATTCGTTTTCTAGTCACCACAATTTTGCTGAATGAACAGCCGAATATCCACCTAGTAGCAGCGATTATCCACTCGCGACAGTTGTTGCGATCGCCTTTCCTTTGATAAGAAAGAGTTTCGCTGATTTTGTTCATCCCTTATTTACACTAATAGGCCTCCGTCGATACAGTTTCTGACGTCCATCCAATATCATAAGTTACCCAGGAATTATTGTCGTAGTTATTGAAGGAAGCTGAATGCTTCTAGTTTTTTCTCCTTACTCTTGCTAATAGAATATGGTTTTCGTTTGTCTATAAGTTCATTGAGATAAACTCTTCCCATATTTGCCGAAAAAAAAGCTAGAAGGAGCGCATATTTTAGCAGCTGGTGGTAATAACTCATTAGGAAGTTTCTCATTTCCCAACTTAAATTTTTAGGAATCGATTGTGGTTCAGTACTATCGGCGGTAATTAGTAGCGAAAGACCAACATATGAGTTGATTGGTGGCGCATGTGTACGTGCACGACAACTTATGCAACATGCCGATTGCTATGGAGTTATGGTCTCAGAAGAGATCTATCTTGCACTTCGACCAAGAAATTTCAACTTCGATTCTCGTCCAATTAAGATCTCACCTCAACTTACCGCTTATGTGTTCGAGGAAAGTCATCCGCCTGAAGATGCAACAGATACACGTTCCGAAACGGCACCTGCCGAAGAGAATAGTCAGAATCCTCTCGAGGTGATGATGTGTTGTTGTCGTTTTTCTTAAATATTTTGAAGATGGAACCGACTGAATTCGTTAGCAGCAACCAGCATAAATTCAAAATTTAAAACTTCAACATGATCGGAAATTCGCACATCAAACTGTATGTTCATATATATATAATATATATATATGAACATACATGACGCCATCTTAGTGCGCTTTTCCAATAGTGCATGAAAAAGTGAAGTAGCGTCAAAGTTGCATATGATTTAAGATGACTAAAAGCATTACTTGTAATCTAGGTTGTTTGCTCGCTTTTTCATATGCTAGGTGAAAGGTTTCTTGGCTTTACAAGCGTTGACAATTTTGTTTTCCCGATTCGTATTATGGCAGTGGCATTTCTTTGTACTCGACAGTTTATGTAACCTCATGATCTATTAAGTGAGATTTTAAAGGCGCATATCTTATCACCTTTTCTAATCCCCTCTTCTACCTGTTTCTTCCTCCACCTGTCCAAAAAAATCCATCACGAGGAGATATTAATTTTCACACATTATTGCCATAACTGCATGGCCACTGTAAATGGATTCTTTTACATTGCATGGATGAACCCAAATTCGTAAGTCTCAAAAAAAAAAGACCAAAGAGTCGTATCATTGAAGATGTTTGCGTCGATGAATTCATCCTTCTCATCTGAGGTCTATTCAATTGACGTTGGAGTGGAGACTGACTCAGAGATGGAGTGGATCACTCCGGAGATGCTCATGTATGAACGTAAGCCGATACCGTCGACTTCTGCGACATACGCACCACCCTGCTATCCACTTACTTCGGACGCCTCAGAGGTTTGCAATATTAAAACTAAGTTGTTCATTTATTAAAAAAAGAGTGCTAATCTAATGGACAAGAATTTAATATCTTCTTAACAATTCAACTATTCAGAAGGTGGGTGATGAAACCGGACAGAATATAGGCTAGATAGATCTCTTGATAATAGTAATCATAAGTGAGGAGACGATACGGTTGCGAAGATTCTATACCTTTAATTGATGTTTTCTAAAGCGCAATATACATACTCTATCGATGATTATCTCCATAAAATCGCTTTTTATCGTCTTGATCCCACTCTAAATCTATTTTCTATCATTTCTTTTTTCTATCAATTATTTTTTAACCTTCTTAATAGATGATTTATTAAGTTTTGTGGATAATGAAAATTTATATATTTAAGCGATCTTATAATATTTGCGAATGCGAGGGATAGAAGCTTCCCTTCTATGCATGATATGAGTATTGCAAAATCGATCACCAAATTCTAGCTGAAATTTATAGTAAAACAGATAAGTTGTGTGGGATTAAGAATGTGACCTTTCGATGATAGCGTTATCTACGTTCGCAAACGGCGGATATCCATTTCAAAGTCAAAGAGTCGAGTTTCTCTATCTCATCACTTCAACCGACTCAATTTACATTCGATGGGAATGCAGATAACTCCTGATATTTGAAAAGCAACGTTGATTTTGGTGCTATTTGTCTAGGGGTTATATGAATTTGCTTAACATAGAGGAAGCAAGGTCATAGTCAATTTTATTAACTCATTTTTAGGGAGAAGAAGGGTCGGGGAGAAAGATGGGCTATGAATATTGAAGCAAAAAAAAAAAAGAAAAAACGGAGGAAAAATTTATGAGGAGATGACTTAAAAAGTACTGTTCTTCTCAATCTTTGATCTTCTCAATCTTAAAAAAATTTTTTTGTATATCCAATATAGACCATTTATAAGATGATTTTATCCGGAAAAGATCCTCCATTTTTGCTTACTTTCAGGAAAGATCTTCCGGAGGGGTGTTCTATTCATAGGAATTCCTTATTAATAAGCAGGTTTCCACTGTTTCCACTGTTCGCCATTCACGGGAACTTTACAGTATTGCATATAAAAGACCTACTGTAGATAGCGCTGGAGAGTTGCCGCAATGTCGGCATCGTTTTGTATGTGCATTCATATCAAATTTTAAGTGTGAACAAGGTTCAATATGTCGAGAGAGAATTCGTCGTCGACGAGCTCGAAGTGGTAGAACACCAAGCTGGATGAGTCGTTCAATGACGTCGGAGACGAGTGCCAGTTATCTAGAAGGTGCTGAGCGACTGGCTGCAGCGGCAAGTCGAGTCGATCGTATGTTAGAGGAACTAACTGCAGTTGCAAATATGGACGGGAAAATCGAGTGTCGGCCATTCCCTACAGCACTTTCGGCATCAACTCGAAGTCTAAGGTTAGAAATATCTGTTTTAATACATCTAAATGAGATACTCCGATTATTTAAAAGAATTTTAGACATCAGCTTTCTTCTTATAGGAGAAAGTTGAATTTTTTGAATAGATGAAATATAATTAAGTGGTAGTTTGTATCCAATATATAATTCCCATTCATAAATAAATTTATATTTTCATATCTTTTCGGCATATCACTTTCGTTGATCATTTATTTTGTTTAGATATAGCTGCATTACACTATTCTATTCTGTTCTTCCATTAAAAAATTTGCATAAAATATTTGAGAATATTTATTTCCGATTTTTCTTTTTGTAACACTTCGCCGGCTAGAATAAAAATCTGAGAAACGTTATGATAAATTAAATATGAATATGTTGATTTGAATGCCAATAATACAACGAAAAATATTTAATGAATAGGAGAGAGATGTCGAGTGCATGTCATACAGAATACGATAATGCTGAATCAGAGGGTATTTGCTCGGATTCGGAGATGTTAGAAGGTCGACTTGAACAACTTAAAAATGCTCTCAAGTAAGACGTTGTTATTGGTTTTATTTTTTTTAGCCTTTAAAATTAAATATTTATCTGTAATTTAATCGAAAGAAATTTTATGTTCTCCTACTTTCTTGAATTTCCACTCCAATTGTTTAAATATCCAAGTCATTTGCATATTTATATTTTATCTCTGTCGAAATATTTACGTTTCTTATTTAATTTTGTGTGAAATATTTCTTTCATATTATATATCTTTGATCGCCATATTTATTATCGAAATCACATTTGCATATATCGCATATCAAAAGCGAAAAAAAAAATTGGAATCAAATACCCAACTAATATTCAAATTTTTCTTTCTTTTTTTTAGTCATTATCTTATTTATTTTAGTAGATTTGTTCTCCAATGATTTTTTTTCATTAATTTATCAATTATCTTATATAGAGCGGGTGATAACCGTAAAAGGAGTCGACGTATTTGGAAAACAATTGACAATGGTAATGATGCTGATATCGATAGTGTATGCTCATCACTAAATGCATCCTCTATATTTGGCAACATCCGGTGGAATAGGTATTTTCCTTTATATACGAAATCCTTTTTTCTTTTTCTTTTTCTTTTTTTTAATGAATGGAATCAATCAGCAATAAAGTCCTGGTCTATTATTGAAATTTACAATACTTTTATCCATTAAATTGAAACTTTATTAAAAGTATTATCAAATCGCTTTCATGCTATATGATGCCATCAAAACTTCAGAAGTAGAAAAAAATATTTAGGCTGTTGTATTCAACGAGAGTTTTCAACAAATATGATGTTGAAGTGTTAATATACGCTGAAATTTATCCTCACCAGGCTGAAACTTTATTAAATGTTAACATTAGCACACAGACTTTTAGGGGGAGGGCGGGAGATCTAATGCATGAGATCAAAGGTATGAGGATGTTAGGCTGTAGTAATATTCCAGAATGCTTCAACTTTTTTGTAGTATGGGCGATAAAAGCGAGACATTTGCACTGAATTTGTATTGTAAGAAAGGGAGGCAAGTTACAGGTACAATACTTTCCACAGTAATTGCTGTAAGCCCTGAAGATCCATTGTAAAATAAGTAGTTTATAAACGGTTATAGATTATACTGTAGATTATCAGCTACAATCAGGTTATCAGTAATACAGTAAACATCCTAGAGATAGGTTAAAGTTTTTTTAATGAAACAATGATTAGTGTAAAGCGTTGCTATATCCGTTCAATAATCTTCCTATTGCAGTGTGCACTCGATAGGATACGATAACGAGTATGAAATCGCTTCAAGGGAAGATCTCAAGGAATTGGCCCGAGGCCAAATGGAAGCACTCAGTCGTGATATTCGAAACAATTTCGGCGACTATCAACTGGCCACTTTTTCGGATATCGATGCATAAAACGGTGCTGTGTTTATTTCTCATGACGAATATTGATTGATCAGCTCAGGATAGCAACGCATAGTGTGTCATCATCGTTTCAAAGGCGTTGAGTTTATCCTACTGTAGCTATTGTTGTTATTTGCTGTGTACTACTGTAATTTTACTATCGTATTCATCTATTACTGTTAAGGTTTTTTGTTTATTTAATCAATAAATGGGAGACTGATATTATTGTACGGCACACTATGCGAGCATTTGTTGTGCTATACTATTAATGCCTTGTTTTTTTATATAATCCGCTCAACCAGCCGAAAACTATGTTTTGAATACACTTTTATTGACAGCTGTTTCTTATCGATCGGTTAAATTTACATAATACGATAAAATTGTTATGCATGATCTATTGTTGCCTTTCATTTTTTTGCTTTATTTACATATATATTAGTCAACAACACTTCGCCATTGTTCATATCAGAGGTGTATTTTTTTGTTATTGATTTGATAATAAATCAATTTGCAATAGGTAATTTTTATCAGTTAGCTGATTTTAGTTAATTGTGTCACTCAAATAACCTTATTTCACAATTTATAAAATTTTCCATTCTTATGAACGAAAGGCAAAGTTGTTATACTGTATTATACAAATGCCTAAGTGGATAGCTACGAACAACTCATCATCATTTGTAGGGAATATATATATATATATATATATATATATATATATATATATATATATATATATATATATAAGCTTCAAGAAAACCACATCGGGAAACTCGAGAAAAGTTGTTTCTTCATAAGGCGAGTTGTTCACAAGCTGATTGCTTTGTATGAAAAGAAATAACGAGCCGTTTGTATTTTTGGCAATTACTTCTTATCGTTTTGTGTATCCATGGTTTAAAAAAATTCTTTCGATCTTCAAATTGGATGACGTCATTGCTGAAATGGTTGATTATTGGCGAATTATGTCAACGCCGTTTAATTGATGTAGTTGATGTAGTCGAGTTGAATCCAGGATAAGCATCTGAATTGATGCTAAACTAAACTTCAGAATCCACCTCACTTTGTTCTTCTTCTGTGCAGAAAGCAAGACGTGCGATATGGATCCCACGCAGACATGCTTCACCACTCAACGAATTATGTGTACTGTTCATCGCTGTACTGCTTTGTGTGCTCGTACCCTCTGTCCCGTTTCCATTGATGTTTTGTCCAACATTATTCTTAATTAACTTCTTCCTGAAATTCAGGATTCGTGCATATGCAAGAGCTGCCAAATAGGTAGTTCAACAGCAAGAAAAGTTTTGAAAGTCGATTAAGTTCTTTGCTACAGTATAATGCTTATATCGATACCGTAATTCTGGTCACTGAAACTGTAATCAAAATCAAATAATTGAGATTTTTTATTCTAAGATTTCTTAGAGGCGCAAAATATTTTCTATTTGAAGTGGAATGGTAAACGTTTCGAATATTTCTTACTGCTGTAAGGTATGGGCAATCACCTGTCTAAGGAGGAGAGAGGAGGGAAATAGAATATTCGTATTGAACAATGAGAAATTCCACGATAAAAATATCGATATTTCGATCGTAAATATGAGCGGCTTATTTGCTATGCCGAATTATTGATTGCTCATTTATTTGACGATCTGCCGATTTTTGATTTAATCAATCGATAATAAATTTTCAATAATTTCGACCATACAAATGGCGATTTCTTGTTTCTCGACTCGACTAAGTTTATTATTAACCTCAGTTCTGGTCATTATTTTCGACAAAGTTGATTTCGCGGGCGATAGATCAATTAGGAATATGAAGATCATCCAATAAAAAGTGTTGATGAAGCAGTGCACCTTACACATTTTCATCGGCGGAACTGAACTAGAGTTTACATGCGTTACCTGCCGACGTTTCCTAATTAAGCTATGCAGCTCTAACTTTGAATCGCTCTGCTATCCTCGCGTCTTCATTTTTGCTATCTACTACGGTATATACAGACTAAAAATCCACATAGATGGAAATCCTTTGCTATAGAACCTATTAATATAAGACTTAATTAACCTTTATTAGTGGCAAAAAAAGTAAAGATGATCACAGAGAATTTAGAGAAAAATTTTTTTCTTTTGAAGGAAAACTTACCTTAGTTTACATTCGGCACATTCCCTTCGTATATGCAACGCATACAATAATCGTGATTTATGTTTATGTGAACATGTACCACTGACGTTTCTTAGCTCCCTGTAAGTTTATTTTTGGATAAGGGAATATCTAGGAGGCAGATAATAGAGGTCACCTTGTTTCCGATCACCTTCAATATTGGAAACCTATATTTTTGAACTGAAGTAGAAACTAAATTTAAATATGTAAGATATAACGAAATAATCTGAAAGTATCAATGCAAATAAAAATTTAAGATCGATTAGGCGTTCATATCTGAAGAGAAATAGACTTGGCATGAAGAATTCAGCTTTTGAGTTGGAAACTTTTGCAGAAAGAAAAGTGAAAAAATCAACCAACATTTGCATGAAAGATGCTATATAAGTATTTTCCCATAACAACAATCTGAATTTACCTGAGTCTTTGTTTGTATTTGCAGAAGAAAAATTGATATTGAAAAATGGTACTTAGCAATTTTTTCCCCTAAGATATTTCATATTCTCTTAAATTTCTAGTATAAAGGATGATTCAACTCATAATGGCGTACGGCAATATACCGCGTCCCTCTTCCCCCCCAATATTGCATTTGCATTTTTCAGATTCTTATGGGATTAAATACGCTTTCATATGCTAGTCAATCGATTACGAATTTTTCAAACGAAAATTCCACATCATAAATTTTTACCTTCGCAACGAAGAAGTCAATCTCCGATTGCCATTTTTTAATCTCCAATCGTTAGCAATTTCTTCGCTGTTAAAACAATATAAAATCGAGACGAAAAAACCCTAAATATTGAAGATTAAATTATTTTTTGACTATATTTCAATCGAAAATTATGTTTAGATTGTTAGTGAGTCATTGTTAACAATAAATAATATTAATTACAACATTTCGCAATAGCAATAGAATGAAGAATTTCATCGAAAAAAATTCAATAAGTCATGAAGATTTTTACGAATAGATTCAAAAAACGAGATTAATATATGTAAATGAAATAAGCTAAAGTTTTTGAATTTTCTTATAAGCGACGTAAAATTATCAACTTGGAAACATGCCAGAATGAACTGAAACAAATCTTCCTTTGAAAATATTTTTATTTCAAAACTGATGCTAAATCCAAAAAAAAGAATAGAATTAGCGATTAAAATACGATAATTTAGGATATTTTGATTATTTCTTACAACCCTTACATCATACAGTATTTAATTCGATACTGTACTTTTCATTAACTCTGAATATGGTCTTAAGTATGGAAGTTAATATTCAATCTGAACATAATTAGTTGATCTCAGCATAAATGAGTATAAAATTCTGATAAAGCATTAAGCCTGATCATTATGAACACTCCTACTTGATATGTTTTACACTCCTACAGACAGTAATAATTAAGCATGTTTCTTTTCAGCACTAATTACCGTATGTAAAATGTTCGTATATCGTAATCTACACCAAACCTGCTGTTCACATATTGCAGTCTACGCCAAAACTGCTAAAGTTTGGCTTACCCAGAAACTGTTGATAACGACGTATGCGGAATGCGCAATTTTGGGACTTGAAGCGAACAGATCGTATATAGTCAATGCGACATCGAAAATGAAGAAATTCACTCCCGTACCGCATATCAAGTATAATGTCGATTTCGCTAATTTACTGCAAATAATGTAATTACTCGAATAAAACCCCATGGGGTTATAAACTTCTTGCAATTTCAAAGAAGGAATTACATAGAGCAGCTGCATTGAAAAAAAAATGAATAATCTTCCTTAAAATTTTGCTAATATAAATCGAATATGAGGTTTTATGGAATTCTATTTCGAAAATATAGAGTATATGTTATTAGTAGTGGGAGTTCATTCGAATTAATAGGTTTTTGAAATAATTAAGTATGCAAAATGTGTAATGGAATTAATGGCGAAAAATATTGGCAAAAGAGCGATCAACGACCATGACTTTTTTGGTCAAGGATTGTAATATCGGATGAAGAGGCTCGAACTATATTTAAGGATCAAATTGGAAGATCTTCAGTAAGCGAGTGAGCTGGATGAATCTGTTTGCTAATAACTGTTTTTTTATATGTTTGCTGAAGTTCATCTGGAATTACGAAACAGCTTATGATGTTCACCTGAAATTATACTATACCTCTACTGGTTATATAATACCAACCGATATTTGTCTCTATTATCGATCAAAGAGTCATCTCTCAACTTATAATAAAGCTGACGAGCAATATTCATTGCGATCAATACTTCAAGAGTCGTTATCAATGCAAGTGGAATTTTCAATATCAACTGATATTCCATATCCATCGTTAACCAACAGCTGAATTTATTCAAGTTTCTATATATATATATATGTATATATATATGCTTATGAAGTAAGAGAAAACATTTCAACCAATCAGCAGAAATTAAAGCATTCATTTATGTTTCATGAAAATATGGCATACCTGTGAAAAACGAAGAGGTAATGAAGGTCTACACCCTCCCCCTCCCCCTCCTCATCCATTCCTTGCACGGTTGAACTATCGCATAAAGTTTTTGAACTTTTTAAACTTTATAAATAATAGTCTAGTCTTGACCGGAAGTTTTAGTGACAATATCATTGATTCCATCACCGAAAATAGTCTATCAATATTCATTTTGAATCAATACTTATTTACGGCTTTATGTTTATGATTATTTCATTTAAATCATATTCAATACTTTTACTATGAAATTCGAAAACAAAAATTTAAAAAAAAACAATGATGAAATAGTTGAAATTACCTTGAGTGATCGTTAAATATTTTCATAACAGTCCAAAATGCACAAATTATGAGAGGCACACCTAAGAGAAGAAATTATTATTTTTTTTTCGCATTTTTTTCAAATTTTTCATAGAAATCGAAGAAAAATTCTTGCGAAATTTTTTCATTCGAATAATGCACATTTAACTGAACATCCTTATAAATAGAAATTGCGGAAAATTTGCTCAAGTAAAGAATGAGATGAGAAGAAAATGAATGGGCAAATATGCCAGACCAGCTGGCACAGTATGTGCTTTCAAATATCATTCACCTGATCAACCGATTTCATAAGCTATTAATAAATAATAAATACATCGAGTAATTGCCTTCCTTTATTAATTTGCCCGGTCGTTCATATTGCCATGAAGTGCACAAAAAATTTCGACCATTTTTAATTGTGTATGACCCATTTCGGCTTCAGCATGAATATGATATAATGAACTCAGGTATGTGTACATTAAATCTAATAAACTTCTTAATCGGTCGCTGCTTGATAATTGTCGATTTAAAACTATCAGACAGACTGTCAGACATATGCAGACATGCACGCAGACATGATGCCGCCTTAATACACTTTTGCGAGCAAATATGGAAAATTTAATATTCCATTATGTTTTCAATACCGTTTCTATTCAATTCTGTAAAAAAATTAATATCCACCTATAAAATTTACAACCGGATATATGCAGCATTTCTTCCAAAGTAAACTAAAAGTCAGTAGAAGTTAAATGTAGTAGAGTAAAGTTTTTAGCAAGGACGAAGAATGAAAAATGGTTGACATCTTTGCGTATTTCACCAACTTAAGAGCGACTTTTCTTCAAAGAAATTCTTGAAAAACCAATTAGATATCAAAATATACAAGGCATTCAAGAGCATCTCGGTGAAAAGAGGAATTTTCAGCAACGTGAAATGATTTAGAATTTATTTTGAGCAAAATAAATAGATTTTAGGGAAATTGAAATTACACACTTATTCGATTTTATGATTTAATTTTTATTTTATTTTTTTTTTGTACAATAAGTTATAAACTTTCTCAATTGAATAGGGTATAATTTTTTTTTCAAAAATTCAAGCAGAATTATCTCCTATCAACTAGAATATCAAAATAGCAAATTAAATAAACTTACCCCATGCAATTGCTGCATATGGCCAAACACTTGGTTCTTTAAATATATTCCAATAGATAATATTATGTAAATAAAAACCCTCGACAAATATCCAAAAATAGCTGCTAATAATGAGATAATTCCATGATGCAGTAATAAGTTTACAAGAAACACCAAATGATTCAGGCTGTAAATAACGGCGGCAATAATATTTGACTGCCAAATACAATGAGAATCCATTGACCATTAATTTGCAACAAAATATTATAAAAATAGAAAAAATACGATCGCGTTAATATAGATTCTAACAACCAAAAACCTTCTACCTTATTACTCTATTATTACCTATGTACTCACAGAATAGAAAGCACTAGATCTTGCAGGTATGGAGAGAGAGGGCTAAATATTTTTTTGTGTTGTTTGATATGCGTCCTATTATATGTTACAAAAAAAGCTTGGAATTATAAATTTTTAAGTTCATTGTAGAATTTCTATACGATAGAAAGCGACGTAAGATATTTTCATGAAAAAATCGTGTTGATTATACTCCTTGACTAGAATATATAAACGAGAAGATGTATATTTCATTAAATGATAAAAAAGAAGCTGAAAATAAAAATTTATTTAACTTACATGAGCGGCACTACGAAAAACGCTTGAATGAGCGAATTGAATTATCGAAAAAATTGATCTCAACAATAATGATATGAAAAGATTGAAATGAATTCGATTCCTGCCACAGCTTAACTTCCTGAAAAGGAAAACATTTACAGATAATTATGAGGATATTTAAATAAAAACTTGATCAGTAGTTCAAAGATTTGGAAAAATAGTAGGAGTTCAAACATCGATCGGATCTGCTAATAAAAGCTCGAGTTGCTACATACTGCTCACCGATTCTTAGAGGAAACGAAAAGGTCAAGCGGTACTTATAAGTCTGAGCTGCGGAACCCTTAGATGAGTACAACCCTTAGATAGTCTTTAGAAAATATGAGTTTCACAATTACGTGAAAGAATGGAAAGGAGAATAAAACGAATCAATTCTACATATGTATGTCCAGCAACAGATCCGAACCCTGAAGACTTAGATTAGCGTTTGATCATGATGCCAATAAGCAATCCTGAACTAAACTCCTAGCCACCTATTAATTTTACAGCGTCATTGGTTCACCAGTTATTAGTCTGTGCACTTCCGTTTTACCTTATAGATGTAAATATAATTCAAACCAATACTCCTCCGCTCTTTACCTTTTTCTGTAAAATATTTATTGTTTGAGTTTATTTTTTCTCAGTAAACAAACCTGCAAGACATATCTTATAGAAAGATTCAAAAAAGTTTCATATTTGCAAAACTTTTTTGAATTTTCGTGAAAAATTCTCCCCATAAATATTCACATTGATCAAATTTCATAGTGGAAAAATGTCTTCTATTATCTATTCATATGTACTCAAATTCTCGCCTCTGAAGTTGTTGTTCCCATGAGTTTCACTTGAAATCGAAAATATGCCTTGCGTCAATTTATCTTATATCAACGTTGCAATTTTTTTTCGCTTCTTATAAAAACTTGAAAATTTAGACTCTTCTTAAATATTCAAGTTTTTTTCATCAAAAATTGCAACAATTGAAAAATATCGAATCCTTTTTTTTTTCTCGATTATTCGCTTGTGTCAGTATCTATATTAGTAAAGAATTTGCATGAAAAATAAGTGCAGTATTTTCCATGCAATTCTTTACAAATAATTACAAATAACAAGTAAATACTTTAGAAATATTTTTTTATGAATTTAATTTCTGCTATAAGTTTTTTTTCTTCAAATATAACTCTTGCTATCAACCTGCTCAAAAATGTGGTTGCGAAAAAAAAAACTCGAATATTCACAAAAATGAGAAAGCACATTAATGGAAAGATTTAGCGATATTTAACCTACAATAAATGCACTGACTCCCATATATATCAACCATCGTAAATATGCTGAAGAAAAAAAAAACGATGTCAAGAGCGCTCTTCAAAGAAAACCCATTGGCGAAGAATGCTGGAGGGAGCGAAGAAGAGGGTTTCAAAGATTCATTGAATGATGGCAGAATGAATAAAAAAACTATAAATATTAACATTAAAAAATTTCATTATTTTCAAAAATACCAACATATATTGAATATTCTCGGTAATTATAGTTGACCATTGCAATTGTTATTGAATATTTCCTCAAAATTTGTCCACCTCGAAGTGGGCACGTTGAATAGAAAAATTATTTATGCTTTAAAATCAACTTATTCTTATAAGGAAGTGGCATTTGTTAGATTAAAAAAAAAAAGTAACCGCCTGCATATTTCCTCTTCAGAAGAACATTGCATTGTAAGTGGAGTGTTTTATAATGAGTCACTTCATAATAGTCATTGCATTTTGGTATTGTGATTGATTTTTCGCTTAGGCTGTTTGATTGATGAATAATAGAAATGCAACTTTCGTAAAAATTTCAACTATTAGGATGAAAAGTTTCAAAAAAAAGACTAAATGCAATCGATTTGTCCCAGCATTGCAAAAATTATCGTCAACGATCAGTTTTTGCAAAAACATTGCAAAAGCGAATTGCAACAAAAAAATCGATTATTTTAATCGTTAAATTATCATCACTATTTATAGCACAGAAAATTTAGGTGAATTAAATCGTTGTAAATTTCATTGCAATATTACTTGCAATCTATTTTCATAAAAAACAAAGAAAAAGTTAGAAAAATAGAAATTTCCACACTAAAAACATAAAACTATAAAAAAATTTCGTTAAAATAATCCAAAAAATTGATATTTAATAATAAAATGAAAAAAATAGATCACCTCAAATAAATAAAAATAGCCAATGCGACGAATAAAGATGCGCTCGATGTGACATAGCCAAGTTGCGCTAATGCACGACCCCATTCAACCTGAATTTTTACTAGAAACTTATGAATTAAATATTCATTTCTATTTCCAGTTATAAATTTTATTTAAAGCACGGCAATCCATAGATAACTGAAATGTGATTAAAATACGAATTGAAATCAATCAAGTTATCAATTTTAAAACAAAATATTAATGCCGAAACTGTAATTGATGCAATTTCTCGCATTTTTCTGAAATATTTTTAATTATAATCGAGATCGATTAATTCCGATTAAAAAAACCAAAGTTACAATGAATGGAGACATGGCTTGTATGATAAAGCAGAATATGCGTTTTTTTTAGAAAGCGCCACAACAAGTATAGGAAATGATGCACACATTCATTTTGTGGACATGCCGCAAAATGTTTATGAATGCTCTATGCGAAAATTATGAAATTTCGAAGCTTCCGACAACATCCCAAAAAAATATAGATGGTGTTTGATCCGAAAAGTGGAATTGCTTCCTAATTTATGATTTAAACCAAGTTCCACATCCAAAATATACAGAATCGGATAGCCTCCTATTCCACCGAGAAGATTCTAGTATAGACAGGCATTTTTTTCAAAAACTTTTATCCTCAACTAGATTATCTATGAGATCCAGTAAGAAAGTAAAATCTGAAGGAATATAAAGTTAGAGGTTTAGGAGTAGAAGTGCTTTTTGAAAGATGAATTCTTAGTACATCTGCGATCTGTTAATATTGTTCCAAATGATGCACTCGATCTCGATTTAAAACATATAAATAAACAAACATACATAAATACAGACAGACAAACATAGCCTCCGAAAAATGTGATATTCTCTGAGTAATGAAAAAACCTATAAGAATTGAATGAAATGACAAAGTTGTGCAGTTTATTGTTTACATCGGCTAAAGTTGAGAAGTTTTTCGAAATTCGAGCGATCACTTTCGAAATTATATAACTACAAACATGAGATTTAAATGCCCGATCTATCGTAGGGCGATTTTCACACATCTTCATTGCGATAAAATATTTACATCATATGATAAAGGAAACAATCACCTCCCTTATCCTCTACTTCTTATCACTCCCACTTCCTATTTACCTTGTTAGTTCCGCCGTTTTCTCCATATTGACATGATATCTGTTTATCATAAGATAGCTAATGAACTCAAAATGAAAAATATCTGAAAACCACAGCAAGAAAAATAAAATTGAAGAAAAATGCACGCACAGTGGGATCAAATGTAGGAAGTTTACAAGATCGATACATAGCAACGAGTTCTTTACCAATTGGATGATGCCAATCACCATTTTCACATCGTAATTCGGCAAATCCATCTAAAAAATAAGATAAACTCTTGCTATATTTGCATATTCCTTTTTTTTTTGCTTTCGAATAGTGCAATATTTTTACGATCTTTTCTTCGAATTGCTCAACGTTCTAAAGTGTTTTTATTATTTGCAGAAAGCATTCGTGCGAAAATCCACATTTTTACCCGCTTATAAAATTTACAGCAGCATTAGCCAATTTAACTGCTCTATTTTCTATTCCTAGGTTATTTCAGCCAATCTGCGTTGCTTTAAAGCAATTATCTCAATGAAATAGATATATCAAAACTGTTTTGTATCAATGTTTTTGCAGAATTTTAGAAATTTGGGTTAATTTTTTAAAAAAATCTATTTTGATTTGATCTATAATTGCGAATAAGGGTTCATTCTCAAACGTCACCATCCTTCATAATTTTGGAAAATTTGGTGGATATTTAATAAGAAAAAAATAATTTTTTGAAAATTTTGAAGTATGCAAATACATCGAAAATCCAAGACTGATGAAAATTTGATAACAAAATTTCAGAAAAATTTGATAATCCAATAAAATTCTTGCAGTTTTTTTTGAATTGTATATCTTGTTGAATATTTATTCGTTTATTTTATGCAAATGAGCACTGAATTAACCAGGATTTGGTCGATCAAATTGCCATGAAACACATCGCATTCTAGCGGTGGTTTGTGGTGGCGTTGCATTCCAACATGACACCTGATCGAAATAGAATGGGCAAAATCCATCTGTAAACATATGCTATTGCATCTTTATTGTTGTATCCAATATGAACATACTTTAAGGTTCTATTCTCACGGATATCGCAATTTCATTGATGTGAAAATCTTTTAGATTTTTAGCACTTTTCTTGTCGATTCTCTTCTTTCTTTCTCACCTTTTTTTCTCTTCTCAACTATCTATGAAAAGGATACGTCAAAGCTATGGAAAGTTGCACTAGAGACAAAGAAAAAATTTTAAGCCTTTTGTCACTCAACTAGGATAAAGATAGCTTAGGGAATGAAGACCTCATTTCCGAGCTTTTTCGTAATTTCGTAACTTGCTTTTTCGCAACGAAGCTTTCTAAAGCTTCCCTACCAGAAAAATTTACACGAACCTGGCACTGTATACAATTCGTTGAGGGCCGCGCAAAGACGAGCGAATTGTAGTGCTCGTTTTTTGTTGATGGTTGCATTCGCCGGATGAAGTGTGAATAAATTATTTAGCTGGAAAATTTATTTCAGAAATTTTCCTCATATTCCAAATAATAGAAAAATGAAATAAAAAATTGCAATAATAATTCAAATTTCTGTCTTTGCATTCCTTTTTTTGCAAATTCTTTTTTTAGTACTACTTTATGAGCAACCTCATGTCTTATTTTGCATAAATATGAAAATTTCTTCACGCCACAAATTCCACTCTATGCAAATATGCAGCTGTCAACAAATGCAGCTGTCAATAAATGGGAATGCAGCATTGCAACCAACTATAACGCCTATGTACTATTTATGTCGAGCTATTATTAACTAATGAGCATTGAGGATCGCTAGCCTCTTAAGAAGACAACACAGCCACTTAATTAACATTCGCATCTCTATGCTTAAATTGACCTCGATCGCCGAAATTAAACGCATCTTCGCTGTTTAATCTGCTCATGTTTTTATTGGCAATTTACCAATTTTGGGCACTTATTTCTCTTATTTTGATAAGCTTTCCCTAAAATGCAATTTTTTTTTGTTCCAGGTGGATAAACATGTTTGCTAGTACTTCCACTGAAAAAAGTACAAAGTCAGAGCGTTATTTTTCACTGAAAATCTCCTCCTTTTTTTCATACCATTTATAGCACTAACGCAACTCTGTCTAAAGAAAACCAAAAAGAACAAATTGAAAATGCTTTCAAATTGCAGAATTTCAACGTCACCTCTCTCTCACTCGTATTGCCATTTTTTCTGCGTTTTTTCTTGCAAACTTATCTTGAGTAGAGGCTATTGCACCAAAATGCAACCTCAAACTTATCATACCTATGTGTAAATATGTATCTATATATTTATACATTTTCAACTCGAGAGACAATGAAGTCAATTCTATGAAATTTTGTGAATATAAATTCCACATCATAGGCCAATGTGCGCTATACGATATAGGCGATTCTGTTCTACAATATTCCACGTTACATCGCTTGCCTGGAGAAGTCTATCGAAAAGAATAAACATTTAAATGTCGTAAATTACAGTAAAAATTTCCGTGTTGAAAAAAAATTTCCGTTTCATAAAAATTTCCTTGTTGAAAGTATATAAGCATCCAGCAAATTGAAAAGTCATCACGAAAAGCTAAACTTGATGGAAAAAACAACTGGCACGAACATATGTTTTAGCATGGCACTATCATCAGGCCGACCATAAACTATCAATTAATAATAAAATACATGAAATAAAACATCAATATTTTAGATGATCTTAGTTTGCAAATTTTGCAATAAATGTGAACCTCCTATAACTCCTTCCAAATTTATGTTTCAACTTGAAAGTTAAAATACGGGCCAACGCACTAATCAACCCCTTCCTTCATTTTACAGTGAAAAAAATAGATATCCTTCCCATATTTGGACATCCACTCCATGATGGATATCCCTCTCATAATTCGTATCATTAGGCTTCAAGCATTTATAGCTTTATCCTATCGAAAATTTTAAACTTCATAATATCGGTGGAATATACCTTAGTGAAGATCAACGTAACAGTAGTCTCATTAACGAATTCCATACGATATTTGCACTCGTTGCCACCGTAATCTGATACTCTCGTTAGTTGTCCGTCGATTGCAACAAAGGTAACTGCAAATTGCACTTATAATAATTAGTTTTTGTTGCAAAATAATGGCGTTATTATTTCGATATTGCAATCGTCTTCGATGCAAGTCAGCTCATTATTCAAAAACAAACAAATAAATAAATAAATAAATAAATAAATTTTTTTCCAACAAAAGTGATTATCTATGAATGTTTGGATGATTCCTTCAATGATTGCATACTTCAAAGAAAAAAAATGTTACGATCGCGTCCTTTTTATTGCTACGCTCAGTTAGTTGTGATTTTTGATGCTCTTTTATTTGTGATGATTCACGAAAAAAGTTATTCTGCTCATCACTTTCATCTCGAGTTATTTTCTTTGATTTCTACCTGTAATTTCACTCAGGTGACCTATATAAAGGAGCTGACGGAAATGAAAGCGAATTGACTGATATATTAAAGGGATCGTTTTATATGTGTCCAATTTATAAGGTTTGTTCATTTTGATGAATTTTTTTTCAGTTTTTATGAAAATTTTCAATCCCATTTTATGGGAAAAATTTTCACATTGAATTTACCATTTCATCTCGCATTACGAAATAAGTTATGCAAATTTTTTGCCAACTTTATTGTAAATTTTCGATTAATAAAAGTAAAACATCAGAAGAAAATAGTCTCCTATAATAAAGTTTAAGAATGCTATATTGGAAATGAAGAAATCTAAAGAATAATAAAAATAGAAAGAAGAAATTAAAATGAGCAATAAACATATTGCCTACATATGAGACAGCGGATAGATAGTGTAATATTTCACTTGGTTAGCATCAGAATTCAAAAAGTTTATCCCAAAGGGCTATCAAGAAAATTGAAGGACTCGATTGAAGAAAGCTGCGGCAAAATATAGGGCACGATGGCAATAAGATTTCGTGAAGATCGACGATCGTGCAATTCCACAACGCCGATTGGCCACCGTCAAATTTGGCATTGGTTAGGACTAGGCAGAGAATATTGCACATTTACTTATCTACCCTTCCCCACACCCTCCCCTCCCCCGGCCCAGCTCCCTCCCCTCCTTTCCTTTCATGAAATAGTTAACGCCTCTATCCATTTCAGTTGTCGGTCTTTCTTCAGAATATAGTTGTTATATGCAGTTGATGATGGAAAACTTTCAGAATAGGATAGCAACAAATTAAATAATAGCATGAGATAATCAAGGAAAGCGAAAAGGAAAAAATAAAGAAAGAAAACTTCCAAACTATCCAATGAAAGCAAAATTTTTCAATTATTTCGTCTACTGTCATAGAATTTATTACTATGTTAGCGATGAAATTTATGATGATTTCTAGAAAGAGATATAGCAAGCTAAGTAACAGTTACTGAATAAATCGAACTTTATTTTAGCAAAGTATGATTTAAATAAAATATTTAAGATTTCTAAAGCGTGAAAAAAAAGCTTAGAGAAACTAAAATTGTCTAATCTTTGCAAATAGATAGAATAACTTTTGCAATAATCACTAATAAACTTCTAAATGCAATATTAGCAACAAGAACGATCTCTATGGCGTTTGATTTTGCATCCTCTTTCAATAAAAATTGCAAGGAATTGCAATAGTCCATGCTACAAACCTCATCGCTATACGCATTGCAAAATTCATTCTTTGCAATAAATATAAATTCATCTAAATATCAAAATATTGCATTTAAAAAATGCTAATAATTTCAATTCGAATGATTCATATCTACAATTTTATCGTGAAATTTTTCATATGAAAGAAATTACGGTGAATAATTTTTTTTTTAAATATGTCACAATTTCCATTGGAATATTTTTTGACATTTTCCAACATGACTTTATAATTATTTCCTTTTTATTTCTGCTTGAGAACCTTGCAATATTCCGAGGCCGATTTGAACTAAATACTTCAGAAACCAAATTTTTTTTTACGGTATTGATGAATCATACCGAATGACGGTAAGAAAACGATTCTTCCTATAAACATTTGAGTTCAGTTGAAGAGCGAGAATTCTTCGTGTTTTTTTTTTGTTTTTTTTTCAACTTAAAGGGCATCTTTGAGCATTATTCGATTTTAAAAGCGTGATTTTAATCTGGTTTCCTTAATTAGTTTAAAAAAACGTCTGATTTTCAGAAAGATAACGATATAAATAAATATAAAAATAAAAAACACTCAAAATATGGCATTTTATATTGGAATTGTCAAAGAGGCTCCGTTGATATCGATGCACTGACTACATTAGCATCTTGAAATTGAATAGGCATGCAAAAATGGCAGAAGCGAAACAAAGCTAAATAAATATGCATAAATAAATAAAATGATGTATTTTCGCATGAGAAATATTTCATCTGAGCATAGGATTTGGAAGAAGAAGGAGAAATCATGCATCGATTACAATATGCAATCACATCTTTCGTATTCGACACTAAATGATCGAATAGAGCTGCCCTATTGCAAAATGTTTATAATTGTTGCGTCTGTACTATGACTCTATTTTTGGCTTTTTTCCAGCTTAGGTTTATTAATAGTTCTTTCGCTTTGCATCAGCGTAATTACTTCGAAGAAACGAGTGCATATACAAACGAGATTCTCATATAAGAATATCAAAAGTACTTCTTTAAGATGAACAATTCTATTCCGATCGGCATATTATTTCAAGTCAATTCCGATTATCAAATATTTCGAGTACGCTAATTTTTTACTCAAATAAGTAAATAGATTTAAAAATTCAAGAATATACTTGATGAACGAGATAATAAATAATGAATAAAAAATAATGCGGATATGATTAAAACGTCTATGAGGAATTCAAACGATATTGCAATTTCTTCACGAATAATTGCAAATAGCTGAAATTTTGCAATGAATTTTTAGCAATATTTTTATGCAATTTTAAAATAACAGTTTGATCAGTTCATTTTTTTGGCATTATAAAATAATTCAAAAATATTTATAATGTTGAAAAAATTCAGCGAAATTTAAATAATGTTTGTTTATTGCACCGTCGTATAAATTTAAGAGCTTTATTTTGAAACTAGAAGTGAGCCTAAATTTCATTTCCTACAAAATCCCATATTTTAGATATTTGAAAAAGAGGATTTCTCTTCTAGTAACAATCATCTATCAGCAAATTTCAAGTGAAAAATATAGATAAGATGAAAATTATATATTTGGGAAACTACTTTTACATTTGCCCAATATTTGATAGTTAATAATATATAAAATGTACCATAAAGGATAGAATATCAAACAATAAAATATGAAGAGAATAATGCAGTAGTTACAAAACAATAGAACAATAAAAGTTGAATAATAAACTATAAAAATCTATCAAAAATACCCAAGCAAATAAACGAATAAAAATGTATTGTCGATTGATTTATTTATTAGATAAAGGGAATAGTTTGAGTGCAAACTGGGAAGAAATTCATTTAAACACTTTACGGAGTGCGTTAATAAAGCAAAAATTTTTTTTTTAAAATTCACTTAATAAAATGATTCAAGGGAAAATTAGATGACGATCACATTGAAATTATTATCAAAGAGATTCGAAATAAACAGATAGGAAATATACACCTATCATAATTGAAGAGCTAATAAATTGTCTTACAGTAAATAATAGTCATTTTTTTCATTGATTTATATTTAAAGTTTGCAGTAATAGTCGATTTTCATATTGTATGCAGAACTTGTCCGACAAACAGGCAGACAGACAAACAGACAAGCACCTCACAAATGACCATCGCAAAGCAAGCGAAGGAAGTAACGCTCAACATAGGTGAAAAAAAAACTGTTATTTTATTAAAGAGATCAAAAATTATCGGTATTTCTAATTACCTCACTTTTTAAAAGTATATCTCTCCTTTTATTTCATATATTTCATTCAATAGTACAAATATCGTATAAGGGTTCTTTAATAATAGAGCTCGTTATTGTTAATAAATCCCCGTAGATCAAAGTACGCCAGATACATAATGGTTAACAAATTTTTTTTTAGATGAAATATGACTATATACGTATAATTGCAAACATATTCTTGAGATCGAATTATATTTAATGGAAAAAAATGAATAAATTAGAGAAATTTTTTTCAAAAAAAAATTTTTTTTTTGCATTTTATTATTGTCCAGAGGAAATTTGAGAAATATTAAAATAAATGTAATTGAAATGAATTAGCGGAAATTTCCATTTTTATTGCATTAAACTCTTTCATATTAAAGCATAAGTCATAATTGAAAATTGAAGTTGTCAACATACCAAAAAAATATATAATGCAAACATTAAAAGCGATCATTAATGCAAAATAAAATTATGAAATGATTCAATAAGAGTATTACCAGATGATAGGGCATAAATCGATGTTTGAACTCATTGAGATTATATATTGCACAATATTTTAGAAATTTTTTGAGGAGGAGCTCAAGTTTTCTAAAATTTTTAAGAGAAAGATTGATGGAATGAGAGAGAGAATGGGTTAGTCCTTTCCAACAAAATTTTCTTCACGGAGAGCGGCAATCTAAAGATCGAACGTCTACTAAGAGGTGACTTTATCCTAAACTATATCGTGTCTACCAAACAACCCAAAATAACGCATAAACACACACCCTAATATAACACATAAACCCTGAGAGTTATTTGTTGCTCAAATTTTTGAAAAAAAAAAACTTTTTTTCAGGCTTCATGGTACTAAGGGGGGAGAGTGGAAAGGGGAGGAAAGCGCAAAGCGGTAAAGCGGTAAGAAAGTGGTAGAGGTTTCAGAAATGACTAATCTAGAAATAAAACGAGAAATATTAGAGTACAAACAATAGTAACGAGATGTGGAATGGTTTCATTCGCGATTTGTGTGCGCTTGGCAGGTTTGCTATTTCATCCATCCTCAAGCAACGCCCCCCAAATACATTCATTTCCATACGTTTCTTTCGTGGCAATAGATCGGGTAAAAAGCAATTATATGTAGATCATTTGCGCGTATTACCTGTATGGAATCTTCTAGCTGCAGTTTTAAGTAAAAATCCGCTAGTTGCATGATTGACTTTTACATAGTGGGAAAGGAAAGGAGAATATGGAAGAGGACGAGAGAAAGGAATAAAACCAGCATTTCCAACATTAGTTAAGCATCATCACTAAACTATGAAATTTTCACAAATGAGTCAAATTCATTTATTTCTCTAATTACTTGTGTAGGCATATTCCTCCCCATTCCCAAGATTACATAATAGTACTAATATAGAGTCAATTTCATTTGTGGTACTCATCGACTCAGACTGTACTTAATAGAGCTGCTCTTTGAAATGTTAGAAAAAGCACATTATTTGAATCTCTCCTATGATCACTTTGGAGTTGTCTTCTAAGGAAGAAGAAAGAAGGATTGAATAAAGGTTATTAAATAAAAATATCCTCTCCTTCATTCTGCCCCTTCCCCTCTCCAATTAAAATAAACCTCAGAATATCGTACTAATCACTATGCAAATCTCGAAAACATCAATGATACTATGCATATACTATGCACCTTGTGTAGAATAGCTCTAACTTTTATGCATTTTAATAAATTCATATTTGTAGGAGTATATTAAGTTAAGATTACGTATATATCTATATCCCTCTACCTGCTGAAATCAATTTACGAAATCACTAAAGTGAGTTTCGATAAAATTTCTGAATGTGACGTAAATCACAGTTGTCTCTTCAATGCGATCTTTCATGTCAATCATAAAATTTTGAAAAAAAAAAGCAATGGGTCTTAAAAGACGCAAAAAATCCTATGCATTTATGCTGTTTAGTTGTTTTTTTTTGTTATTGTTTTGCATCGGCTGAATTACAAACAAATTAGCAAGCGCGTCAACAGGATTGATACAGCATACGTGCTTATATATTGACTAATCAGTACCTGAATAATAATAAAAAAGAGCAAATATGTAGAATAATGCGCTTATATTTGAATTCACATGACCGTTCCCATATTTCTTCCATAAAAGATTTGTTTTTTTTTTAGCCTCATCGACGCAAAATGTATGAAAATCATATGGCACATTTAAATATCTATAATTCCTTTCGAATGGGTTTTTATATTCGGTAATTTCCGAGAATTCAACTCCAATGAGTTCTGAGTTGATAGTCAGACACAAATAGACAAACAGACAAATAAAGTTGAAATAGCCAAACGGCCACAAACATAGACAGACAAATAAATGCAAAAGCATATCGCAATAAATTTGCAAAACAAGTTTGCAAACGTGTGTTTTAAAAAAAAAAGGTTTCGTTTGCAATCAGTTTAGGTGAATTGCAATTGCAATGCAATTGCAATACAGCGCTCGTTGTATTATTTGTTAACACATTATGAAAGTCTCTAGCCTAAAAAATTAAACTGCAAAAGTGCAAATCACTCCGCTTATATCTTCTCAAATATTTGAGTTACGGCTATCCTCAAGCAGTATTTTGATCTCAAAGAAATTAACCCCGTGATCGTTGAAATTAGTAAATGACTTATTGAAACTTATCTATGGCGATGCTTTTGGCAGTGATTTGATGCAGGTGAACATGTTGTACCTATTTATGCAAAATGATACACTATCGAATATAGTATATATGCAAATTTTACTACTCTAGGCAAGAAATCACCAATGTAAAAATAATCAATAAGTTGAAATATGAGCGTTCCTAAGCACAGCACATCATAGAGAATCAATTATAGATACTAAAGCGTGCTCAACTTCCGTAATCTGAGAGCGATGAAATTGAATTGACGGCATTCTGTTTAGAAAGTAAATCGAAGTAATGTACCGTAGTGGATAGCGCGATATGTGTTTTTTTTTTGCATTTCTTTCAATCAATTCTGTAGGTACCAACAAATCATCATCAAATGCACGAAACCCCGCCTTTAATATTTAAATTAATCCATATCGATCTTTCATATAAGATTTAATTTTTTCGTAATCCGAATGGTGTAATATGTAATCGGATTTGTAAAAGATTCGACAACTCTAAAATATAAGCAAATCCTCTATTACTTTAATAATATATTCTATGCAAATAAAAAATCGGCAAAAAAGAAGCAAAAATAAATATGAAGTAAAAATAAATATACGTTCATTGGACACATAGTCGGCACCCTACCAGTTGCGATCGAGATTAGAATGAGTGAACGTCTCTATCGAAACCTTATCAGAAGTTACTAAAAATAGCAGCACTAGAACTCTGATTGCAACGCTGATAAGTTGATAAGCGAATTGAAACTTTGACCATCATACACCACACACTTACCCTCATACCTCACGTTAGACGTTTTGGATTTAACCCTTAATATTTTAGTCTTCGTTGCGCCCTTTTTTCTCGTTGATGACGAGCACAATTGTATGGCAAAGGAAAATGCTTCACACATAAAAGAAGATATGATCGTCTTTCGCTAATATATCTACTAGATTCTTTTGACTATTTCAAGATGATGAAGAGTTAGGGTGGCAGAGAGTAAAGAAGGGAACCACCGATCAAGGCTGATTTTAGCAAATATTTTTTGATCTCAAAAAGATTTTTTCGCCTAGCCAATTTTTTTCTTCAAAAAAAAAAACCGCATTAAAATTGCGAATATTGAATCAACGTTGAATTATTGGATACACAAACACAAGATTACTTTAATTCTTTATATTGTTTCATTTATACACATCGTTCATTTCGAAACGAATCGCATTTAATAATACCCTTTGATTAAATTTATTTGCAGTAATCCGATGTCACTCACATAACGAAAAAATGGTAATTTTAATCTATATTAGGCAAATTTAGATCGTTTCTCTGCTGATATCATCAAAATCTTTACGCATGCAAAGTAATTTCTTTATTCGCAAACATTGACAACGTGTTGGCAAACATTAACAACATATCAGCAGTTGTTTCCACTTCCGGTTATCATGCTATTAGTAATACATTTCACTACTCGTTGCAGTATGGAAAAATATCATTTTCATCACAAGTGTAATTTTTGTCGTTGGAATATTTCCACTCTTCGGAAAAAAAAACATCTTTCATAGAAGAAATAGAATAGAGACCGTGATTGATCGATGCGATCAGCGTTGCATGAAACGAACTACGTAAACATCAATATTGATTCGGTAAACAAGTTATATGAATGAAGAGTACAGATATAATAATTTTTTATACAAACTACAATAGGTAAAAAAATACAGCAACATATTGAAATGTAAATTCAAAAAAAAAAACTTATCATAGCTACGCAACATTCACAATCATTTAACTACATCGGTGTGTATCGAAGTTTTATTACTACACTTTTTTATCATCGAAAAAAAAACGCCAAATTTATTCCCTAGATGTTGTTTTATTTGACAACGATATGGTCAGTGGAATTTTTTTTTTGCGCTTATATTATCGACCGAAAAGTTTCAATAATTGTGAAATTACCTAAATTACCTGCGCCTGTATTTAATTATCTGTACTTAAATTCATCGTTATCTGATTTTCTCCCACAAATTTAATTTCATTCTGTTGGAGTCAATGGCAACGCATCATTATTCACTTCAAATTGTTTAGCCGAGAAAAATATTGCTTCATTTTGTAAGTAATATATACAATGCATATTTGCATTATATGAATCTATAGTTTTCCTATTAACTAATACCTATCGAAATGATATAAATATGAGGCTTTTTTCGAAGGTAATTTATATTCGCTTCTTCCGCTATTGCTACTTCATCAATTATTTCACCCCTTTTTTTTAAAACATGCATAAAAACTGGTTCACCTTTCACATTTTCGATTATATATAAGAGAAAATAATTCCATACCGCAGTTAAATATGATCTACTAACTTTATTAGATGATGATAGAGCATCGCAACGTCGAAACATTTTGCCACTAAATGGTCATCTGCAGATCTTCTGATCGCGGTCGCTAATGATCGTCAAAATTTGCATATTTGATCCGCTCAATTTCTATTCGAATAATTTGCAATAAATTTTCAATATCTAATTTTAAAATTCGTTTCACAAAAAAAAAGAGATAAATTCTAGCATCTCAATTTCCTATATATAAGACTAATAAAAATAGCATTATCGAAATAAAAAAAAGCACAATATTATGAAGGAGTTTGTCGCCTTTCTTTGACGAGTCGTACCAATTTTCGACATTTTTGTGCGCCATCCTCGGCAATACGTGCCTCTTGAATGACAATTTTTGCGGGTACAAGTCGAAATTCATATTGCTGTTGAACGAATTGGCATGTGAATGAGACGAGATTGAAGCATGCAAGTCGCTCTTCAACGAGACCATTATAGCATTCAGTTTTCTCTCTGCAATATGAAGAGGTTTTTTTTTTCAATATCCACATCCAACTTATTCACTCAACAACATTGCAAAAAAAAATTTCACGAAATTTTTTCTCATGCATTTTCATGTTTCCATGCAATTTTTTTTTTGAAAATGATGTCATCAAGTTAGAGTAAAACTTTTTGCAAGATTTTGGTATAAATTTGGCGTATTTGAGTTAGCTTGAGCTTAAAAAATAGAGCATGAGCTTCAAAAATTTCCGCTTTTTTTGCGCTAAAAGCATGATTAGGAAAATTAAACTCATAGAAAAAGCCTTGATTATGAGTGTCTCTTCGATGCAATCAATCGTGCATATTGTTAAATCACTCCTATTCATCATCTTTTTTGTTGCATGAATATTACGAAATTGAAAATCGAAAAAAACTTTTCTGTAACCAAATTTTCTATGCAAAACATTTCATGAAGGAGCTTCATGAAGAAGCTCTTCAGCTTTAACTTCCGGTTTCATCCACTTCGTCATAAAATATTGCCTCAAGCTATGCGAAAGAAAAACATCTAAGTATATAAAAATTTGAGATTATTAATCATTAGAAGGCAAACTAACGTATTCCATACATATCGTCTTAAGGTGAAATTCTTTATGGCAATTTTGCGTGAATATCATTTAAGAGAGAAGATAAAATTACCTATTCAAGGGAAAGGAAGAATGAAAATACCTTCTGAGCATAATAGAGGAATCTTTCTTCATTTCCCCTCTCCGTCATTGGTGAATGAAGAAAATTTTCGGTTTATATAAGCAAATTTTTAGAAGTATTTTGATAATCCACAAACAACGTAAAAGATATACTCAAGGAAGATATAGTGGAAAAAGTTTAACTTTTAGTTCGAAAAAAAAATTGAAAAATGACACCCATAAGGATTGCGCATGTAAAAATCCGAATATTATCCACCATTGGTTCCACAAAAATACAAATAACCAAACCATTATGCATCACATATTTATCAATTACCGTACAGCTTCGAATAGAAGCCGCCTGAGGGCTATGAGGAGTATAAATGCTAAAATTTGATAGCTGAATATTAAGCAGGAAATATGAAGACTTTTTTAAAGAAATAACTAAAATAACTTAGACAGTACATCAATCGATATTACTCTCACCTTGACGAGATATCAATCTTCGAGAGGAGTTCGGCAACTCGAATCCAAAAACTGGATTCTGATTTCTTCGAACATTCGATAAGTCTTTTTTCGAGAATGTCAGCGAGTCGTGCATCTTTACCACTTGGAATGGCCTTTTTTGGAAATTTCCGTTTGAATTCGGATGCCACAGTACCGAACTCTTTTGAGCAATCTGCAACAGCAAAAAAAATCTCAATTTTATTGCATCAGCATAAAAATTTCCAAGTTTAAGAAAACAAAAGCTTTTAATAACGTTTCGTTATTTTGGTTTTATTGATGAACTTTGCTTTTTTTAAAGTTTTAATTATATGTTTACCATATCAAGTAAATTAAAGTGGGATTGGGTGGAAAAGGGGGTAATGGGAAATAAAAAGTGATGAAAATAAACAGGTTTTCTTATTTGATGTGTAGCAATGTACATTTTGCTCTCAGCAGCTAAATGCTGACAATGAAGTAATCGGCAAACTGCAACAGTACTAATTTAATATGCAAATTAATTCTTCCCGCTCAGTGCTCATTGAGTAACTTATAACAAAAGAAATCGCGAACATTGCTAATCTATTGCATAATAGCTTGTATGTGCCTGCATGCATTTGTATGTCTGTGTCTGTGTCTGTGTCTGTGTCTGTGTAGTCTGCGCCTGCGCCTGCGCCTGTATCCACTATACATGTTTGCAAACTAAACGATCATTCAGCGCAACGAGCTGTTTTTAAATTTCCGCAGGCGGATTTTGCATATTCAATCAACAGTAACGATTCTATAAGATTCTCTAAGGGCCGGCTTTACTCACTGATCGTTTATTTAATCTTTCGGCTGGCAACAAAATTTGCATATCGATCAGGATTTCAACCACATAGCTATTTAGTTTATTGGTCATCATTTTTGATTAGCTCAAACTATTTATTCAACTAAATGGAGAATTATTTATAGAGGGAAAAATTGAAAAAATGCACAAGTGAATTTTTTTCATTCATCGAAATCGAAAAAAAATTGTTATAATGAATATTCAGTTAAATTAATAATATAAGCACAAATATATTCGATATTCAATATTTGATATATATTTAATAATGTAATAAATAATTTATTAAAAAATGTCGAAACCATACGATTTGCTTATTAGGCAATCGCTATTTACATAGACTTGCTGGGAATGCATTGGCAAATATCGGCGTTGGTAGTTCCACTTTCAGCAAATTGCTTCGTTTCTATTTTTTTTTTTTTTTATGAAAAGAATTGACGATACTATTTATCTCTTAAAATTTAGTATTTAATAATTAAAATGTGCAGTTTTGAAATATGCTAAACAAATGTTTAAAAAATGCAAATGGAAATTAAGCGCGAGAATATTGATTAATGGCTTTTTTCAGTACAATTCGCAATGATAAAATACGCCTAACAGAATTTTTATCGACGTTTTCCTCTCCCTTTCTCCTCCCGATCGTTCCTCGCCACCCCCTCCTGAATTCTTCGATCCTTTTCATTGATTTCCTAGTTAGTGACAAAACCTCAAGGGTTTTTTTAGGATCTTGAGGCCAAAAACCCCAAAAATTTGATCCCACTATGTTCAGTTAATTGGAACGAAGATTTTTTTCTTTCTAGAGATTATCGCTTTTCCTTAAAGATGAAAAGCACTAAATTAGTGCATCGAACTTAAAGCTGACTATGCTATACTATTTCAATAAATATTTTAAAATTTTTCCATCCTTTTTTTCATTATTTTTGCAAATCTATTTCCCTTCTTTGAAAAAAAGGGGAATTATGATCCAATAGTTTATAAGATGACAATTGTTTCATAGAGTAAAAACTCAAGTTATCAAACCATAGTAGCATATTGGAAATAAGCCTATGACTTGGATATCTATGAACGAAGAGGATGGATAGGCTTCTAAATTCTTGTTCTCCGTTTAGCTAAATTGACTCCAATAACAGATGCAACTAAGAAATTTTCACCAATTTTTAGTCTCTAAATTTTACTAAATTCTTATAGACGATGAGCGATGCTGAGATTATTCATGACGGAAGGTGTACCACGAATGAATCAGAATTGACCTGAATTCTTCTATTCATCCGACTAGAGAATTTTAATATCGAACAAATAATAGCAACGAATTGGAGGCAAAAAGTGGGGACATGAGGGACATACACAACATGCAAAAACTTAGCATATCCAAAGTTGATTTGATTTAGCTATGCCTAAGTTTTGAAATATCACTTGGAATACAGGCAACGAGGACAATAGTCAAGTGAGGAAAATTATGGAGAAAATTTTGATCAAACATTAATTGCATTCGATTAAGCATTTGAAAGTTACAACTTACAGCTAAAGTTTATAATTTAAAACAATTAAAGTGAAATATTCTTTTTACGAATCACAATAAATGAAAAAGAAGAATAATGAAATCTGAGTCACTTCCTTTCGCATATCTATGCAACACCTCAGCCTATTTCATCTATTAGCTTTTGATTAACGATCACATTTTTCATCTATTAGCTTTTGATTAGCGATCACTTTTTTCCTTATGACACTAACACAACTTAATTTGATTTCCTTAATGTAGAAAAAACGTCCTATTATTCATAGCAATAAAAATCAAAACTAATATATTTAAGAAAGAATGTTACCCACTTATCTTTCTAAAATAAAATAACCGTTGCATACGAACTATCGTGATTGATTTTCGGTCGATGTTTTTAAATTTCTGCTTGCCGAATTGATGAATTTTTTTCAACTGCTTACGCATCTTGAAAATTCTAATTGTAAGTAATTCTTTGCAATTTAAAAAAAAATAATTATTGCATTTTTTTTTCATAAACTTTGGATATAATTTTCAGTAATTGCACTAAACATTTCAAAATCTCAGTAGATAATGTTAAGTGGTGAACAATTATATGGATTCAATTGATGCGACAAAAGGCAGCCAGTTTTTTAGAATGACGCAGAGCAATTTCAACGTATTACGGAAATACGAAAAATCTCATCGATACGTTGTTGATGATCCGGTTTTTGAAGCGACTATTCAATCATCTAGTTTATTTCGTTAGATTTTATTGAGGCGTTTAAAAAAGAATTTCTTAGATATTTGAAAGTTTGACCATTTTAGGAATGGAAATGAGTAGATTGAATTTTATTATTTATATTTTTATGAGTGAATTAAATTCTATTATTTTTGTTTTTTCAATTGATTTTTTATTTGCAAAAATTGAAGCATTTTCGAAGTAAACGATGAAGTATGACTTTACTTTTATCACATTTTGATTATCGAATACTACTGGTTGCTAATCACACTTCGAGCGGAATATCTCTCTCTTATTGGCAACATTCCAACTTTTCGTGATTTTTTTTGGAGAGGAGGAAGGAGAATATTCGCTACCCTTGAAAATAAATGGAAGAATAGAATTTTGCAGTTGATTGTTTTTTCGTTCTATTGACTTCGTTGATTAATATGACGCCGTTTTTGCGCAGGTATAACAAGACGAAAATTGCCTCCATCAAAGCTAGCCTCCCATTAATCTTGTCTCTTTCCCATTTCCTTCTCTCTTTCCTGTTTCCTCTTCCTCCTCCTCCTTCTTTCCTCTATCTCCTTTCCCACCAACCTTCCCTTCACTTTGCAAATGGTTGATTTTAAATGAGGAATAACGACGATGAGATCTTACTTAGTGTGTCGAAAGATTCGTCGAACCAGAGTGCAGCTGGCGATATGCGCAAACGAGCCGGAACCACATTGCCGGAAAGTGCGCTTCGGTGAAGAGGTGAGTGTACAACTGGTGGAGACTTCGTTTCAGCAATACTTTGAACCTCAGGCTGTGAATGAGGCTGAGATTGTGCATCAACTAGAGACCGAGGTTGTGACCGCGAATGAAACTGTGATTGCGGCTGGAGTTGAAGTTGAGGCGGATATTGAAGTTGGGGTTCAGGTTGGAGTTGGAACTGTGGTTGAGGTTGTAACTGAGATATATGCCTGCCCAAGTCGGAAGTACTTGCTAATGGCTGTGCTATAGCGGGAATAACTGATGGAGCAGAAGGAATGACTGATCCTGGGGCAGACGCTGCTGCCTGCTGAATAAGCTGATTTGGTTGCGAAATCGCAAGGTGATGTGACGCTAATTGTGGATCCGTCAGCGATGCTCCGATCTGTGATGGAAGGGGTCCTAGATTAGGTCTTGCTATAATAGGTACCGGAGATGGGCTAACCGCACCGATGCTTAACTGACCAACCGCAGCTGATGGTAACAGAGGTGCTGGAGGCGAGAATGTTGGGAAAGGTGTAGGAGACGAGGATTGTTGGGGCAAAGTCGATGTCGATGATGGCAGCTTCGAAGCAGTTGTTTGCTTCGCTTCCGAGTTCAGCTCCACATGGATAGGATCCTGGTCTTCGTTGGGTGACAGCGATTCGAATGGTAGGTCGGGGCTAAGGTCGAATTTAGTGCTCACGAAGTCCGAATGCTGAGCATATTTCAGATGGATGAGGGTGAGTACGATGAGCGGCGTGATCGGTGAGCGCATTTTGGCAATGAATGCGATCATGACAATGAGGAAACACGTTCAACTCGATGGCCCAGTTTGTACGCTCGTTCTTGTCGGCGGCGTTCACTACCACTGTTCTGTTGGCAAACTTCGTCACACATTCACTTCACTTAAACAATATCTATTCAGTGAAAGCTTTTTAAAGCACTATTTTTGCGTTCTTCAAGTATAAATCGAAGAAAATTGAGCATCTTTAGTACTCAAAAAATTAGAATTTATTTGAAATCCTAGAAAACACTTCAATCAGTATGGTAAAAACTTGTCTTTCTTTATCATCTAATGTTTCTTCCGAGCGCTAAAGAAGAGGAAGGGAACGGTAACATTGAAGGCTGTGTTTCGAAACGAGGACTGTCAGAATAAGAAAAGAGAATGGGGGTGGAGGGATGGGGAAGAGGGAAGCAATTCACTGAAAAGATTTTCGTTCAGACTTTTACCATCAATATCGGTATTGAAAGTCAATGTTAAACAATGCATAGGCGTTGATGCTGCAAAATTTTGGAAAGTGAGACATTCCCTCTCGTCAACTGAGCTTTTAATTACTATCCCAAACTTATGCTTAGAACGCATATCATGATGATGTTACGTCTGTTCACGTATATGTTAATCTGTCCCTCTGTCCGTCTGCCTGTCTACCTGCCTGCCTGTGTCTGTCTGTCCGTCCCTCTGTTTGTCTATCTGTCTGTCTGCCTTTCTGTCTGTGTGTCTGTGTGTCTACGTCTCCCTACCTGTCTGCCTGTCTGTCTGTGTGCATGTCTGCCTGTCCGTCTTTCTGTCCAGCACCTGCCTGTCTCTCTGCCTGTCTGTGTCTGTCTGTAGCCCTGTCTGTCTGCCTGTCCGTCTGCGTCTTTCTGTCCATGCGTCTTACTGTCTCTCTGCCCGTCTATCTCTCTATCTGCCCGTCCGTCTGTCTCCCCGACTGGCTATCTGTTTGTCCGTCGCTCTGTCTGTGTGTCTGTCTGTGCGTCTGCCTGCCCGTGTCTTCTGTCCGTCTGCCTATCTCTCTGTCTGTCGGTCTGTCGCTCTGTCTGTCCGTCTGTCTGTGTGTCTGTCTGTTCGTGTCTGTCTGTCTGTGTCTGTCTGTCTGAAAACAATACGAAGAGTGCACAGTACGTAAAAAAAGTTCGACAAACGAATAAATTAGTGATTTTATTATTCAAAATTCATTCACGTTCATGTATACACGAACAAATTTTATGCCATTTATACAAAAAACGAATATCGGAATACTCGAGATCCTTATGAAATGATGCGAATTCCCTTTTCGAAAAATTTTTCCAATTTTTTATTTCCAAAATGATGTCAATCTTTTCAATTTCACTTGAAAATACTCAAAAAAGTGATGAAATATTTGTTAGAGAGGAAAATTAAACCAGAAAAGCCTTATGAAAACTTGTAAACCTTATAGGTAGTAGAAAGTTATACCTAGCACTCGCAGTTCGCAAGCAATTGAGCTTATATAGGGAAAGCAGTGAAAAATATAAAAGATGTGAAACATCCTAAGGCAGAATAACAACAACTAAACAATACCGCAATAATGATGTGTTATTCCCTTGTGATCAAAGACTTTCCTATTTGTATTTTCGCATTCAACAATCGTTTAAAACATTGTCGTTATTCATTCCCGGGCATGAGGAAATACCTGTAAATGATTATATTAAAATTCTATTTCATTTCGATAACAAAACTAAATTATATATGCATAGCTTTTACAGGTGGAAACCGTTAAAAAATCATAGGAAAAAACAACAGTGGCAAGAGCTAAGTAGGCAACTAGAATTTGGAAATTTCTTCGTTACGGCATCGATCAGTAGGGAGGGGGAAGGGTTGTTTCAATGAAAACTCATTCAGTAGAAGGAGTGGATAGGATTTTTCGGTCATCGTGGTTTGAACCTCCTAAATACGTAGTTCTCATACAGTAAACTGTGTCAGTATCCTTATTACTATTTAACGGTATTACAATTGGAAGTATTCCTTCCGACTGCAAAATACTTGCGTGCAACACTACATAAAAGATTCACGTCACGATCGTATGACTGAAAAGAGTTGGCAACAAATTTCAAATATTTGAATACGTAATGCAAAACTGGATTGCAATGAAGTAGCGGAAACATTTAACGTTTTGTTGGTAAGATTTTGCAATATCAAGGTTCCAGAAAATGTGCGAAAATATGCAATTTTTTGATTCGAAAAAAATCTCAAAACGCAAATCTTCCTATGCATATTTGGCTACCGAATGGAGATTTTAACTTCACAGCGATAAAAATGATCTTTTGCTATCCGCCATTCGAAATTTTGGATTTCTGCTAGGATTTTTTGACCAAATAGACTGGATTTTTAAAACACTTGGCGAAATTAATAACTTACAGATTTTTACCAAGATTGAAGGAGGAATTTTTTCCGAAATCTGAGAGGAGAATAGCATGTTTGAACGGATGGCACATGAAACTCCAATTCGTTCTCATTTCATCACGAGGGAAGGACTGATTCAATGTTTAAACTTTTGAAAGAATTGACTACCTGTTGAGAGGCGGAAGAAAGCAAATTGCTTAATTTATCGAGAAATCCCCATTTGACGTTATATTTATCGTTGATTGTGATCGGACCATACATATCCTGATTACCATAGCTAAGCCCTTCGAGCGGTGAAAGAAGCAATCCATCGCGTCGACCAACAGGCATTCCAAGTATACTCACCGATTCGTCTCTTCCAACTTGTACTTCGTCATGTTTGTATGCATTCTGCCCCAATGACTCGAGCAACGATATAAGCGGTACCTGAAAATTCATAATGAATATATTTAAAAGAGCTTAAATTTCAGCCGCATCATTCGCATTTCCTTCTGCTTCTGCCATTCCAGGATATTCGCAGAACAGGATACCTTTCATAGTATCACTTTATTATGAAGACCAACTTCATGCTCAATCAACCTTTATAATCATAGTGCTTAACTTGTAACTTTTTGCATCCTGCATCTAACAGATCATACATCTAACAGGCTTGTCATTCTCTAATCACTGCAATTCAAATAAAGGCTGGACAGTCCACTTTCGTAAATTTTCATGGGAAAGCTCTTGAAAAATAGATGAAATTATAGAATTTTTATTGCATTAAAGCCCAAAAACCGGTGAAGAAGTCGATTCTATGATTTAAACCCTCCTTCGCTTTGGTAATCGTAAATCTTTTAAGGAAAAACCTAAAAATAACGCAGAAAGAAACATGCTCCTTATTAAAAGTGCAATTTCACTATAGTCTATAAATCACCTTAGGAAACAAACTTTCCCCACGGACAGTGATTTCGAATGTTCGAATAAAACTCTTGATACCTATTTACAAATTAGCACATTCTCAAGATCAACCTACAGTAAAAACTTACGGCTTATATTCCCTCGGATACGGTAGGCATCAATTGATTGCACTAACCTCATTTCGTGAAGTTGCTGGTGTGAACTGCTCTCCAGTTTGCTTTTGTGGTAAGCGACGTACTGAGTCGCTATTTAGCATAAACTGTGGTGGAGGTATTTGCTCACGAAATAATGCAGATGGGCTCATCGTTGTTGTTGTCGTAGATGATCGTGATGCCTATAGTAATGAATAAAAATAAAAGGTACACGGGAAAAAAGTCGTAAAAAATGAAAAAATGAATAAAATATGAAATAGGAATACCATAATATTCATTAAAATTTGGAGGTGAATTTTACGCTAAATCAGAGTTATATAACATACTTATGTTTAATTATAACAATTGTTTTTTCATTAATAGTTTTCAGTTTTCAGTTTCATCAATAGTTTCGCTTAGAATTTTTGTATTGAGAACTCATGGTAATAATTTCTAAACTCCATCGAAAATTGTCATCCTTTTTTCATTCTTTTACTGCGAATATCTTTTTCATCGTTAAGTTTCTTTCGGGTGCAAAGTTTCACCTGTAAGATTGCAGGTGAAATTTTACGTGCCAACTGATTGCGTTATTGAACAAGTTTCAAGAATTTACGGTGCCGGTTAGTCTAATGGCGGGAGGTTGCAGAAGCCAAATTATATCAGCTCCTATTTGCATATCACTTTTCGCTTGTTTAGTTGCTTTTTGCAAGAATATTTTCAACAATTTAATAAAATTTTTCTAACGTTCTCTTTTCCTTTATATATTTTTAAATGTTCCCTCGCCTTTTCCATACGCTAATTAAATAGACTATATGAAAGCCAGTGAATAAACTTCTAGCTTCGTCATTGAAAAAAAAGCAACTCAAAAAGGTTTACAATAAATTTTTATACATCGAGATATGCTAAAATAGCAATGAAGACTTAGACTTCGTTCAATTCTTTAACAATGACTATTTATTTTCCCTTAAAAAGTTTCATTTTCTTTATTTGTATTTCAATAAGGATGCTATTACTATTATAGATCACTATATGACTAACTTTCTCTAATTTCTTTAGCTCAATTGTAATTGGCTCAAGAAATGGTTCCAATAATCTTTCGAGCAATGGTCGAGGTGTTGTGGTCGATGATTTTTGCGTTAAAAGATCAAAGATCGACTGTTGTAGCGTATTCTCACTTCGTCCTTTTTTTACCTGAAAACATTGAATCAACAACAACAAAAAAAATCGTAAGTCATAAACAAATAAATATTCCATAAGCATATACTCAACTATACCAACTAGCAAGACAGATGGAGAAAAATATAGAAAAGCTGGCATGACCTTTGCATCCTGCTCGCCTAATTACCCACCTTCAAAGGTGAGCAGCAAATCGCAAATTATGAAAAACAATGCTCCTCCCATTTGAACTGGACCGATCACTCAAGAAAATCTCTCGTAAAAAAATCGATTTTAATCTTACCACACTGATGTTATATAAATCCAATCGGTGTAAAATGTACGCAAATTTTTGGCACTTTCAAATTTTCGTAACTCTTTTCGAAGGTCATCGATCAAAGCAAAATAGGGCAAAGGAAGTCAACCTATTGTACACAATACACCCATCAAATTGCATAAATCTCGCTTCAGTGTGTCATGAATTAAAATTAGTGGATAGGCAGGCAGATAGACATGCGCATACGTACATAAATACAGATACCATGTGGATATAATCACTTTTGATGAGGAAATTTTCAAAATTCCATAACAGACTTTCATAGTTGAATGTTAGTAAAAAAAACTACATCCAAAGAATTTTCAAAAAGTATGTAAATGACCCCATTAAGAATCATAATTAAATAAGCTTTGAAATGTAAGTTTTTTTCTAAGACTTTTTAATCAAAAATTTAAGAATTGAAGGCAAGTTGAAGGCATTTTGACAAAAATACGAATGAAAATTTTAACGTAATTTTTTTTTCTGAAATTACGTCATTCAAATTTCGTTATCGTTGAAGAAGTAAATCAGCGGTTATAAAAGTTTTATGAACTTTTTTTAAAGTTTTTTATGGATTATTCCCCACATTTAACCTCAATATTCCGTAAAAAGCAAAGATGTGAATAGCTTCAGAAACGAAAGCATTCCAACAGAAATCCCGAGAGGGGGAGGGTTAAATTGTAGCAATCAATAATCTAGGCTCGATCAATAATGAACTAAAGTGATCTAGATCAGCAGCCGAAAAAATGCGACTGATGAACACAAACCTCATCGGCGTATTCCAATGTATTCGCATTCTCTCTTAGTACATCAAATATTCTCGTTAATGAACCCAAAATGGGATGTATCGCTTGATCGGTATCGACATCCGTTTGCTGTGAAGTTCCTATAAAAATAAATAAACGAATTTGCAGATGATGGAGTTCCACATGTTTAGATCGGGTCGATGACATAGAAAGTCTTTCATATGCAAAACTATCACTCAGAAAAAAGAATTGAAAATAGAAAATATACAAAACGAACCCGAAATCGTTAATCGAAGATGAGGAGAGAGAACAGTGAATAAAAGCAACAATCGACATCGTGTTGGCATGTCGGAATGATTCACTCGTACCTATTCGGCAATTCGCAATCCCCATTCAAAGAGCCATCACTATGTGGGTCATCGCTCTCCATAATACTAGACACATTGTGATAGATGAACATGTAAATTATATTGCGTAACCATTTAACATAACGCTTCGCTTTGCAGATAAAAATTATGCATTAAAATTCTACATCCAAACTTTTATAGTTTGTATGAACTGATTTTTTCTAATGTTTTTGTTTTTTATTAGTGATTGCTGACCGTTGCTGACTAACTATTGCATCACTGGTTAATTGTTGCTGGTCAAGCGTTACATCACTGGTCAACAGTTGCAAACGGCCGCCGGTCAAAATTTTAATGACCGTTAAAAGCAACCATAGAAATAAGCGATAGAAATCACTGCAAATTTGAGTTGTACATTCAACATCACAACTCATGCGTAATTATGCCGCATGAAACGATTGTATTGTGCATAACGATGCATCCATACAGACCCATTGCTCCATATGGGACAATGCAACTTTGCCTAAGCGCTTTATGTCTCTAACCTCTATATGCACCAACCTCAATTTAGGTATTAGTAAGAAACAATTCATGAATTATAGGCAGCCGTCTGGCACAAGGACTCTTAGTAGAAACTTCGCTGGAGAACGACCACATCACGAAGCGTTACACTGCATTTGTTATCCATTTGATGATGGATAACGTAAAAATACATTTCGATGAGATCAATCAGCTCTGCGGACGGCTGCCAGTGATGTTGCTCACCTTTTCAGGCATATCACTTAGATGCAGCTAAATGCTTCATCGATCCCGGCCGATCATAAATATAGTATTCTCAAGTCCCAACTTATATCCCTTCCCCCCGACTGTCACGACAACCCAAGAAAAACTTTTGCATAAACTGCTACATTACTTTCATATTTTTTAACATACTTAGACCTTCATAGATCAAAAAGAAGCGCCACCACAACATACGTAAACAAAGATTATTGACAATAATGAAAACAACGATGGGACGATAATGGAAACATCTCATAATCAAAGGAAATACTTCATAAAAAAGGCCAACTTCAGAGATATAACAGCCATTACTTGCATCGATGAAACCCTAACAGCAAGAAATCTTTCATAACATATCTGCCACCTTAATTTCCAGCATAACCATAAAACTTGGAACAGGAAATTGCCACTAAAATATCCTAAAAAAAGTAGTGAACTAGTATCCCCGCTAAATTCAAAGAAAAGCTCATTTTAGATACTGCACAATTTTTGACACCATAAAACATTGAAGTGCTTAATATTTCCAACTCATAAACAAAAAAACTGAACCTGATATTCTCATTAAGCTTTCAAACCAGTGGAACGATAAAATAATAAAATACCCACCATTATAAATGCAACAATAACACTATAAGCTTTATAAAAGGAGTGATATAACGATTAGTACAAGTGAACTTCTCGTTCGATATCCACAATACGCATGCAATAACACAGAGATAGCCTACCTGAATACTTTCTCGGAAAAAACTGTCACATAGAAGTCAAATCCCTTTAAATGAATTATCAAATTTTAGGCAACGTTGACTTCCGAACTGTGAAACGCATTCATTCTACCAGAAGAAACTCTCATCACCGTACTCGAAACTCGTAAAAAATGCAAAAAAAATCTGAAAAAGTTCAAAGCTATGGAGGTGAACGATTCTATCATCTCAGCAAAAGCGCTTCATTCCGGAGAAAAATAACATGACGCTAAAAAATAAAAAATTAAAAAAAACAAAACCGATGGCTCCATTCAATGAAGCAGACGTAAAAACACTGATAAAATATAAGTTAAAATATAAACATTGATAAATAGGAAACGTGAAAACAATATAACTCAAGAGACCATAAGACGAGGAGCAATCGACATCGACATCAGCTCTTGGAAGAGGAGTTTGCAAGCGTAAGGGATCCGAATGGCAGATACTTGTGTCTTGTTGCGGCAAGCCTGAAAATAAAGCCGGAAATTGTAAGCCACTTAACGCTGCATTTCATCCACAACAGACATCGACTGCTTTAAGCAACAACATTACAATATTTATGACTTAGCTTGTAACTTCCTGATTTTAACGATAAAAGATTAGCCCTAATTAAAGGTGAAACCGAAGGGAATTACTTCGATTTCTCTATCCCCTCTTACCGAACTACGAAGTAACCTTTCTTTCCAATTAACTGATAACCAGACAGCATGTTACCCATGAGAACACTTCCACCTGAGAAGTGATAGTGTCAAACAACAAAAACTCCAACGAGAACATAACTATCGCAGATCACAATCGAACAGATGGCGATCATGGCTACAATGCCAATAACCGATTATTTGCTAGGTACAACAAATCCCAACACCGACTCTCCACAAATAATTCCGCCGCAAACACTGTCATTATTGCACATAACAACAATCACATACTAATCGCAACCTACTCAAATAATGGTGTTATGTGGGCATTTGCTTTATACCCCTCAGAGTAATCAATCACAGCGAAGAATCGGAATGACCTAGTGCTACTTAAAGACTAAGGTCATCTATGAAGCTCTAAGTGGGTATCTTAGCGTCACACTATTCAAAGGAATCGACTTCTCGTTAAGCATATCCTCAGCACCATTTCAAAACAAACCTTGCATTCGAAAGTGTTCGTACGAAGATTTGCGATAACGATAAGGCCGCAATTGTTGCATACATACACATGGTACGGATCGGATACCTCGAATAGACGCTCCCTCAAGAATTGTGCCGCACCGTGCGATATCTGACAGTCGCGTTCCATCTCACCGAAACGAAGACCACCATCTCTGTAAAAATGCTCAATTACATAAAACATTACAAGCAGATTAATACATTGCAAAATTTATAAACAATAAAAAAAACAAACATAAAAGCAAAGTATGAACTGAATATAATACCGATAGAAGAGGTCTGAAAAAAAGAGAGAGAAATAAGAAACAAAGCTGAGAGAAAAAAAAATGAAACAAACCTCGCTCTTCCTTCCATAGGCTGTCGATTCATCATCTGCACAGGTCCTCGTGCCCTCGAGTGAATCTTATCGTCGACCATGTGCTTCAGGCGCTGATAATATGTTGGCCCCAAGAAAACCTGCAGGCCATCAAAGTGCCTCAAGAAATTATAGCCCCTAAGCCTAAACATTTCTTCAAGCGTTTTGGAGATTCCGATTCGTTAAACAGTCCAGTCAATAGAGGCGAAAAGGCGACATAAAAATAAACCAAAAAATACCGAAGAATGTTTTTTTTTTCAAATATCCTCATCACTTTCAACGAAACTGTTTGTTTCCCTTATGGATCAAAAATATAAGAACTAGACCAGGTTCATATTATTAAACAATAATGGAAACAAACCTGAGTGGTAAGTTTGTGTCCCGTATGTCCATTATACATAATCTCATTACCACGAAGGTGATAACCATATTCCGATAGCAAATTACTGATTTTCTGCACGTTGACCGTATCATTGAAAGGTGTTGCATCACCGATTTCACCTTTATTAGCCGATAGCTAAAACTGTGAAAGTTTTACAAAAGGCCGCATTTAAACTCCACTGACACCCAAAAATAGCGGATATTTTAAAGAGTAATACTTCGCCATCAGGAAGTACCAACTTCCCTAGAACAATGGAATCTTTCCTCTTCGAATAATTGAAGTAGCAGATATGTAGTGAACTGCTTTAACTATAAAATATCCCTGTTTATAAATATTTCCTTGTAAAGACAAAGAAGCCATTCCCTAAATGTAAAAGTTTTCTCAAACGTTCCTTAGATCTTCAAATGTTAAACACTTCTTAAATGCAAACAAGACCTGCCTATACTCCCCCTTAAATCCAGCACAACTCAGGTGATAGGTCCAACCAATAAACATAAAACAATTTAATGATGTCAAAAAAATATAAACGAATGTCATCAAAAGTTTTGAACAGCTGATATCGTAGCTTACCTTGCCCTGAAGGCATTCGATCAAGTGACCTATTGTCATACGCGATGGGACTGCGTGTGGGTTGATTATTATGTCCGGCGTAATACCCTCGTTCGTGAACGGCATATCCTCCTTAAAGTTTAATTAATAACCTACAATTATAAACAACCGACAATAAACCATATGCAAAATTTTGTGCAATAAGTGATGTACACTTCATGCAGCCACTTGCTTTAAAGGTCAAATAGTCACATGAATCAGCGTTTAAAAACTATGCAAAACGAAAAGAAGTTAATCAGTGATGAAAAGCCTGAGACTACATAACCGTTACCTAGGTGAAGAAAACAGGTGGTAAAGATGATACGAAACTCCCTTTCCTGTCATCAGAATGCAGGGAGGCAGACAAAATTTAAGACCGGATACCACCTCACTTTGTAGCATTACAACTGAAAAAGTACACTAGATAAAATACTTCTAAAGAAAACCACCAGTATCGATTTCCCGATCAGCTCAAACAAAACGAGCCTCTGGGAAGACTTTCGAGGTCGGCCCAACCAATAAACCCGCAGTAGCCAGGTAAAACAACAGTAAGTGACCAAATGCAAACCTGTCTATACATGATACCCATGGTACCCTTCTGTCCATGCCTCGAAGCGAACTTGTCCCCGATCTGTGGTAGGCGAACAGAACGCACTCGAATCTTTACAAACTTATTGCCATCGGTGTTCAACGTCAACATCACCTACAATCACTTCATTAAATGTCCACCACAATTATATACAAGTCGAGGTCCGTCACTAATTTTGGCTTCTTATTTGCCAGTACCAATTCTCGATCATAAACTTTGCACCTCGGGCCATCGGAAATAATGACTGTGGTTAACAAATCGTCTACCTGCTCTCTTGCCAGAGGGGAGAGAGGGCGCTCACCCATGACACAGACATCAAACACCTCACCATAAGAGATAAAAATTTTTGTATCTTCTTAAGACAAATAAGGAACGCATCTGTGCAATTCTTTTCAGCCTTACGGTTTCTTTCCCGATCATAACACATACCACATACCAAATAATGACGTCATCACCGGAAACTCGCATTCCCGGCGAGATGATACCATCCTCATCCAGCTTGTCGTAGAGTGAATGGCGCATACCAGAGCACTTATCTCTGAAAAATGCTTCCTATCCACCACCCAAATATCGCTTTACTCTAAAACTTCCTCACGCTTTTAAATTTAACTTTTTCAAATAAAGTAGAAGGCATGCAAATATGACGGCCAGCAAATTCGACGAACACAAGCTGGGGAAGCAATTAACTATCCCTCCCAACAATACAGATATTTCATAACAAAAAGCAAAGCACAAAAGCAATATGAACGTTACTTACAACATCGGGTAGCGAAATTGTTTTGCCAATAATGACGTCATCACCGGAAACTCGCATTCCCGGCGAGATGATACCATCCTCATCCAGCTTGTCGTAGAGTGAATGGCGCATACCAGAGCACTTATCTCTGAAAAATGCTTCCTATCCACCACCCAAATATCGCTTTACTCTAAAACTTCCTCGACTCTAGATGATCGCCACCGGACCTAATCTATACTTCAACACGATGCACCGAACCAGCATCGACTATAGAAATGATTGGAGTTTATCCACTCTTTCATATAAAAAATATATTCGATCTGATGATTCAAAAAGACAACTCGAAATATCTTTTCAAATAAATAAGCAATGAAATGTTACCTGGTTGGCTTTTCGATAAGTTCTTCGTTTGCGTTGTCCAAATTTGCCTCCTGATCGCGATATGATCTATAGAACACCTAAACAAACGCCCTTCAAAATACAAATAAGGCAATGTTGGCCAAATATTACCTTTAAAAAAAGCTATGTTCTACCTCTAATGAAACAGTTATTACAGCGAACTAACTTTAATACAATTTTCCTTTATCTAATACATGAAGGAATCTCCAACAAAACATTACTGCCATTACCACAAAACATTTTAAATGAATACCCAACCTAGACAACCACCAATATGAGGCTTAAAGAATATTCTATGGCTTTTGCTTCGCCATTATTAAATTGAAGAGTATCAACCGCAACATTTAAAGTAACCTAACACTTTCACCACAAGTTTTCATAACCCGCTTTTCTCTCTACCAAAAAAATTTTTCACCAGCATGAACAACAGAAAAAATGTCAAACCGATCTGAAGAGTCCTCTGTCTATTCCGGATTGATTCATGATAACCGAGTCCTCCTGGTTATAACCTGTATATGAAAGGATTGCCACTATCGCATTAATACCTGCGGGTAGCTCATTGAACCTATAAAATAATAATACGTAACATACTAGTTCAAGTTAATACAATCAAATAGCCACATTAACATATACACCTCAAGAAACCTATCTGAATAACAATCATCACATACAGCTGCCTAAGATCATCCAACATTGCTCAAGTAGCCTATCACAATACATAAAAAAGATGGTGTAGAGCGGACTAAAATAATATTTATTTATTTATGTTAACACCCGAGGTGGGAAAACATACTAAAGTATGTGAGTATGAACAACAACAACGAGCAAAACGTTCGCAAAGCTACAACTTAGGCGAATATACATTCAACAGGTAAGAGTAGCAGTGGTGTGCGGATCGAAATGACTCAGCTGCAGGTTAAAAGCCGAACAGTGGGTGCATTAACGATATCGGCAGGAGGTAGCTTATGAGGCCAGCAAACTTTAGTTCAGGATGAATGAACCAACTATATAAACTCACCTCCTAAAAGATGAGTTTATTGTTTTGAATTATTAAATAAGGTGCAATCAAACAGCTTATATTAATCATTAATCCAAACAACTAATTATCAACTCTAAATAATATGAATGATTGAAAACCTGAGATATTCCATGGATCGCGTTGTGACAAGTGGCTTCTGTGGATAATACAATACATGCGCCAAAGTATCCATTCGTACGTGAAAATTGGTCGTATAAACACCCATTGCTTGTTTACCCATAGCACTCTGCATGGTAAATTCTATATTTTCTTAGCAGTATATGTCCAAATGCAACGCATTGCAAACATCACTACGAAATAACTGCAATTGTATTGCATTGACGTATGCCCAATCGACTTTCACGCATAAAACCCCACCTGAATGAACTCCAGATCTCAGAAATAACAATTCATTAAATATAATAAAATCAAAGGCATCTGGGTGTACCTGAGCAAAAACCCCTCTCTACTTGATTTTGCATTATCAACAAAAGATTAAAATGGCTTCCAGATGGTTGCAAACGAATAAAAGCACCAAGGAACACCAACCTGGTAAGTATTTCTGGGGCTTTGGTTGTGATCAGGAAACGGGATAATAGAGGCACATACACCCAATATCATTGCCGGATGAATTTCGCAGTGAGTATACGTATCGCAATAACCGCCAGCTCTCAAATCCTCCGGCATCATTGCTAACATTACTGTCTCTGTAATGGAAAACGATCGCTGAATACTCTAGTCAAAATTGAATGTCTTTATGAAACTTCATAAATATGCTTTGCGAAAATCATTCACAAGTCCAGCTGTGATGAACTATTCTTCCAAAAAAAAAAACCCTCTTAAAAACGTCTAATTGCAGCGAATGCATTAGCAATATCCTGACAACCTCTAAAGAGAGCATACCCTCTTCCATAGCGTCAATCAGTTCAACAACGCCTCCGGCAACCAGGTCAGACCATGCATAGTTTTCATTGGTATCCTTGAGTTGATCAATGTGCTTCTTCTTAAGCACAAGCTTCTGATTTTCGACGATCAAGAGTGGACGGCATACGCGACCCGCATCCGTATAGATACGGATTTCACGATCACGGATATCACGTACCATTGACACCTGAAAATGTAAACATAATTACTTAACAAGTGGCTTCAGATATCTTTATGAAACTTCATCTGAAATTCAACTATGATTTCGAGATATAAGTCAGCATAACAGAAAAAGTACAAGTCTCCAAGCTAGGTACAGTTGGAACAGTGAGTTTGCGTTGACATAACACACTGTCCGCCTCCACCTTTCCCCTCCCCTCCCTCGTGTAAAAAGGAATGTGCCCGATTGGGAGGGAAGACCAGTGTAGAGTGAGCGATACGCATACCTCGGATACGATGATATCCATTTCTCGCCTCAGCTTCTTGAGGGTACTCATCAGTTGCTCGGGATCACGATGAATGCCCACCCACGCACCATTCACGAAGATCTTCGTCGCATCTGCTATTGCCGATGGTGCCACCTCTAACAATAATTACATGAACATCCTTTCAAACACCATTATGCTGCCAGACAAACCCTACAGATTTCTGTTTTGTATTCTTTATGCCCAACCTCCACCTTTCCCCTCCCCTCCCTCGTGTAAAAAGGAATGTGCCCGATTGGGAGGGAAGACCAGTGTAGAGTGAGCGATACGCATACCTCGGATACGATGATATCCATTTCTCGCCTCAGCTTCTTGAGGGTACTCATCAGTTGCTCGGGATCACGATGAATGCCCACCCACGCACCATTCACGAAGATCTTCGTCGCATCTGCTATTGCCGATGGTGCCACCTCTAACAATAATTACATGAACATCCTTTCAAACACCATTATGCTGCCAGACAAACCCTACAGATTTCTGTTTTGTATTCTTTATGCCCATTGAGCTGATAATAACTCCATATCCAACGAGATCCTGGTCCCCTCCCCCCCCTCCCGTCCTTTCGAAAAGACAGCCGTCATTGCTTTGTGTTTCCCACCACAACATCCGTTCGCGGACAGCCGTTATAAAAACATACTGACGAATGCTTTGTGAATCAAAAAACGAACCCTCGAGATTTTCCATTGACCACTCTTCTAAGAACTCGAGAATAGGTTCAGGCAAGCTGCCGACCGATATATATGCCATGAGTGCAAGATTCTTCACCAATCCGACGGCTTGTCCTTCAGGTGTCTCGGCTGGGCAAACCATTCCCCATTGCGTATTATGCAGCTGCCGAGGCTTCGCCAATTTGCCCTCTCTACCGATCGGCGAATTACATCGACGAAGATGAGATAACGTTGCCGTGTAGGTTAAACGGTTCAACACCTGTAAAATTCAACAGCAGCTGAAGAACTTTACAAATGGTAGGCATGCAAGCTTACAACTTTTATATTCACTATACCTTTCACCTGCTATCACTTGGGTGCTGTCTGCACTAATCCAACTCGTAATCATCAATAACACAACCTCGAGCTCCAGCTCGAGCTTATCTTTGATGCTACGCCCAAAAAAAGTTCTAGTCTGATACGCAAAATAATCTCAACACAAACCTGGCTGACTCCGGCTCTCGACTGATGTGCCTTCTTTTGGTCACCCCAATTGCCCGTTGCCAACGAATACGCCAATCCACGGGTAATCGTCGACGTTTTAACGCAAGCATCGAGTATGAAGTCACCGTTCTTATTTATATATTTCTGTGCCGTGAGACGTACCTAAACTAAAAATGATGAGAATCTAAGCAAGAGAACTGCTACTGCGAAATGGATTCTGATGGAAGAAACCTTCACTTCACTTATACACGAACCCTCTTTGGCACGATTCAGAAGCTAGCAGAGTTCCCAACTTTCACGTGAGTTTATCAAAGTGACTCCGATTTGGCAAAAGGCCAGGAGCTCCTTCATATGCAGAAGCAATATGAAGCCAAAATAAGCTCTAAAACATCTTGTCCTCGGAGAATAAACTCGCTTTCTGCGACTAAACTCATAATAAATTTAAAAAAAATCCGCTGAGTTCGTTTCGTATCGCACAAACAAAATTAATAATAAACCTCTTTAAGAAGATTCTTGAAGAGTGCTCTGAAGAGGAATGCAAGTAGAGGACCAGCAAGATCGAGTCTTTTATTTCCGATATGATCTCTGTCATCTAATTCACGTCTTCCCAATGCAGCCAAAAGTAAACGATGTACCATATAGCCAATGAAATACTGCAATAAAAAAAAACTCTTCAATATACTATTCTTTTCCGATTCAAACCAGTGATAACGTTTCATAAAATTTAGGATCATGCCAACGGATCATAGATCATGGATCATGCCGGGAGATTATGGATCATGGAATTAGGCAAGTTGTGGATCATGGGAAGAATATAACAGAAGTGGTGGAACTCAATGACGAATTTAAACGACGTAAAAAAAAGTACTCCGGCTGCCAATTACTCAAACGAACGCTTAGCAGTAATCGATCTCAAACACAATTCAAACAACCTCCCCACTTATTTATTAATATTGAGGTAACTTCTCTTTCATTTCCGAATCTACTTCCTATTAAGATATTACTACTTACATAACTCTCTCTTCCCTTTAGATCAAAACCACAAATAACAACAAAAAACGTTTCTCAAAAACTTATAACATTAAACATTGAACAAATCGAATATATACTTCATTTCCTGCTGATAACAACGCGACGATTTATATAAAAAATTGTTGAAGAATTTCAGCACAAACAATGCACAACGTATCGATCACTCTCTTCAATGAAACCATCACTGTATCAGTTTGGATCAAAAACAATTTAAACTGTTACACGTGCCTAAAAATAATTCACATCCTTACGGCTATCATTGATATTTGTCATATCATTAGATGCCTCTATCTGCATATCAAAAAGGATAAATCATCCCCGTAAACAGCAGAATTTACAGCCTTATTCGGCACGGATCGCAACATCGGAGTCATAGAAAGTGGAAAACAGCGATTCTTTTTCCAACAAACATTGCATCCAAATGTGGGAAAAAAACTTTAGCAAATAAGCATTTTTTTTTTTAAAAATGTCAAGAAAATGAAGCAAAAACGAACCGCCTTTTTCGTTTCACAGAAATCCGATATACCAACATGAGGTAACATCTCTTTCTGAAGAATCTCCTTTGCGTATTTAATTCGTTGTTCCTTTGTTACTCCTGGCTTAGCGCCACGAGCACCGATAAAGTTCAGTGCCACATTTTGCTCCTAAATCGAATTCAACTTCAACAATCCATTCAACACATCATCCTCATACTTCAATCGGTGAATCAATTGTAAAACGCAACAATACCTTAGCTTCTTTTTTCCACTCTTATTAAAAGTATGGGGTGAGGAAGAGGCTAGGGACTGGGCAGCAGAGATGGGCCAGTGAAGGGGGAGGGAGCAGAAGGATGAAAGTAAATGAAGCTATCAAATGCAACATGCACATAATAAACGATCAATAGCAATTGCAAAAGTAAAAAAGTAAAAACTGCCTAAACTAAAGTTAAGTTACCTTTTCAAATTTCAGATTCCTATATAAAATCCTTAACTTTCAACAGAAGTGTTTCATGACATCAAACTTTCAAAACTGAATATTAAAAAGAACTTATTGGAATGTATTAAAAAACCTGGATGACAAAAGCTTCGTCAAGACTTGGCTTGACCATTTCCATCATTTCTGGATCCTCGAAGTCGTAAATAATGTGCTCAAGGATATCGTGATCGGAGACGAATCCCAAAGCGCGAAACACAATCATTATTGGGATCTCCTAAAAGCGTTCGAATTAAAAAAGTTTCAAAAATCGACCATTCAACCATGATCGCAATTAATGAAATAAAAATGGGCTTGAGAAACGCGAGATCATACTGAAACATAGCAATAAAAACATCTGAGTTGATTCAGCTATGATTCTAAAACGCCGTATTATTTCAATAAGAAAGTGGAAGATGAAAAGTGCACGGGATCATGAACAAATGTTGCTTCTCACCTATGGAAAGATCCATGCTTCCTCCCAACCTTTTCTACACCTATGAATCTCGACGTCCATATAAATCAAGGGTGCATATCTTGAATATGAAACATTATGGTTAAAAACAAGCCTAAATGCAATAGCGACTACTGACCAGCTATGAAAATTGAAATAAAAACACCTGCTAAAAGAAAAAAAAAGATTAAACGCAATCACTAAATCACTTTAGAGTATAAACTTTTACTGCAAAACCAAAGAGCTCCATGCTTGTGATAACAAAAACTGTGCACAAATTACTTAATAAAAGAAAATAATCATCTATTATAAGCCAACATTCTTTTGCTCCACTGTCGGATGACTTCAAAATAACCCTCCCTTCCGTCCTTAATCACATCCAAAAATTAAAGAACCAAAATAATTCTACAATAAATAAACCGTCGTACCTGTTTTATATATGGAAGAATGGCAATAATCCTTTGTCCCATTGCTGACTTCTTAGTTGATCCACCTCTCGCCATCATATTTACCCATAGTGTTGATGTGGGACGGCTGTAAATACAGACACATCGAATACCCAACATAAAAGTATAATAAATGATTAAAAATAAAATGGATGGCATATGCATAAAAAGTAAAAACTCAATAAACTAAATCAAAGACAACGGCCATATTCGAATTGATGCCCTCAGAGCAATACAACAACTTCAATAAAATTCATGCAATTGGCACACCTTCAATCACAATAAACCATATTAGCCTATTAGCCAAGAACCATAGAAAACCGGCCAAGTTCACATTAATGAGTAAGACATAAGGGAAAATGTCACCTTGAATTTTCAAGGCATGAACGGCATTCAGTCTTATATGCGTATTTACCGTCTTTCATCGAGAACACGTACACAGTGTTTGTAGCCATCTTCTCCTGTGCGATCAAAACCTGAAAATGTACCATAATAAGGATAAGGTCATCCCTAAAGACCTCACCTCTAAAATCCCAGATAAGAATCAGCAGCCATAAAATAGATTAACGAAGAATCCGATACAATAAAGAGATTGGGCAAAAAAAATATATAAAATTCGGTCATCGCAGACAATTCTCAACTCTGAAGCTCGATAACAAAAAGGAAGAGGACGAGGAGAGGAAGATGAGACCAGGATTGAGGCTCTACACACCAAAGCTCGCTAACAAGCCATGTCCCACCCTACCTTTCGGGAACATCAAAAATGTTCAAAATGCCGAAAGTGGCTAATCGTCGAAACAGCTAATTAGCACTGCCAAAGAGGATTTCAAATTTGCTCACCAAAAATAAAGAAAATAAACACCATTAAAATGAACCTTTTCAGATCCGTTAATGATGAAATAACCACCGGGATCTAGAGGACATTCGTTGAGCTCAGTGAGATCGCGATCCGACATATTCGAAAGCATACAATACGATGATCTGAAAACAACATCTAAATCACTACGTCCTTAGAGCACCTTCACAGAGCAAATTTCATAAAATAAAAGACAACTGATCGCTTATACTTCGAAGTAAAACTTAATCATTCAACTTCTTTCAAACAAACAAACAACGGATGCAAAAACCATACCGTGTAAACGAAGAGGAGCTGGAAGGGGAAAAGGGAGGCAAAGGGAGGTGGAGATGCAATGGTCTTCACCACTGGCCTAACCATACACGAACGCAGTTGCATCACAGATGCTGACTTATAATTGCACATCAATAAGTACTATATATATAGGACGAATTTAAAACACAATACTAATATATACAAAAAAGCTTGTCCGTATATGTTTTCTATTTTAAGCTCTAAACATGTTAGTGAAAACAAACAAGTTTAAAGCTTTAAATTTATGCTTGTAGGTCCTAGTCAAATATTATTATCACCTTAGCAAGAGCATGTTGCGTTGTTTTAGCAGCCAATCATCGCCAATAACTACACAGCAATTAAAACAAATCGACTAGAACGTTCAGTTTTCAGGTCCTAGAGTCTCCTTGGTGCTGCCAACTCTACTTGTTTAATCCCCTCTAATATCTCAAGGTTGATACTTGGGCGACAGAACACACACAGTTACCGTTATGGCTCGAATTGGGATGTTATTCATGTTTAGAAGAAAGAAGATAACGCCCCAAACCTACCCAAACATCATCTCCCTCTATGACTTTTGCGGGCTGCATGAAAATTAAGACGGTCAAAACTAACATACCTTAACATAATTGGTATTTTGCCGACGAATACCTTCTCGTATTTCGATTCTTTTGGGTCTTCACCATCACGCGATACAGTCTTTGTGATGTCAACGTATAGCGGCGATGAATAGGTCAAATTCCGTAATCTAGCCTGAAATATTCACCCATCACTTAATAACATGAGTGCATTGCAATAATCTATGCAAGGATTGCATCACCTCCTATCAAGTCAGCATCTTTAAAAGCAGCTAATTAAAGACACTGCAACCATATCGGACGGGAAGTCCGGATATGAATCAGCTGAGACCATCCATAGTCGAATCAACTCAGTGAAATTCTCTAAAAAATACAAAAGTGAGGTTTAAGAGGCAATGTTCATATGCCAAAAAAGTCAACTTAGACAAATATAATTCAAAACATACAAATGATATCAACCACCGCGATGCTTCAATAAACTAAATATTTAGAATCAATGAGCTATATTATCTCCATATGGCAAAAATTTAAAAAAAAAAAAAAGCACAGACCAAATCATACCTCGTTAGGCATCATTGGTGTCGGTGCTCCATCCTTTTCCCAGTGGGTTGGCTTCGAGAGGTAAATCTGATCCAATTTCAATGCGAATTTTGTCGGGTTTTCGATATCACCTAGAAAACATCCACATAATGGGAAGAAAATTAATAAATAATTGCAACAAGGTATGACAAACAAAGTAAACACATCGATAGTAATCACTTTGTAGCGGAATTACATCTCCGTACTTTCTTCTGTTGTGTCCACCTTTGGCATCCGTCAGTATTGAATTATACTGCAGTCGTCTCTCGAAAAGAAAATTGCATTCGAGACGAAATTTCAACCATATTTACTAACTCACCGCTTGCTTTCTAAAGGATTGCAGTCAATTCAACTCTACAGGTCGGTGATTCGTCATCAAAACTATAAAAACCTCCCCTACACTCCAGAGCACATCCACCTGTCGACTCCAGCAGATAGATATACTCACTGCACAATCGATAAATTCCCTCCACAACAGAATCTACCATCGATCCCAAGATGGCGGTACCCCACTCACGCGAAACGGTGGAAGTGGGGACGATTAGGTCATCTTTATTAAATATCACGATCTTCTATTAGGAGTGCCAAAGATTGGAAACTCATATAACAAACTGCCCTCCACAAAAAAAAATCTGTGGTAATCGAACGCAATCATAAATTAATTAACAGAACGGTGTTCACCCGAGAAATGCTGGACTTCGGATTGCAGTTCGACCGGTGGTGAATCCTCAACAATTCGTTGAACGTTCATTTGAATGAACTCATCGAAACTGTCGAGTTGCTGGCGTACGAGACCTTTCTCGTCAAAATAGGCGGAAATGACCACCCAACATGCCTCCTTCAAATAATTAAGACTGCATCGATGAATATCTATTTCAATGCAACTTTACTTTTACTATGAATGTAAAAACAGTGATCGAACACAGTAAAGTGGAAGCTAAATCGGAATGCTAACAGCAGCTTAACTCGGAACCGGAATATCGCCCAAGAAATCTAACAACACCAAAATCAGGAAACGGAAAATAGAGAAGGGGGATGGGAACGAAGGATGCCCAAGATTTACTAGCAATTTATGAACGCGTTAGATAAAAATATAGGGGCATTTTTATTGCATAAGCCCTGCAGGTAACATAGAAAATGTTTCTTCGCTTTCATATATCCTTCTCATACCTTTTACCCGTCTATCCACCCGTTGATATCTTATGAAACAGAAGCACTGTAAAAATACTTTCATTATCACCGTTTCCTAGCCACAAAGCCCCCAACATTATTAACCATATAGAAAAGTAATTCTTATCATCGACAATGCTGCATTTCTAGAAAAAGGGATTCAGTCCCCGATGAAATATTCCATTTATAAAATCTTTAAAACCCGTTGATATCTTATGAAACAGAAGCACTGTAAAAATACTTTCATTATCACCGTTTCCTAGCCACAAAGCCCCCAACATTATTAACCATATAGAAAAGTAATTCTTATCATCGACAATGCTGCATTTCTAGAAAAAGGGATTCAGTCCCCGATGAAATATTCCATTTATAAAATCTTTAACCAAAATGAAATATAAATCCATAGTAAAAGTAGTATGGCCATCGAAGCATACCTTCTCCCCATGGTAATGTTTCCTTGGCCTTTAAGTCATAGTCAACCCCCTTACTAGGTGGTGCAAGGATAAAAGGTAAATATTTTTTAGTTTTATGGAACAACACCACATGCCGTATGAATCATCGATTTCAGGTGTGTTCAGGCTAGAGTATCACAAGTGGTGAATTCTGAATAAAACTTGAGCATTATTATTCAAGCATCGCCATCAGTAGTCGCAATCAAAACTTATTCATACCTGCCATTGCTCGGAGGATATTTCTTCCTCTTCATCGCCTTCGAATGGCATCTCTTCTCCTTCATCTTCGTCATACATTGTGCTTTGACGTAGCACAAATTGTTGATTTACCTTAACATGTACTTATTAATTTAGAACTATCAAGTAATTTCACGCAACACGACGATAACGATTGATTATAACAACGATCATATTCACACCTCATCTCCCACTTTCACCTTCCCTCCATAAACGAATGAAACTTATACGTGAAAAAAGTGTGGTGAATCTACAAGCTAATTAAAGGCAGACCAGTTTCGCCCCTTCAACCACCTTCCTCTCCGAGGGATAGAAATTACCCCTGTATCGGCAGCAGCGATTACACCTACAACTGATCGCTGCTTAACATCTACGATGGTCTTCTTACAAACATTAATGCATCTTTCACAAAAATTTCTTAATTAAAGCTCTCGTTGTTGAAGGGTGGGGGACTGCAAGGAACCAGAGGAACCCTGCTCACGATGGACAGAATGGCAATCCTACTTCATCGGCTGTCAAATACCTCACAGCCCTTCCCACCCTCTCCCATAAGGAACTCAGCGAAAGGTGGCAATCACACTGCAATCAAAATTCAAAAACTACTATTGTCACCGAAATTTACAAATATTTATTCGACAGTGGAAATGAGTTTAGATTAGAAAGTAATAAAGCAAGCACGAGGATTCTGAAGGCGTCGAAGATAAACCTGAGCAATCACCTTTTCACCGATCACATCACCAGCTTGAACTCCAACTCGAACTTCCACTTAGAGTCATACTTAGAACTGAAATCACACTGACCGCAGCACTGACTTCAACTCCGACTAAATGAATGAAAGTATCAGCAGCTCCTCAGCAACGTTTGTTTCGTATTTGCTGATGGACATTCGCCGACAATTGATCTATATAGGCGACAAAGATGAGTGCATATTTGAAATTTTTAAGGAAAAAACATTGCAGCTAAATATCAGCAGAATATCTCCATTGAAATACAGAATCCACAAAGACTGAAGACTACGGGAGCTATGCAACGTTGTCACCGACAATAAGCAACAAGTATATTCCACAAAGACAAAACACTATGGAAACTCTACAACTTCGTCACCGACAATAAGCAACAAACATATTGTTCCTCTTCTTTATCTTTATGCTGGCTCTAAAATTTCAGCTTGGAGCAACTTGTGCAACTTATTTTGCAAGTTAGAATTGAAATCCGCAAATACGTACTAGAAATTGGAATAAAATGATAAATACATGCGATCGTTTCTGGCGCATGAATGCGCTCCGGCGGAGCAAATAAAAACTTGCTTATTACTAGCAATAAAACCATACGTCGGTTGGTAACAAATATACAGTGATTAGCAAGCAAGACCGCAGCGTATTTATAGCTCCGCCTACGGCTCCGAAGGCATGAGGAGGTCATAATCCACACGGGAGAGATACCACATCAAGATCAAACAAGTATGAGCAAGACAACCTGTTATACAAATGAAGATCACTGCGATTACAAAACTCATTGGATCACAATAGATCATTCGACAACGTAGATCACTCGACAACGTAGATCACTCGACAACGTAGATCACTCGACAACGTAGATTACTCGAAACGTAGATCACTCGTTAACAATAGAAATGCATATTAATGTGTACACGATTGCCTAGAAATAAGTGCTTACACTAATCATTTTCGAATTACAAAAGTTTTATCGGCTTGACTACACCCCTCCCTACCCCCCCCCCCCCCTCTACTTCCTTCTTCCCACCTTAGCAGCTTGGCTGATCCCCTCTCCTCTCCCTTTCACTCCACCTCCCCTCTTTCATATGGAATTTCTGCACACCTCTATGTGCACACTACACATGCATATGTATTTCTATATATGTCATACATCATTTATATTTATATATAGAAGCATTTTCAATCCTCAAAGCATATTTATTTCGCAGTATTTGTTGAGTCGATCGATGCGAATAAGGAAATGCAAAAAAAAACGCATATCATATCGAATACCTTATCAGTTTTTTTGTATGAAACTTTCTTTGCGCAATTTTAATGGTTCGGCATTTTCCTACTCTGCGCCAATAATTTTTAGCAATAAATTGAATAAATTTGAAGTGTTCGATTATTCAAATCATCAGAAATGATTGAAGATATGATTTTAGATGCGTATTGAAATATTTTACAAAAAAAAAACACAGTTTAGAGCAATTCGATGTTTATTTCGAATTTTCGCATACAAAAATATAGCGCTACAAGCATTTTAAATTTTAAAAATCTGCTTTCTACAATGAAATCTCTAGCAGAGTAATTAGCCTGGAAGCTTTGCTATGGACATTGCTTCCATGCTAATAGAGAGGAGGGCGCATTTGCCTTAATGTTATCTTGCTGTTAATTCCGTTTTTTTTTTTTTGGAATATTTAAGGAACGTAATTCTGTTCCGGAAACGGAAATTTATGCGCGATATATCGATTTCCGGTTTATAAAAAATTTTAGAAAATCAATAATTATGCGTATCGCATCGCTAATATCTATGTTGACAAAGCATATTTAAATTAGCAATTTCTAACCCTATTATTCATTTCTAACAATATAGTACTTTTTAAAAAATTGTTTCATCCGTAATACTTGGACTCCGACCGGAAGTCATCAAACTCGATACGTCATTCCGAATTCCACGAGTGTAATCTTTGATCTTTTCTCATTTATCACCCCAAAGTCTATTTGATTGAACAGCGCTCTTAGGCTTTAGCCTTATTAGTGATATGATATTAGGTAGTGATTGATAAGGAAATATCACCTATCACTAAACCTTCCTTTATTTTTTCTATGCCGATAATTTTTGAAATTGCCCCAGAGGCATCATTCCTTTGGCTTGTTGCAACTACTCAAACAACAAAAACAAAACAAAAAAACAAACAAACCTTTTTAGAAATTTACATAACGAAAAAGCTTTAATTATTTCACCTATTAGATTGCTAAGCAAGATAGCCAAGCTTCGATACATAATCAGTATTCATTATACATCAAGAAAATACTAAATATTGCTATTCAACCGAACCTTAATAAGAGCATCCCGACCAAGTGTTTCTACTGGCGCTTTTGTCGGCGATTTCGTTGACCTAATTTTAAATTTTTCTGGATTTATCCAGGATTAATCCACTATCACTCAACTTATCTGTGGCTTAAGCGATTTGATCTTTGCATTAAATTTGATCATTTAAAGGTTATTAATGTAGTATTTTCGAATATTTTCAACTAAAAAGTGGAGTTGAAACTAAAATTGCAAAATTTATTTGGTGTAATTCACATTAAAAATTACCTAATTTATAATTTTCCAATTTAACCCATCAAATTTGGCGATAATTTTAAACGCTCAAAGGCGTCGTTGGACCCGTAGAAAAATTTTTTTATTGAAGAAATTTTTACGAGCGGTTGGTCGGCTTAAAAAAAGAACGCTTTATTTTACATATTTTAATATTTCTTTATAATTTATGCAAAAAATTATCCACGAGGAAAGGGTGAAAAGCATGAGCGCATATTATATCAACTCATTCGCGGAAAAAAAAGTATTTTGCATTTATTTTTATTTACATAATATTGCTATTAATATTCTCGTTGGACTAGAAATGATATAGGGATTTGCGAAAATATTCGTACGTTTGTTTCCCGAATTCTTCCAGAATGCTAAATTCTTTAAGCAATCCTGGATTTCATGGAAGGGGGCATCGAAAAATCTCGGAAGGAGGGAGTGGTTGTGGTACTCCACACTTGCAATGATCACCTCATGCTATGTATTTAACGAATAAGATGTTATCGTTTGTGTTCGGTAATTTTTTTTTTTAATTTGCAGGTATAATGCATGAACCAATGAATGACAATTGTATGGGGATACGGAATGTGAGTGGATTAAGTGGGCCACCCCCATCACAACAACCTCTCCCCTCAGTGAATCATGTGATGGGACCACCACAATTTCGTACCTCTTCCACCTATCCTTCACCGCATTCTTCTCAACCGGCAACACCTCTACAACCATCAAGTGTTGCTCCATCACCATCACCTGGGCCTTCTCGTATGGCATCAACTTTGGCGTTATCACCTTCACCTGGCTCATCACGAATGTTATCGATGCCATCGCAGAATGCATCTCCTATACCACCGCCTCAACCTGCTCAATTAACTCAACCACCACCACCATATACACGAGCTGCACTAATGAGTGCACCTCTTCTTGCTAATACACCGACTCAATTTCATAGCACTTCAAATGTTATTGCGGTCGATAATGAGAAGACACAAACAACTTTTCAACAGCTATCACAACCGACTCCGAAAGAACAATATCGAATGCTTAAGAAACGCTTCAAATTTCTTGTTTATGTATGTTGTTTTATTTTGAATTTTGGGCAAATAAATTATCGCTAATTTCTTTTTAGTTTATCGTTCTTTAATGGGTCTATATGAGCGATATAGGTGTCATAACTTTTAACTAGATCCGTTTATTACTCACTGTAAATTCTACTATAAATATACTTTTTACTAAGGATATATAGACGATATGTGAATGTAATATTATCAAAGGGTGTAGCCAATTTAGCCGTATATTTCTAGGGTTTTGGGGCAACGACTTTCTTCTAGAATACTATCGCCCAATAGTCTGACGGGCTTTTTTTTTCATTAATTTTGCTGAACTGAGGTACTGGACATTATATACATATATATACATACATATATATATGTATATATATATATACATATATATATATATGTATATGTATATATATATATACATAATTATATATATATATATATATATATATATATATATATATATATATGTATATATTGTAGGAGAATGAATGTTATCAAGAGGAATTGAGGAATCTTCAACGAAAATTGCTCAAATTATCTCGAGATAAAAATTTTCTTCTCGATCGGCTCATTCAATACGAAAAATTGAGTGATTCATCAGATGATTCGGATTCGAATTCAGTGAAAACAATCGAAGATAAACCAAAACCGCCAAAAAAGTTTGTTTCTTTATTTTATTATTTTCTGTAGTTCTATAAAGAACTCGCATGAGAAAAGCCTACCGAAAAATATTTTTATTCACGAATAGAGAAGGGAGGTAGTTTTTCCATAAACGGGTAGTAGTATATTGTTGGTGATACTTCCTAAGGGAATAAACTTTCTTTCAAGATTAGAAGAATGATGCTTATCTCCTCATCTCAGCTTACCTTCCCCATCTCCGTCCATCGCTCATTTCGAGGTTTTATTATTAGTGAACAACATGGAAAACAAAGATTACATTCATGAAATAGATGATAGGTTGTCTTTTCGTTCATCCATCTTGGTATTGTTCAATAGTTACAGGTATACATGTCTTACTGCTTTTGTAATTAAGTAAATAATATTAATTTTGTTTTGTTTTGTTTCATTTATGTTGTCAAATCGAATTTCAGAAAGTCGAGACCCTCAGCGTCACGTCGTCGTTCCACTGTATCGAAACCAAAAATGAGTGGCACAACAGTTGGCAAAAGTGATCTTCCGATGTGCTCACCAATGACTGGTAGGTCGCCGTTGATTATCCGCTATATTTTTGAAGCTTTAGAACTAAAAGTCGCATGCTAATTTGGGATCCTCTCAAGTTTTTTCATTCATGGTTTCCTTTCTTCTAGAATCATATCGTAATATTAGAAACAAAACGATATGTGCTATTATATAAGTTTTTAAATATCTTTGTCGCTAATTACTATTTATTTTAAATGTAGAAGGTGTGGTAGAATTTTTGTGCCAATGGGAACCAAACTTTGCTAAAGTTTAGTAAATTTCTGTTTGCAAATCTTTCAGTTTATTGCTTGGCGATCTGTAAACTTTGATTATGGGAGAACATTGGGGAAAGTTGGGAAATGTTAGGAAGCAATTAATTGTTTAATAGCAACATGCGAAAACGGTTAATTAGGTAAGGGGAATGTAAAAGCACATAACGTGTTAGCTCATGTGGTGTGCTTTCCAGTTTCTTGATGCAATAATAAATTTTTATCTGAAAGAGGAGTTTTTTTCTAATTTGAGAAAATTGAAAATAATTTAAAATTAATTAGGTTCAGTCGTTTGTTTTTGCGCCTTCAATTATATTTTTAGACGATATAATACTTGTGTCTAGAATGATCTTCAATACTTATTTATGATATGCTAATAATTGAAGCGATAATTATATAGCTTCGTAGTTAATTGCTATCCACGAATTGCAGATACAGCTACAATTGAAAACGTGAAGACGGAATCAGATGCATCAACACTGAGGTCAGATCCGAGTACAATTGTGGCATCACATGGTTGTCCTATTGCTGCACCTTCAGCTACGATCGGTAAGCTATTGTGCTGATCGAATTATGGTTGAGGAAGTTGAAATTGCAATCAAAGATATGGACTGAGCTCTGCTATAGTGATATCATTTGAGGGGGGAGGGGAGGGAAGGTATGGGAAGACAGCAGGAAAAGAAAAGAAGACGACGAGAACAGATATTCTAGGATTGGTCTTTCGATCAAATTGTTTGCCATCCTTTCGGTTTTTATTGATACCTGTCTGCTTATATTGAGAGGTTATTAAAGGTGATTTTATATCCAGCCGGTTGGAGCCATTGAACAATGAGACTAAAACCTATATATGAGCCGTATTAAGAATGCGTGTAAAATTAAAGCTGCTATAAAAACACTTCCGCTTTTGAACGTAGCTTTTGCTGCTATTTTCCTGAACGATTGAAAATCGTCCAGATGTTTAGAAGCTATAGAAGAGAATAGTTACCTCAGGAAGATAAGTTCGCATTTAGAAGACATTTAAAGGGGTGCTTTAAATATGTTCGACTTTGAAGTGCTAGTGTAATTCGAATCTTTTTTTGGCGTTTTTCTTCAACAAGGGAGGTTCGTTCACAGAGCGATCGTAAAAACTTGAATATAACCCCTCCCCCCTCGTTTTTTAGTATAAATAAGTTCACCAAAAAATTGCGCGTAGTTGAAAACGTTTGGATATATCCTTCATTTTCCTGCCATAAAAAAATATTCTCAAAAAATAAGCTAAAAATAATCTCCAAGATTTCTAGAAAAATTTTTCGCGAAGGTTTGCTAATAAATTGTAAGAAGTAAAACCAATAAGATTTCTATGGTACTTTTATGGTACTTTATTCGACCGTTTATTTATTTATAAGAGATGAGATGTGTAATTTCGTTATGAACCTAATTTCATAGTTTGATTCAAGTTGGAAAACTTTGAAAAGCGAAAGTGAGTTGCCGTTACGAGAACCTATGACCTACTTGCATTGTCTATCGATAATATTTGAGGTTTTATTGGTGGGGCAGGTCATTTTTTATTTATCGACTAGTCTGGATCTTGTTTTTTATGAATTGCTGTTGACTCCGGAGCCGATTTACCTGGTTACTTATTTTTTGGAGGTATATTTATTGAATTGCATTTATTCTTATAAAGGTAAGGTATTGTTTCAGAAAGGGATGTGGCACTTGTGAATGCGGAAAGAGCAACGCCACGTACGGCACTTCCGCCGATCGAGGGTGTTGTTAAAGTGGAACATTGAGATTCGTTAGAGCATTTGTACCCATATTTTAATTTTCTCGCTTACTGGTGCTTTATTTGAAATTTGCATATCTTTTAGAGGGAGGCTAAGGATATATATACATGGGTAAAACATGGAAGAGAGAAATGCGAGTTTTTCCCTTTTAAGAGAAATTTCCCCGGGTAAATTAGGAAATTCCGGGGAATAATTAACATTCAATTTCTTACCTGACTTGCTATTAGGAGCCCAACCAAAATCGAAGTTTTCTACTCGGAAATCTTTGAATATGAGGGATGTGTTTCAAAAGGTTTCAAATTTTTAGCCTTCACATAGTCTCATTCGATTCGTCTAATGTTCAAAAGTATATAAATGCCTTTATTTTCACAATGTATTTCACCATTCTTAAGATATAATTGTTTGTCAAGTTTTTATATTTCCCCTCATCCAACGGAAGTGTTGTTTGTTTATTTGTTTTTGGAAATATTTCTTGGAATGCATAGATAAGAGATGGAAAAAAGTTTTATATAATAGTTAATCAATATTTGAAAATGATATAAAATAATTTATGTAGTTATAGTATCTAGAACCTAAAATATTAACTCATCGATACAATAGAACGTTTTTTTTAAAGGATTTTAGTAAATTATAAAATAACATCTTTGTGGTTTCTATTAGTGATCTTCTTTTATCTTTATTTTCTTTNACAAAAGTTCCATTTAGAGTGGTAACCTTTCATAAATTTGCTTTGCATTTTTGATGGATGGACGGGTGTTGAGGAAGGTTTTTCTTTTTTTTTTCATTTTATCTTTAATTCTCCAACAGTCATTTACTCTTTTTTGATGCACATTTTTTATTTTATTTCTTTCTTCGTTTTTTAAATGAAAAATTATATATTCTCAAAGTTTGTATTTTTCTCGCAATAAATAAAGTGTATATTGTTTCTAATTTGTTTTATTCTTTATCGTCAGCTTTCGAATTCGATCGAATTCTTTAAATGATTCGATTCTGTTTTACCATATTCGTGGATTCATCACCACAATCATGGATCACAACAGTTTACCGGAAGTGAATTTGGCTTACATCCAATTATAGAATTTTTAATGAATTTTTTTTATACAATAAACTAGCATTTTACGAGTAATATGGTAGAGGTTATTTTTCCACCGATCAGGTGGATTGCTAAACCTCTGATATTTCTACAACAAATAGCAGCACGGACATTGGTTTTCTGAAGTTGACATCTGTAGGTATATTATGGCAACATGATGTCTGTGTGTGTGTGTGTGTGTGCGTGTATGTCTGTTTGTCTGTTGGTCTGGAATAGGATAATACAGGGTGAATACCTGACCTTTTATGCATAATCTATATCATAGATTGACCTCAGGTAACGGATTTCAGATTCATCAATCATATATCCCTGTAAATTGATATTGGTGCTGATAAACCTCATCAAGCTTTTATTTATATGATTTTCCAAATTCCTTTCACCCATTATTATCGGCGCCCACTCTATTTGTTTATGTCTGTGTCTGTCTGCCTATTTGCCTGGACCGGCAGTTGCGATTCGAGAGTTCCTGAAAAAGGGGATACGAGATTTTATGGGTGAATATAAACTATAGAACGTTTCCTCTACCATATCCCGCATTGACCTATTGACTCCAAAAAAGATTTCCACGCAATCAAAGATGGGAAAATTTTTGATGCATTTCACAGCGGTCGGATTTTTGCGGGAACCGGTCCTGCGTGAAACGTTTTCAAGGAGGTTGTTTCGAACCTCGTTGATTGATACTAAACCAGGTAGAATGTCTCGTAATTAAAGGTGGAGGAAGGAGGGGGGGGGAGGGGGAGGGGTTATCAGAAGGGATAACAGGTGGATTGAGAGAATACAGCTCATTTTCGCGGTGGGAGAGCGTAGCGTTCCCATCAGAGATTGGCACAAGCGTAATGAATGATCGATTGCGATACCAACGTGTACACTATGATGCGGCGCAAATGTGCTACCGTAATGATGAACGTCACGCGGCGCAAATGCCTCACAAAGCGAGCGTCACACGGCGCAACCGCACCATTGCATTTATCTCTCTGCATCTCTCTCTCTTTCTTTCTCTTTTTGTATTGTCCATTTAATCACTGACCATTTTGCTGTCCACTCTTAGCTGAGGGCTACACATTACTATCCTTGATGTAGTATGCAGATCGCTTACGTATTTATAGTATTGTCATTAAGGATTGATATACGTTTGCAATAGAAATTTTTATCTTTTTTCGTTTGCTTATCTTTTTTTCCACAAGTTTCTAGTTTTCTTTTTTTATCTTTATTCCTCTAAATTTACCTCTGTCTACATCTAAGAAGATTCTTTCGATGTGATGGTTGTGTCTTTTAATAGTATATTTTAATTTAAAAAATATCGTTTATTAAATCGAAGAAAATTTTATAGATAGCCATCTGGTGGGAATAAAATTTTTATTAGCGTATTTGAATTTCGATTTTATAAACTCATTGATTTGCTAATGATTTATATCGATTTTTGCTAAGATTTTATAGGTTAGCAGTAAGCATAATTCATTGTGTGATAGTGATGATTAAGGATGCCTATATGGGTATTGCGATCGCATGTGATCTGATTTGCAATTATTTTATGATAATTGGTTACCGTCGTATAATTTTTAAAGATTTTTAATATTTTTCCATTCACCGAATATTTTTTATATTTGTGAAAAAAAAGAGAATTAAAATTTAAAAAAAATGAAAATTTCTAAATAAAATTTACTCAAACAAATAAAATGCAAAATTAAATTTTGAATAGAATTTTAGATAATTTACAAAAAATGAATGCAATATTAACAACAACAAAAGGCAATCAATTATTACTACATGAAGGATATCAATATCGATTTGTGAGTAAAACAAAACGTGATGCAAGAAATATTTATCGATGTATAAAGAAAGGATGTAAATCACGTCTACATGCCGATGGTGATGGCAAAGTGTTGTGTATACGTAATGCACATAATCACAGTGAAAATTATAGTGCCGCACAGGTAAGTGCTATTTTTTTGTTGTGTTTATTTGGTATTGCTTGAGATGTGGGGATGGGCTTTTATATTTGTTGTTTTGTTTTTGTTTTTTTTTTTAAATTATTTTTCTTTATTGATTGATTTTTTTTAATAATTATCCGTTTTTTTTTTCATTTTATTTTGAGGGTGGCAAATTTTTTTGAAGAAATATATTAGAAAAAGTGGAATTATAGGAGAAGATAGACGCAACAATGGCCATTCGACTAAAGATTCCTGAAATCCTTCGAAAATCCTTTCATTTTTTTTTTTTTTTGAAGAATTATGGAGGGTTTTATGAGGGGGATTTTTTTTCTTTTTTTTTCTTTTTTTTCTTTTTTTTTAACGGAAATAATTTTGGCACATAGGAAATTGTTTAGCAATTTGGAAGATGATGAATGATATTATAATAAAATTATTATTTTTTTCTTTTCAGATTTTTATCGAGAAAGATGTTGGCTAAATCGTTGAATAATTCGAAGATTTCTAAGACTGGAAACGCGACAACCGTAACTGTTTTACTCAAGTAAGGATGCAATAATGTCATAATGGCCTATAAATTGCTATATTTATTTATTAACTTTTCCATAACAAAATAAAGGGACATTGGTTATTCAGTAAAAAGGCAATTTTTCTTTTGTAATAAAGCGATACTAAGATGAAATTAATAAGGGAATATAAGAAATGCAATCAACAAAATTTCAAATTGCCCGTAGAGTTAGCTGAATGTCGCCCGGAGGTAGGGAATGTGCCACTTAGATACCCGGAGATCGTAGGATAGGGAATGTGATGCCCGGAGGTATCGAATTTCCCACTTAGAAATAGTGGAAATATAATTTCATTCATATAGTTGAGATAGAATCGAACAGTTTGAGCTGTGCCTTATATCTGAAGGAATATCTTATCATAAACATTGTAGTATTCGAGTCCCTCTCTCTCTCTCTCACTCTCTCTCTCTCTCCTTCTCTCGTTATTTGTTGTATTCTGCACTTCCAATTTGGGTTTTCCGGTTGTATCGGCAATGCTAGGTAGTCGATTGTTGATATCACAGTATTCGTATATATTATTTCGAAGCTATTTCCCTCATTCAGGGAAAGCAGTTTGAATTTGAATGATGTTCTCCTATCGGGACAACCCTCAACATCGAATATGAACGGGCACGATGGTATGATCGATGTGAATTGCAAATTGAAAATTCGGCAATTGCGAGAGAATAATCAAGGCAATCAGGAAACGAGTAATCGACAGGTGCAACAGGTAAGAGAGCTATTATGTAAATGAACAGGTATTGACCTTACTCTCTAGCTTTCATTTATATAATTAGGAGGGGGGGGAAGAGGGGATAGGGAAGGAGAGGGGGGAAGGGGGTAGGGGAGGAGGAGGGAAGGGAGTAGGGGAGAAGGGGGTAGGGGAAGAGAATTTGGCGACCCTTTGAGTGAAGTGATGGACGATTAGCAAAGTTATTCATCGCTAGCGTCTCGTACGTATCTTAGAGATCTTTTATGTTAACTGTTACCGTTGAAGGCAATATTCTAGGAAACTGCAACATAAAGTCATTCCCGGTAGAGTTTCAGGATACAACTATTAAATCGATGCTTCCCTAATCATTTGCCTTCTCGTTCATATCAAAGCAAAGATAAATCATATATGCTCCGGAGTACTTATTTAAATGCTTTCGGAGTTTGAATAGATCTTAGAAGAGGCATTGCTCGAAAAAAAGAGAGCAGTTATAGAAGATACCGAAAGCTAAATGAACTTACCATCGTGGAGATGCTTTTACCACAAGCTTAGCATCTGTTTCAACGTTGTAGGTGGTCTATTTATGGATTCTTAACTTGTTAGTCATTTGCATATTTATAAATAGAAATGATCAACTTTTGAATTTGACCAATGTTTACTTCAACGCTCATTTTCAAGTATTACAGAGTTGGATTTTTATAGGAACTTATTAAGCATAGATTTTTTATTTTTGCAATATTTGAAATTGATTACTTATATTAGGAGGTTCATATTAGGGTTTATCATTTGATAGTGAATTTGTTATTTTTTGGATTCGAGTCAATATCAACTTGTAGTAAATATATCCACTATATAGGCAAACAACGTATGAATTGGGGTATGCTATCTGATAGAGTAGAAATTATAGTGTAGTTGAACTTGCGTTGTATTTATAAATATGAGGATATTGTTTCAGGAAGAGCCTTATGTCGACATTGAGAGTTTAACCGATGCAGCACAACAATCCTCAGAAGGTACTATCGTTGAGTATAACTAATAGAACTTTTTTTTTTCACTTATTATTTAATTATTTTTGTTTTTATTACTAAAAAAAATTCTGAAGATTTTTTTTTTAAAATGTCAACTTGGTTTGCATTTTTTTGTTTAATTCTTTATCATTAGGTATATCGTATGAAATAGAAAAGGATAAACAGGAAGAATGGAAAGAGTATATTTTTCTATTAAAAAGGAGTAAATTATAAGAGTCTTCCCCACTGTTTATTCGGGTTTTTCTCTCTCAGTTAAAGTTCTACTTTATCGATTTAGATGAGTTTTGCGAGGAGAATACCCAGAGTTCACTTAATTTTCTGTTTTAGAAATCGTTTCTCTAATTCTTGGAATTGGGTATCTGATGGGCCTTAAAAATATTTATTCATCCCATCGGGTACGATTCCCAGCAGGGATATTTGTTTTGCAAAGCAGCGTTCATTTTCTAATTAAATAAGGTTGGGAGGTTGAAAAATAGTAGAAAGGAGAGGAAGAAATGGGATATATCAATCCCTTTATGCGATAATACTGATAGCAATTCCAGGAATTCTATGAACATAGATTTGAAGGAGTTTTGAAATTTCAACTTAATATGTGTTAGGTGAATTTCATTCCACTAAAAAGTTTTAAAATGTTGTTGCTGCAAAGAAAGGAGGCGGCTATTGGAAGTTTTCTATCACCTTTCATCCCTTTATCCGTTCTCTTGTCCCTTATACCCTCCTTCTCCAATTCCATGTCTTGTCCCTCCTAACCCTCACCCCCCATTTTACCCCTCATCCTTCCTAACCTCCACCTCCCATTTTACCTTTCATCCTTCCTAACCTCCACCCCCCATTTTACCTTTCATCCCTCCTAACCCCCACCCCCATTTTACCTTTCATCCCTCCTAACCCCCACCCCCATTTTACCTTTCATCCCTCCTANAATTAACAGTTTAAAGAAGAGTGCCATGTAAAACAAATACTTCATTGCCACACTTTTACCTGAATACAAATAAATATAAAGGTAAATACAGGTAAATATAAAGGTAAATACAGGTAAATATGGAGGTAAATAAAGGTAGATTTCATTTCAGGAGGAGTTTATCGATATTGAAGATATTTCTGATGTATCGCCACTTCATTCCATAAAACACGTTGACGCCAAAATGGAATAATAACTGTTGTTGTGATTCGTTGCGTGCATATTTCCATATATATTTGCTCATATATTTTTCTTGTTTTTATTTTTTTTTGTTTTTGTTTTTGTTTTTTATAAAATTTGTATTTTTTTGCTTCAATTTAAGTATTTATCTTGCAATTGCATATATTCTTTTCCATTTGGGTATTTAACTTTTTATGGAATTTTTTCACGCCTTTTTTGATGACGAATTTTAGTTTGGAAAATATAAATGTTGTATTTTTTATTGTTTTTTTTTTTTTTTTTGCTTGATTTCTTGTTTTAAATTATTGACCCATGATTGATAAAGGAAAATTGTTGAACAACAAAGGTAATTGTGGCGGTCACCGATGCCGTGATGGAGAGTCCTCGAGATCTTTTTTACACCTCATTTGCTTTTATTTTACGGGGAAATTATGGGTTTTTTTTTGCGGAACTCCCAGGCAAAATTTGGAAAATTCGATGTGATTTTAGATGGACCGGATATATTCCCATTTGCTACCCTGTGAGGAGGGCAACGTTTAATTGGTAGTTAGCAGATATATAAACCTATGAAAAATAAGTCAATCTTTAAGAGACAAATTTTTGATTTTTCATTTGAAAGGGAAGAGAGGGAAGGGTAAATTTTTTTGTGGGTAAATTTCGAACCCATAGCTGCAAGAGAAGATTGGAAGATTTTTAAAAGCTTGTATTGCTAGCATAAATTCTTATTATTAGTTCTTACAAATCTGTCGATCATTCCAATAGCCATGGGAAAGGGAAATAGGGATGGGAAATAATTTTCTAATTTCCCGGCATTGAGTGGAGGGACGACGATATTTACAATGCATTTCTTTCTCTCAGTTTCATTCGAGATTACTGAATATTTAAATTTCAGATTTGATGCCAATAAATAGAAGATTGCTTTGTTGCATATTTAATCAATTTTATTTGTATAATTTCGAATTCAAAAAAAGATTATATAAATCGTTGCAATTTGCCCTAAATTATTTGCAATTTGCAATTTACAATTGCAAAGGCTTTATAGACGGTCATTTGTATTTACCTATCGTTTTGCTGGTTTTATTTCTCATGGAAATTTGAAAGTTCCAGTAAGTAAACTCTAGAGGACTCTCAAATGAAATTTTATTGTTTTGATTTACCAGTTTCTAAAATACCTTGCCATAGGTGTGCATGGAATGATCACTGTAGAGGTTGCTGTCGATTGCTATAGTGAATCGTCGAATATGAGGTAGGACAGGTACCTGGACAGGTATATGTCTATTCAATTCCCCCTGTGGACTTGTGAGTGGGATAATGTAGAGATAAGCAGTATTTCGGAACGATCTCGATTTCGTTTGCACTGGGGAAAGCGTATCGCCTTTAAATTCATATAATAAAAGGGAGAAGGTGGTGAAGGCATACCTGAATTTTCCTTTTTTTCTATCTCAATTTTGTATATTAAGGTGTATTTGCGTTTATTTTTATAGATTCCAATGTAAACTTCAGAAAAAAAAATTGATTAAATTTGTTGAACATGCAATATTCAAATATACAAAATGAATATATTTTCGAGTGATCGAGGAGTGGCATGCTTCTTTGTTCTGCTAAATTCAAAAAATTTAAAAACCTATATAAAAGTTACCAATTAGCATGGGAAACATAGGTACCTTCAACAGTTTCCTATGCTTCCTGCGAAAAAAATTACGTTCATTTTCGCGCTCTCAATGTTACTGGTGACAGCCGGTTTTTTATGTGCCTTTGTTTGTGAATAGCATTTGGCGCGCAGAAGGGAGGACGTTTGAAAGAGGTGAAAACGAATACTTCCCTTGTCCGCCTTCCCAGTCGTCGTCAGCGATGGAATGCATCATTGCCTAGTTGTACGCTAGCTGATGGAAGATTCACACGACTCCAAATGAGCTCCGGGACTTAATTTCAGTAATTTTATCTTGATGAGCTCTTATATTTGCATATTAGGTCCCACATCCCATCTCTGCAATATTTGCATATTTAATCCAATATGCAAATGAGTTTTTTTTCCGCATTAATGTTTCCAAGTTGAATTATAAGTTTTTAAAATATTTTTCACACCAGGAAACAGCAAAAAATTTGATGAAATAGAAGCTTAATTTCCAGGCATTAATCCCTAAAAAATCTTTTTATTTTCATGCCATATATATTAAGTATTAATATGCTTGACTTTTATTGGCAATCGTTTGTTGCGTTGGGAAACTCGCCGCAGAGGACATTTGCGCCAAAATTTTCACATCAGAGCGAAAGTGACTATATCGTTGCTAAAAATTCTTTATCATTAGGTGTACGCTTTAGTACGATATTTGAGGGATATTTGAAGATTAAAGTATATCGGTGGATTTACTTTATCAAACGATATGCTATGAATTCCATCGGCATTCACCAATTATTAATTTAAATAACAATTATATTTTTTATTTCCGTTAAATATGACCAAACTTTTATTCTATCATCTATCTTTGGGGTTCTAATAATGAAAATTTGCATATGCTAATTTTAATGAATAAATATATCCATTTATTCATATTTGATAGCATCATTGAATGTTAGATGGATTATTTTTATATTCGATTGTTTATATTCAACTTAAAAATATTTGAAGGACTAGTTTCCGAATAAATCAACCCTTTTGTAAGTTTTTTTCTTTTTTTTTCTTTTTTTTTCTTCTCCTTCTTTTTCTTTTTCTTTTTCTTTTTTTTTTTGAGGTCATAGAATCGCAGTTCATGCTCAATTTCGAGACGAAATTTTTCTTCCGATTTCATCGGTTGTAATGGTGAATAGGTGAAAATTTTTCATACATCAAGTTCAAGCCATAAGGACAGGTCCAATAACGATTCGTGGATTTTTCCTTGCATTCGTCGAGGATAGCAAGAGATAGCTAAAGAACGGAAGGAGCGAAGAGGAGGTGGGGTTATGAAGGAAAAGAGTTGGAGTCGGTGCTGCGCAAGTAAGGACAATACAGCTCGAACGGTCAGATGGTCAGTGGTCACTAGGTCGAAGGGTGTTCGTTGAATTTAAAGCCAATATGCTCATCAATTTTGCTTTTGTTTTAGTGCATATTTCACCGTATTACCGATATATTGCCCCATCATACAGTACATTCGTTATACCCGCTTATAACAAAGTGTCATATCTGAATTGGTCGCGTTTAATATATTATAGATGTCGAGCGGTGTGAAGATCCCAGAAATGTTCCGTAAAGCTGCAGCTATAGCAGCGGCTAAGAAGGAGTCGACCACACGTGTAAGCCTTTGTGAAGTTGTTAAGAATTCAGCGAGTATTCCATCGTGTGCTGATGCGAAAAAAACTTCCGCAAATGAGAACGAAGAAAAACTGCAGAAACCGGAAATTATCAGCCAAACATCCGTTAAAACCGTTGTTCCAGGTAAGCTGCTATAGATTTATCTATAGTTTTTGTTGTTTTTTTTTATAAGACAGGTGGTTGTTTTTTATGGAAAAAAGCTTGATCGAAAGGTGAATGAGAGAGGATGGTGGGGGAGGGGGATGAGGAGGAGGGGAGGAGAGGAAGAAGGAAAAGAAGAGAAGAGATGGGTGAAGAATATGAAGAAGGAGCTTTAGGGTGGAGCAATATTCTAGAAGATCATTTATAGTAAGTAAAGCTTCATGCAAAGAATATAGAAGTAAAGTTGACGAATATATTTGAATTCTTTAATGGGATTTTTAAAAAAAAATTCTAAAATTCATACTTAATTTAGCTGGAACCTATTGCTTCTCATATTTTCCCATCTTAATTCGAAAGGTGTCAACAACTGTTTTTAAGATTTACTAAGAAATATTTCAACGCAAAAAAAAGCTTCTATCGAAGTTTTTTGTTTCTTTAATATTTTTTTTAATGCTTTTATTGAGCAAAGAAATATTCATATAAATTTGAGGGAATTGGTCATTGCCTGTAGCGCCCACAATACAAGGATCAATCGATCATTTAAAAAGTTTAATTATGGATTCCGGATGGAGAAGAGCACTCGATATTGAATTACGTAAAGAATATATGCATAAAATTGTACGCTTTCTTGAGAGTCAACGTGAAAAGGTAAATAAATTTTGAGATTTTTATATAGGATGGGTGGGTAAAAATTACCATAAGATGGGTAATTTGTATTTTTTTTTTTTTTGAAACATTTTTATCGAATGAAAAATTTTTTTCGAAGGCATAATACTTAATTTTTATCGCTAAATTTTGCATACAATACTCGAATATTTTATTGCAATTAATCAAATATTTATTGCATATATTGTCCACCATAAAGATTCTTTTTTGCAAAAAATCATTTGCGCTTGTTTTGTTTCAATTTTTATTGCTAATAGTAGAATTACTGATGTGTATTGGTCAGTGGTCATCGATAACGTTTCAAAAATTCGCTAACTGACCATTGAGTAATTGTGATTTTCGAATGAGAAATTTTTTTTATTTTTTATTAAATTTGCTAGTGGACAATGCGATTGATGTTGATAGTTTAGGGATTTTTTGTTTATATAGATCGAAGCGATTAATTTTATACTTACAACATTGTCACTGCTTATTGTTCTCTTAGAGTATTCTTTTATTTTTTTACAAGGGTTTTAAAGAGGAATATATTAGCTTAGAAGACCGGAGGGAAGATTGAAGAAGGAACTTAGGAGTCGGGGGGACGAGGGGGATGGTGAATTCAGTGATATTTTAGTATATTTTGAGTAGTATTTTTTGATGAAACAATTGTTGAAAATGAATTCATAAGATATTATTTACTATAGGGAATTAAAGTTTTCCCACCACGTGAATTGATCTTCAACGCTTTCAATTTGACTCCGCTATCGCAGATTCGTGTGGTGATCATTGGGCAAGATCCATATCACGACGACAATCAGGTATATTCCTCCTTCTTTTATTTTATTCCTACATTTACCTCTAGTTTGAGAGTCTTTTCACAATGCTATATCACTGAAGCATATTTATGGTTGTATAATTGAATGAGATTGAAATGGTTCACTCAGACGAACGATGAGGATGGGGAATTGGAGACCGTCTTGCAAGTAGGAGCTAAGTAAGCGTCAAGGTGAGTATGCGTTCCAATATGCTTTCCTATTTTATTTTTAGAAAATTCTTAATCATTCAGCTAGTTATAGCCAATTTAATACTACACGTACCATTAATTACATTTAAATATATATCCTTTAAAGGTGGCAATTTCCAGGCTCATGGTTTGTGTTTTTCGGTTTCGAAAGGAGTTCGTCCACCACCATCCCTCATCAACATCTATAAGGTATTGCAATTTTTATTGCTCAATAATCAGATTTAATTGTATTCTGCACTACTGTACTCCTGTTGTTTTTTATTTCAAAACTGCATTGCATTTTATTGTTCGACGCTTTATTTCGTAATGCAAAATGCAATTTGCAATGCAATGCTTTGTTTAGTAGCGTAATTTGTGCAATAAAGAGGATGAGGTCGTGCCTGACGTTGTTTTTTTCTTCTTTATAGGAACTGAAAACAGATATTCCACACTTCACGGCACCAAATCATGGATGTCTAGAGTCATGGGCACGTCAAGGTGTTTTCATGTTGAATGCAACACTCACTGTCGAGTTAGTCTTTTATTATTATCATTATTATTTTCTTTCTATCGTCATTGACTGATTTCTCATTGAAGGTTGTTCGTTGTTTTTTTTTTTGAAAATTTTCTTGGAATGAAATTCAAAAATTTTTGGGAATTTAGAGGAAGGAGACAACTTTAAAAATTTGGAAATTGGAAAAACACATTTTTTTAAAAAGAAAGATTCAGTTCATTGAAAGTTTTCTTTTAATAAAAAAATAATTAAATATTCTGATAGTATGGAAATATTGGACTTTAAAGTATAGATGATGACTTTTTTGTGTTTCCTTACCGAAATTTATTGAGCAGGGCACATAAAGCGAATTCACATAGCGGAATTGGTTGGCAGACATTCACCGATGAGGTGATTCGTATTATTTCACGTGAACGTAAAGGTGTTGTTTTTCTACTTTGGGGTGGATTCGCGCAAAAGAAGGAAATACTCGTCGATCACAAAAAACATATCGTTATTAAGGTTGGTATGAAGTTTCTTTTGAATTTAGAAATTAAGTTGCCTTTTTTTTTATTAAAAAATTTTCCACTTAATTTGTCAGTCTAAAGTTTTTTTTTTGTTAGTGGCAGTCGGCTGTACGACGGTCAACATAATTTCTTTCTTAGTTTTGAAATTATGGAACTCTTTTTTGACATCCTACCTCACTAGCGTCCGAAGTTATTACTAGCATTTAATTCATCTGCCTATGTCACGTTGAATTTTGTATTTTTATTCCGTTTATTAAGTATTTATAGTTGCTGCCACCTGAGGTAAGTCATTCTTCCACTTGAAATCCTTTTTTCATTACTTTATTTGTGACCTACTCTTATTGCCTAAATGGAATTTATAAATCTTTTTAGGCAGCACATCCATCACCATTAAGTGCACGTCTATTCCTTGGTTGTCATTGTTTCTCAAAAACGAACGATGCTTTAGTGAAACTTGGGAAGCCAGCAATCGACTGGGGATCTCTCTAAATTCTGCGAGCGGGTATCATTTGATGCTCATATAAGTGTTCATTCAGACACATTCTGGGATTATTATTATACATTTTAACTCGTTAAGTTCATTGTTGTATCGCATATTTTTTATATTTTATTGCTTTTAAATTTTTTTCGATATTCCATCATATTATTTTTGCATCGTATAACGTCTTAAAACCGTTCTATTATATTACCTTTTTCATTTATTTCTTGTTGATGAGGGTACTTATTCAATAATGCTTCATATTCTTACTTTCAGTCAATATTATAGGAAATTATTTCAACAAAAGCGATCTACACAACTTTAGAACTAAATATACTTATCTAGTTGTTGATCGATGAGGTGTGTTATAATGATCAACAAGTTGTTTAGAGAAATTGGTGGCTTCAAGTACATCCTGCCGTTATGATCGAATGTGATGGAATTCCTTGTGCGTTTTTAGGTATGCTTAGATAGGGAGTATATGATGGCGCCGGATACCATCTGACGACGAGGGTTTCGATGTCTAGATGAGGGAGGTGGGGGGGTGGGGAGGGGAAGAGGGGAATTAGATGGGAAATATTACAGTATATTATAGAATTGTGAATAAAAGTAGATCAAAAAAAGTAGGGCATATTAAATCCATCCGCTTTTGTATTTTGTCGTTGAAATTATATTGTTTTTGAGATGTTATCTTATAACTTTAGAGAAACTTCATTGTTATCGTTTCTTTAATGTTTCATTTGTTATGTAATATGGATTTAGATTATTTCGTTGTTGTGTTTATTATTACGATCTCTAATTCATTATATCAATTTTATTGATGATTTAATGTTTCAATATTTTGTTGAGAAATTTATCGATGCTTTCACCGATTACTGGTATTATTACTAGTAATTATTTATTCTATTAGTGAATATTTTTAAAATGTTTTTTTTTTTGAATAAGGATTATTATATTCACTATCAGTTTTGATGTACGTATTCTCATTTATTTTCTCACATAATCTTAATGTTGAATTTATACTTTTTGCATTGAAATTGTTTAAGAGGCATAATTGAATCGTTCATATTCGAATGAAATAAATTCAAGTCAAACATGAGTTCATCTGAACACTGATCTTGTTGAGATCTTAATGTATAGCAAAGCTAAAATTAGTTATTCAAGTAAATTAGCATATGAACTAGCAGATTAGCATACGAATTAGTAAATTAGCATGCGAACTAGCAAATTAGCTTGCGAACCACAAAATTGTGAATGAACGAGGAAATTTGCGTACGAATTTATAACGTTGTGTTAACGTTGAAATGAAAGATTTGTAAGCGATGAATAAGTCGGAGTCGCTTCATGAGCAACTCCAGCACCGTCGCATGGAGCGAAATAAGCGGGGACACCTGATTTAATTCACGTTTTAAAATTGACGGAAACTGCATATGTATTCCTCAAATGTTAAAAAAAAAAACATGTATTCGCATTGCGTCGTTCACGAATGATATTGCATTCAGTGCATCGATCTAAATGAACACAAGTATATCACAAATGACGCATCAAAGGCAACGTTGCAATGCGTTCAATGCAAAATTTTTGCAATATTTTAGTGCAATCGTTGAGTCGTTGCATTACTCTAGTTTGAATATCTCTATATTTGCTGCAATATTTCAGTGATTATAGCAATTAATAAGATCATATGCAAATATTAACATCGCTTTGATAATTTTGAATAGAAAATCCATTCACTTATTCAACGTTAATCACTTTCTTCAGTAGTCAAATGACTTTTACTTCAGATACTTTCTAATTTTACAGATAAAGTTTGATTTTTTTTTTTACCGCACCGATGATTGTTCCAAACAAACCGACATACATCGTTTGTCTGACGGACGGGTGTACGTTTTTTTTTCGACAGGCAGGTGTATATAAAATTCATGTGTAACAAATAAATCCATAAAAATATTTAAAAATTTGGAAATTCGAAGCATTGGTTTTATGTTGAATTCGATCTTAAATATTTCGTCAATTCATTTCATAAGTTATTATATCTACCTTATATTGGCAGATCAAAGCGTTAGAGTTTTTTCGGCTCCGAATATTTTTTTTTTTGGCTCTCCGGTTGCCGCTTTGATTCCGACTACATCAACATTCTATTCGTATTCCGATTTCTAGTTTTTCAGAATCTCCTGGTTGTCTACAATTTTTGATGTTTTCGATTTTTGTATAAGTTGGGAAAAATGCTTCGTTCCCACTCGCCTATGGTATGCACAACGCTTTCAGTAGATCATACCACTATTTTTTTTTGTTTGCGTGAAGCATTCCGCAAGATGGGATACGTGCAAGTGAATTGTTTTTGTTAGGCTTATCGTCTTTTATATCGGAATGCTTTCAAATAGATCCACGGAAGCGTATCGTTGACGATTCGTAATGCTTTCATTCGATACTTCTTTATAACGTTCGAATCAACGTTTCGTCTTTATAAGTTTTCAATTGTTACGGCAATAATATCACATGATATCTCCTTGTTTTTTGATATTCAATTATTTTTAATTTTTTTATTATTATTATTCTTTGTTTTATTTATATTATTGTTTTTTTTTCTCTTTTTTCTTTATAAACCAATGTTCTAACATTTTTAATTTGTATTATTAATTTCAATTTATTCTGCTATCATCAATTCATTTCTATTGATGATGCTATTTAATACTATCAATGCCAAATAATTTTTCTTATAAAGACTTCTAGAATTGGATGCATTTTTTTTTCTCTGGAAAACTCCATGATTGTTGATCTACCAGTTGTTCCCTGGATGATACCAAACCTTGGTATTTTTTTTTTGCTTATTCCATTTTTTTGATGTGCATATTTTATTGCTAATTTTTTATTCTCTTATATTTGCTTATTTTATATTTGCGTGGAAAATTTCTTGCAAAAATTTGATATATATATACATATATATATATATATTGCGATGGCATAATTGCGTCATTTTGATCAACCACTCGGTGCTTTGATGTGGCAGGAACAAACTTTACTAGATGTCAAATCGGCTGTACACTTCATACCACTCTTCCCATCACGGTTCCCACTTCGTATTGTTCATGCTTTCCCATCATGGTTAATAATATATAGGCAATAGTGCTATATTTAATCAAGTTATTTTAAAAGATCGTATGTAAATATTAATAGTGATAACGCTTTTTTAAAATGGAATTTATAAATGATTCAAAAAAGCTTGAAAGTTTTGAAAAACTTTGATCTCTGCGGTAGATTCAAATTCCCTACCCGTCAAGCTAACCGGTTGTCCATAGTAATAATAATGCCTAGTAATGTGTTCTCCTATAAAAACCAACCAGTTAAACAAATCCCCACAGATTCGGGTAGGTAATTTCATAGCCTATTTAAGCACCAATAACTTGCAAAGAAGGTTGTGTAACATAACCGAACGAGCTATAAGGTTTATATCCTTTGGTTATAACTATGTTGTTGTCGGTTTAAAGAACGATGAGCTAAAACTATTGGCCAAATATGGCATGGACATATGCTCAGGACTACACATAAACAAAGGTATGATATGGCCAAAACCTGCTTAACATTTTCGAGGTGCATGGTAATGTTTCAAGTTTATTCGGTAGATCAAAATTTAGCGCACAAATTTGATTCTGATTCCTGAAGAGAAGACTGCCTATGACATCGTAATACGGTATACGCATGCCGCGTCATCTTTTCGTATATAACGCCCGCGTTGTGATTAGGTACTCATTTGTGTTCGGTGCGAGCGTTGCGAGAGGTTGGTGGGTGGGCGCGTTTTGTGAGGCGATTTAATGTATCTTATTCTTGGGGTGTCTTTATTTTTCTAGCAGATGCGGTGTTCTTTTTCCACTGGGGAATATTTAGTGTCCCGTCCAGGCATGGTGTGTTGTTAGGTCAGAGGTCATGGGAAGTTGTCAGCTTATCTGAACTTAGCTTTCAATGTTAGTGGATAGAAAGATATATTGGAAGAGCTGGTACGATATGCAGTTTTTGTAATTCCACATAGCACGTCGCTCGACTTCTTAGCAAAAACCGTATAACCTGCAAAGCACTGCTTTTATGTTCTAGTTGGCCCGACTTAAAAAATTTGTAGAGGTTAGTTTCCCAATCTGAGCGGTTGAAAATTCTTTGTTCAAGTTTCTCTTTATTTTGATGTGTCTATAGAAGTAGGTCGTTTATGGTATACACCTTGCCCATCTTTGCGCGAAATTCTTTGCCCATTATACCCGCAAAATTTCCCAATCGCCAACTCAGTGATTCACGAGTTGGAATTATAAGAGTGACATAGAGAAGTGGGTATGCACAAGCATAAGGTTGTAATAGGCGTTTTTACGAGAACACAAAAAGTGCATATCGTTTGCCAGCCTACCTCCATGGTTTGCCACCCCAGTTTGGCACTTAACTATGATTCATTCATTCGATCTAGGACACCGCATCTTCCCAACGATATCTCTTTTAGTGCTTATAGTTTATAATAGGAAGAAGGCCATGAGGGGCGTATATCTGAGGGAAATCATCGATGAAGAAAGGAGAAGAGAGGGGAAGTAAGGCAAAGTCTGTTTTCGAAGAAATTCCCCTATTCCATTTCTGGCCTATTATTGTGTGCCAAATTCAGGAATAGCTTCCCGGGAGATCTGTTGAACTTTGGGGTTGAGGCTTACAACATTTGCAAATTTTCCACGGATGGCATTTTTCCGAGAAGGGGAAGGGATTTTACAGGGGCAGGTTTGTAGACGGGTTTGACCATTTCATAGACCGTATTAAATTATTGTTAAGTGAGGTGAAATGTTTCCGGTATCAGCTCTAAATTTAGGGTACTACAGTTGCTGAGTTGATGGTAAAAAGCATCTTCGTGTATATTTTGGAGGAAGTGAAATCTGCGTGTCCAAAAAAAAATTTTCTTTAATCGAAATAATTTTTGTTCTGTTACGTGGGGTATTTTAGAGTTTTTCTCTGTGAAGAAAAATTCTTTAATTTGATGAATAAAAATTTTTGCTGAGCAATTTAGGTCGATCGTAATAGCACTTACGTTTATTTTATCTAATAAGCGTAACAATAATGGGATTCGAATTTTTCGATTTATAGTGACGATAAACTCTTAGCAAATCTCTCTAAGTGAGTGGTGAAAGTGATATCGTAGAAGAATGCAGCGAAGGGAACGAACGGCTTTTGACGACGAAATGGAACAGGTATCTTAATATTTATATCTCGCTTATAGTTTGTGTCTTGATGATCGAATTTGTAGTGATTAAAAAAAAAGCTTAAGTTTTCAATTACAACCCATAATTGAAGCTGTAGACGGCATATGCTTATAGAAAGCTTGGACTCGGTGCGTTGGTCTGCTTTTATGTTACGGTCACTGGTTTTGTTCCTTCTTCTGTCCCTCTCCTTTATTCTCCCCCCTCCCGCTTTCCTTCCTCATCCTCCCCTTTCGTGCCTCCTCCGTCTCTTCCTGTCCCACTTTCCTCTCCTCCCCCCACTGTTCTCCCCTGTTCTCCAACCTTCTTCCCTCCATATTCTCACAGTCTCTATCTCTGTCTGCAGCACGTGGAGCTTCACTATGGTCACTCTTAAGAATTTAGGTTGCTTTGATATCTGGTATTGCCACCAAGGGTACGATATTCAGAACGAGGCAACTACGTGTATGTGCCAAAAAGTGGCTCATTTATGCGAAGTTGCCGATATATGTGGGAATAGCAGGAAATTATAGTAATGAACTTTTTGAGGTCAAGCGCGCACAGCTTCAAGGCGCGGGTTCAATGCTTTGCAACTGGTTGTTTTCCACGTTTCTTAAAATATTTTATATGAGTGTAAATTTCCAATTATCGGGAATGTGACAGTTCATATTAATTTTAGAGTGATGCACATTGAACCATTCTTCATTTTAAGGATCGGAAATGGCTTGCGGAGTGGGATTGGGAAAGAGCCATGCTTAACCGTGGGCATATTCAACATTTTTTTTTGCACAAGGAATAGTCATCAAGTAGAGAAGATTTTCGGAGAACTGTCCATATAAATAGTGAAATATACGCAATGGGATTTGCTGTAGAAAGGAGGTAAAGTTGGTTGGAAATACGCATCTTTGAATTTGTGCAGCTATCTGAAAGGTTGATTCATCAATCTGAACGCAGGTATAGGATGATACCTCAGTGTGCTCATCACGACAGATAAATGTCGTAGCTATAGTTGAAACGTTTCCGGGTTATAATAGACATATTCACATTTGTAGTTATGGGTTGGAATTTTTATAATATATTGTTAATGCAGGTGTTTGTAAAGTAGGAACTTATATATTGTCATACCGGTCCATTGTATGTCGACACGGTGTATGTTAACAGGTACAAAGCACAACATCTAACCAAATGCATGGTTTAAATGATTAGCTGGATTTTTAAATGGTAAATTTACCTGTTCAGTGGTGAATACTCGATGTGGAACTGTATCTTACTGTTCAAATATCTTTTGAATGTTGAGGAGCAGTTGTGTAAGTCACTATATGCAACAAATGGTTTATGCACTGACCCGTTGATTACTATAGTTGAGTTGAACGGCATAAATGGTATTGGAAATGAGATACTAATATAATTGTGTTCAATGATATTCTGCTGGAATGTATTGTTTATATAAAATTTATGCAAAATGGCACTGGTATATTACTTCAGTTTAGAGTGCGACTATAAATTGAAGAAGGGAAGAGGGATAGGGTGGAAAAGCCCGATGCAAAGGTATTGATGCATTTATAAGTTCCTTGTTCACTGAGGTAGTGACAAAAAACGGATAAAAAAATTTCTTCATGTGGAAGTGCTGTGTACGAACTCTTTTATAAGTAGTGGGAAATGGTGACCAACGGACTCGTAACAGGGTTCATACGTCTTTCATTTGTTGCATGTTGAGTACCTTGCCATGGGAAGGTGGAACGCAGGATGAAATATAGGGTCACCTTGTAATCCCCTCCCCTGTTTGTCCCATTTTCAGTTGTGTCCACTTTAGTGTGTTGTACCAGAACCATTGCTTTCCTGCAACTGTTACTTCCTAGCTGCGAACACCATGAATGTTAGTGGGAAGTAAGAGGCAACGGTGCAGATCAATTGTGTAAGAGTTTGAAGGATTCTCCAACGTCTTTGTAGTTTTTCCGGTGTAGATGAACAATTTTTCATTTCTGTCAGTCGTATCAAAGAGGAAGGAAGTATGAAATTCGTAGCATCGCTGTCATGTTAGAATTGTGATTTGTACAAGGATATAAAGGGACTCGTACTGTTTCAGATGTTGACGGCTGGCACACAACCGGATGCCGGTTGGAAGATTATCCAGCAGAACACTTTCACTCGTTGGGTCAATCAGCAGTTGAAGTCCACCGATGTATCCATCACTGATCTGGTAAGTGTGGTTTATTTCGTTATTTCTTTATAAATTCGACTTGATGGTGGCATCGCTTAGTAGTGATGATAAGGGAATGGAGCAGACAGCAGATGGCAACGTTAAAGTGTAGCTCGCTAGAAAGGAATGACGAATTTAACGGGAATGTGGTGCAGATAATCGTCTGTAATAAGAGGAAAGTAAATAAAGGAATCTATGACGTGTGGGACACAGGTAACAATTGCGACTGTGGAGGTGCTCAATGGATGACTGTAGAACGTTTAAAATTCTGAGGTCTTGCGTTGTGTCGATGGCATTGACGTGGTGGAGCTACGTCGGATGTCTGTAGCGACGTAATCATGCAATGTCCAGGTCGATGTTTCATTATTTGTTTATCGATTGTTGGTATTGTCCAGGTAAAGAGATTATCACCTGTTGGTCGACGTTGCCCAAGTGTTATCCAGGTGTGCTGGTTATCAACTTTGTTATAATATTCATTGAAGGAGACGGATTTCGAGGACGGTCTTAAGCTGATTCGACTGGTGGAGGTGTTGTCGGGAAGATCGTTGGGCAAGTACAGTAAGAAGGTGGCGTTTCGCTCGCAGAAACTCGAGAACAATGCACTTGTTCTGAACTTCCTCGAGAATGAAGAGCATATCAAAATCATCAATATTGGTATCCTTTGATTTCTTTACTAGTAGTATTTTGAATAGTATAACGCTTAATAGTGCAAATATTATAGAGTTGGCTTTTTAGATGGCATGGAGAACCACGTTTATAGACTAGTATAAAAGTGAGTGAGATTAGTGACCAGTATCTGCGAGTCGGAAGTATCTATGAGTTAAGGTCATACGCGATTTTTTTTTTTAAATTCGATGTTAGAAATCGAGAATTATTAGGGGCATCTCATGGAGTTTAGCACAGATTTCAGATCGAAAGCATACCTAAGTTTCTAAGGGAATTTAGAATTTAGTGGTGCACGGCTTACTCAGTTATTGCTCTAAAAGTCTGAGTAATTAAGTAGAACGTCGAAAGTATTGGTGATGCTATAGTTTCGGTCTGTGAAGACAAATGAAAAATGAAAACATCTTGCGAAGGAAGTCGTGGTATATCTGAGGTCATGATATATCAGTGCTATGAGTCGGCAAAAGTTTAGGGAGTTTTTTACAGGTGTTCCACCTAGACTTAACATGGTAATTCACAAGCTCCGAATTGGAGAGAAAGAGAGGAGCCCAAAGAGCCCTTCACCTTTTTCTCTTGTTCGGCTAAGGTCTTTGTCAAGATACTTGATCAGGCAGAATCTACCTACGTTACCGTTCGGTAGTGTAGGCAAGGACGTCAGTTTTATTTCGTCCTTTTCATTTGCATTTAGTAATGGTTTGGTTATTATGGCGGATGTGATTATCGCATTACAGATAGCTCTGCGATAGTGGATCGCAATCTGAAACTGATTTTGGGATTGGTTTGGACGCTGGTTCTGCATTATTCAATCGCGAAGCAGATCTGGGAGCTTCCCGAGGACAGCGAGAAGGTGGTGGAAAGATCACCAAAAGAGAAACTGATGTTGTGGATTAAAGGCAAACTACCCGATGATGTCGACTTGAAGAACTTTACCTCGGATTGGAATTCGGGCATCCTTCTTGGTGCATTGGTATGCCAGCATGCTTAGTTTTTTAGACATTAAGCAAAAATTGTTGAGTATTCTGACAGAGATTTGGGTACAAAAGCGTATTGTTAAAGCATTTTGGAGTGGCAAATCGGGGTTTATTGTCAAGTTTTTGGATTGTTCCCTGTTAGTAATGTCGGTGTTATCCATTCGCACTTTCCTTGAAATTGTAATAATTCACCGTGAACCTCATATCTGTTTTTTTGGAAATATAATCTAAGTATGAGGAGAAACGTGTGGGGCTGATAGATTGCTAGGTGGCAAGCTGTGGGAACGGATTGAGTGAGTGGGGCGACGAGGGTTGAGGAAGTAAAGCGTCTGATTTACTCATTAAGCAAGAATTTTGAAGGTCGATTCATGTGCTCCGGATTTGCACATTGGATGGCGCAGTTGGGATCCTGCTAACGCTTTACAGTCGACACGTGTCGCAATGAATATCGCCGAAAAACATCTCAGTGTAGCTCCGGTTAGTTATCGCATCCGGAAAGCTATTCCGGTTTATTTACGGATAAAGAATCTGTGGTTGTGACAGTGTTCGTTAGCTGATTTTTTATGATTCTTTTTATTGATTTGTCACTTTTTGAGGAAATGAACTGGCGAGAGATGCGCGAAGTTAGATATGTGGCCACCGCCTGTCTCCTTAATGCGGTTTGGTCCTGTGGTCCTGGCTCTCTAGGCTATAGCCTCCAAATCAGAAGTTGTTAAAGGAATTGGTTTTTATTTACGATTGTAGTGGTGCCACAGATGTCATTAATTGTCATAAAGCTTAAAAGCGAGCATTTAACGAATCATATTTGCTGTCTTTGTTAGACCACCGAATGACTGTTCTTGCTTTAGTTTGCATTTCTGGGAACCCATCTCGGTTCTCGGCCAGGACTACGGTTTAGGGGAAGGCGAATGGGGAGCGGTGGAAAGAGTCGGCGGTTTTTTTCACTTATGTCCTGGAAGTGGCACATCATGTACAAGAAATAAACTTTTGAGCTTATTTATGCAAGCCATACTGAATGAGCTTGTAGTAGTTCAAAAATCTTGGAAGAAATCGCAAGTATGAGAGCGGGCGGATTTGGATGCTGGAGAGTTTATTTGGGGAGGTGTCCGAGAGGTAGTGATGATCAAATGGACAAAAAAGAATTATCGGAATAGTGCATCGAGATGCCGAAAGTTTTTGAAATAAGCTAAAATAGGTCGGTAGGTTTTTACAAACGGTAAGAGTGAGGTGAGGTAAAGCTTGATTTTGATCAAGGTTTAGGATGAGGATTCCTTCTCTGTATTTGAAGATGGGCATTGAAGAGCATTTCTTTCCCTCTTGCCCCTCTACAATCCCTCATTCCTCCTAAGCCACGTACTTGCGTGCATCCTAAAGACAAGGTCAATGAGAAACATTTCATGGATCGGACTATCAGCCTTTGTTACATGACTGAGGGATTTATAAGAGGGAGAATTATAAGAAATGAAGTAAGTGCTCGATTTTAGCTGATGAAGTAAGCGAGTGGCCTATGATTAAAGGAGGTGGTGAACGCAATATTTGCACTCTGATTCCAAATCACGGAGTGCATAATTTCAGTTAATAACAGCGGAGGAGTTAATAAATCCAGCAGTGGACGAGAAGAGTGTGATGACTTATTTGGCACAATTTCCACAAGCTCGATACAAGCCGCCGATTGGATTCATCGAAAGTGAGGGTACAGCTCGTGCGATGGTGGGACAGCGATGCGAATTGAAGTTGCGTACAATCAGCGAGTCTACACTTGTTGATGCGCTTGTCAATGATCCGGAGGGCAAGTTCGTAGACGTCGTCGTCGCAAAGGAAGCTCCTCAGCTATATTCTATTCAGTATTTTCCACGAATGGAGGGTCGATACGCGGTATGATATAAATATTAAACATTCGTTAATCATGAATGCCTGTGAAATTAACTTCATTGTGGGAGGTGTTCTAAGCTAGTACATGTATATTGGTGTCCTGAATTCTTGAAGACTTCATTTACCCCTTCGAGTGATCATCTAAAGTGACATATAGAGGAAGTCGTGTAGTTATGGATGCAGTCGAGGAAGTAGGTATCGAGGTTTATTTTTTATTTCTGCTGATTGATGCGTCTTTTTCCTCTCTGGGAAAGATTTTATTGCGAAGGCGCTATGCTTTCTGGAACTTTATCAGCCATAATTTCTCTTTTTTTAAGCGTATTCTGCTTTGAAAGTATTCCGGAAATGAGAGCAATAAGCGGATGTCGTCTGATGTGGCTATGCTACTGCATTTATTACGACAGGCATAAGTTGGGCTATCATTCCAAGGTTTAGCTGAGTTACAGGTGACATTAAAATTACGAGAGGCGGCGGCTGGGGATGCATTGGAGTTGTTCGTCGAAACGATGGTGATAGCTGCACAATATCACTTCAATTATGATGAAGTAGCATACATTGGTAAGCCGATGATGTTCAATCTGGAAAATGCTGCAGATGGCATTACTGAGGTATTTGTTTGTTTAAATATAATCAAGATGGTACGACACATCATGCAGAGTTTGAGCCAAAGACTAACGGAGTGCATGCAGTGCGCGTCTTATGGAATGGGACACCGATTGTGGGAAGTCCGTTTACGTTCAATGTTCGATCGCAAGGTATGTGTTTAGCGTTTCTTAAGTTCTTTGAGTATTTGCGTTTTTCATGGTGATTCATATATATTATTGGTGGGAGTTGAACATTGCGGTGCCGCAATGCTACAGCGCTAGCAGGGAGAGGGTGGGATGGGTCTTCTTTAGCAGCATTCGTTTATATTTCGTTGCAGAACCCAGTTTTCTATTTTCCGTAGAACTATTTCTTATTACTATGTTGACAGTTCTTTTTTTTCCCTACATGGGGGTACATCATGTCGAGGATAGCTAGAAGGGCTGATTGAGTATGTACTATTTTGAAGATAATTTATTTTTTTTATGCTCATCAACCGGAAACCTGCCGCTACCAAAAATGTTTGTTTTAGTGTTATGTGGAGTTTGTATAGTACCCTTAGGGTCGAGGAGTTTCAGAAATGAATTAATATCCATCGAACTGTTTTTGTTACTCGCTTATTTGGTTTCAATCTGCATATGAGTCTTTCGAGGATTACTTTTGAATTCAAGCTCAAATTTATGCTGTTAGACTTTGATAGAAGGGGGGTTTTTTTTTTTTTTTGAAGCAAGGAATATTATAGAACACAATGGCGATGAATATTGAATTCGGCGCCAACTACTCTCTAACCCCTAAATAGCACTGCAGCAGGTTCGGTCTCTGGCTTTCCTCAAGATTAGTTGGTGGAGGAAGCGATCTGATCCGCTAAATACTATCATCCAACTTATTTTTTGTCCTACCCATTCACAGGAACAAACCCTCTAAGGGTTTGCAGTTAGCCGAAAAGGTTCTGGGAGTGAGTATGATCAATAATGAATTCTATTTTTTTTCTTCAGTATCTTCGGTGACCTCTTAAATAGGTTTTGTTGGAAGTTTTTTAGAGATGCTCCTGGAATTCATTTCTTGGTTCTCTTCATGGTTCACATTGACCACCGCAAAATATCATAAATTTATAGGCGGAATTGTGGAAATCGCAGTGTTCCGTTTAATATGTCTGCTTAAGTCGTACTTGTAGCTGGAAAATGTGACGCTATGGGATTTTATCTGGCGTATCTATGCTGCCGAAAGTTTAGTAAGTCCTGCAAAAGTTTTTGACAGTAGTCACGTTCGTACATTCAACGTATTTATTCATTCATATTTCAGCAGAACCGCTGAAAGTTTGGGGTCGGGGAATTGCGAAAGAAGGTGTTCGCATTTTCGACGTCGTACATATCTATCTTAAGGCAACCGGACATTCCGTAATTCGACCCCACGTTCGCGTTAAAGGACCCGGTGAGTCAGTCAGAAGAAATTGTAGGCTCAACTTGTAAAAGTTTGCTTTGTGTTGGTACCGGTGCTTCTTGAGATCGATCTATGGAATGCTTTCCATGTTGGAGAGAAGTTTATAGTAGGTGGTATTGTTATTTAAGATACAAGTGAAGCCATTTCATGTGAGCTCATTTGTGTCATGGGTTTGAACTGACCGATTGAGGAGATTTGAGTGGTATATAGGCTGCAGTGGATGGTGGCATTTTTCGAATAAGCGTTTAGTATCGGAAGCTTAGTTATGATAAAGCCACTCCTCCCCGCCCTCCTTCCCTTCCCTCCTTTCTCCACACATTTCTGAAAATGAAGGCGATGCAAACGAGCTAACTCTATGTAAACACATTGGCGTATACGGCGTTAAATAGAAATGAGGGGTGTTATCAGAGAGTTGAGACTGTATTACATTTTTCTATGAATGTACGTAAACTAATTTTTGACTGCGCTTGTGATGGTTATCCGCATGTAACTCGAAGATATTGTGGAACATTATGGTGCAAGTTAAGTTTGCAAGGAAATGATTCGTTGAGGAATGATTTTTGTTTGATGCAGAAGGTGACGTGCCTGTGAGGGATTATTTCGACGAGGAATTGAGAGTGTGGGCGTTCTGCTATATGCCCACGGTGGAGGGCCTTTACGAAGTAGGTGTCGGCTATGATGAAAGCGACATCGAACGTGACACTATTCTTGTAAGCTGCTTCATCTTACACTTTTTCCTGTCTCTTTCCCATCTAGTGTTGCGTCAGAGAATGAATCAGCTGTAGTGGTCTTCTGGTAATCGTCCGTTAGGTGCATGTTTGAAGATGGTCTATAGCAACTATGTGGTTTTTATATGCTTCACTCTGTTATGAGCAATGTGCCACGCACGTAATGAGGTTCTCTCTGACGTTTTGCAGCGTAATTTACTTGTATTCTGCCTGTTTAATTTGCCGACATTCTACCTTGTTTCGACACGCTCAGTGCCTCCAACTACAAAAATGCTTCGTAGCCATTCCCCACGTATTATTTCCTTTGATAACGTCATGTTTTGGTAATAGAAAACAAAATGTCCTACCGAATGTTATCGTATCATCAACACCACATATAATGCACTACGGAGTGTGAAAGAATTAAATCATCACTTTAAGCGTGGATTCACTATACAAACACAGTGGTAATCATCATAGGTTTGTATTGCTGCAGTTGACAAGGCTGCTGATACATCGGCTACATAAGACAGCGGAATATTTCCTTTTGACTGTGCAAATAATTGGTCTTATCTTTCATCCCACTTCCGCCAGTTAGCAAAGATAGATTTAAGCTCATTTTTGCGGTAGGATCGGATGTTGTCCAGCAAAATAGTACGGTAGAAGGAGAGGTTACGGATAGAGGGCGCACTTTTAGATATGCAGAGCCTACCTGCATGGTGTACAGGAAGAGCTCCGTTTCCCAATTGTATAAATTCACAGAGAAAGTCCTTTAATAATATACACTGATGAGACAAAAGTTTTTTCGAGAAAATGAGTACGTTCGTCACGTCTTCTTGCGACGAGGAATTTCCGAAAATGGATCATCTACGCTGCATAAGTTTTTTTTGGCAAGTGCGAACATTCGAAAATTTCGCACGCTTGATAAAGGAGAATTGCGAACTGTGGGAAGGGATAAGCTCAGATATGGCCGCGCTTTATCACGCACATCGCGCGAGCCAAATTTCGTTTTTCAGTCGGCGGCGCATCGTTTGTCGCATTTGCCATTTCCAGGACTTTTTGGTATCGCAGTGGGGAGTTGGTTTCACCAGATTAATGCGGGTTCTTTCAAAGGTAACAGGCTAACAGTGATAAACGACCATCGTCTCAGACGATGTCATGTCTGCACCCACTGTATCGTTATATGATGTGAGCAGTAGGGGTTGATGGTACTGCAATTTGGAAATAACGAAGACGACCAATGTACCTATAGGTTCCGTCCTTAGAGCATCTATCTGGAAGACGGTAGACTACCATTTCGAATTCCACATGCAAACGGAATTAGCTTTCATCAAAAAATATGATTTTGAGTGCAGGATCGAGTGGGATTGAAGTATGCCCAACTGTGAAAATTAGCCATATTTTTTGATTTGTTTTGTAGATACTATCCTCGAGTGGCAAGTCTGTTTAATTAACATTATTTGGAACTGAAAGTTAATTTAATTAGCCATATTAAGTTGTAATGCCACGTTTGTTTGGAACTGAAAGAGCAGCCTGGTACGTTGTGTTGCTTTCAGTGGAAAATATGCGTGTAGGATATTTGCTTCCTGTTAAATATTTGGAATTTTCACCCTTCTTCAACGACACCAGTTTCCTGGATGTAATTTATAGATTGACGTGGGTGGTCCGTGCATTTCGCGAGTGCGTGCGTTCGGGCCTGGTCTACAGAACGGAGTGGTGATGCAGCCATGTACGTTTAGTGTGCAGAAAACATCGCCCGCTGATGAACTCGGTAACGCTTATGTTGTAATTACCTACAAAAAGGTATCGAGTGGAACAGGTTGCGTTTAGTCGGAATTGTGCCGATAACGTTTAGTGTTGCACTTGATTTGAGAATATCCATTTTTTTAGCATGCGGAGTAATTTTAGGGCCACAATGTTTCAATAAGGTTTGGCGGCAGTGACTTAATAGGAGAGGTGACCAGCAACATAGAATAGGTTGAGGGTGGCGATTGATGGCATGGGCCTTTCGCAAGATTTTGGTTTCTTTATCGTGGTATTAGATTCCAAAGAAATATATTTATCAATTTTCAGTAGGGCGGCGGACTTTTAGGTGAAGCAGTGGAGTTTTAAAAAATATGGCATAGATTTGTTATTTAGATATCAGCGTAAAAGATTCGGACGGGAACATGGTCGAGCTAACGGAGTGTACTCAGTTCGAGAATGGATTCATGTTGGTTGCATACAAGGTGCGCTTTGTTGTCTTATGCTTTTTGATATTACGTTTACTGAGTTTTTACTTACGGGAACAGAGTTGGTAATCGAATGGAGTTTTCCTTTAAGTAATCTTTCTGAGGGGATAGGAGGATTGTTTAGAGAAAGAGGGTGATGAGGATCGACGATACTTCCGGTGTAATCATCCAAAAAGGAACGGCAGGTATCAAATCTGATCACAACGGAAGTCCGTTGGGTAGGATCATGACGTTGTAAAAGTTGACCGAATTCGAGTGCGGCCAAGGCCATTAGATCTTGAAAATTGACGCTTTTGTCTTGTGGTTTTATAATTGTCAGGAGTTACAACAGAAAACTTCGCAGTGCTTGTCGCCTGTGCGAAAGGCTTTGAAGGGAAAATTTCTTCGATAATCTTTGCCTTGCATTTTTCAAATATTCAAATACGTATAAATGCGTACCGACAGATATGATGGACTTCATGAAGAAATTATCTCTTGTTGAAGTCACTATTTTGTTCCAGTTGTAGGGGATGTGAAGTCTATAGGTATGAAATATAAAGGGCATTCATTATTTGCACTAGTGGTAAAATTTGCACTGAGTTTTATGTCGATCGCATCGGGATGATTAGGACGGTAAGGCGTTATTTTTAACAGTATTTGTGAATGCGGTTGGCCAGATGGGATGACTGGTTGTAAAAGTGCGTATCAAACCAGTGGCTCCAACGCGCCTTTGCAACCATGATTTTCATTCGCTTCGCACGCCCGTTTTTGACGCCGTCCTGTGATACGCTATTCATTTGCAGTTAAACTTGACAGCTATTGTTTTTTATACAATTTTGTTTGGCTTTTTAATGTTTCTGCTGAGTACTTAGCTGGCGGGATATGAATTGGGAAGGTGATGGGTTCTGAAATCCAGAAGGTAAGCGCTAAACTTGTAGGGTTGTATTGAATCTCTTCTAAAATAACAGGAGTTCATTGACGAAAATTAAATTAATGTTTTATTTTTAGTTACTGTTTTTTAGATTCATTTCGATATTTTTGTGGGGTTAAAAATAGAACATCGGATAGTATGAAGTAATCGATGAGTAGTTTTGTTAAAGATGTCAACTGATTACAGCCGGAGAGGGTCGGAATCTACGAAGTGAGCATCATCTGTGGTGGTGAACACATAAGTGGCTCACCATTTATAGTGGTCGTTGGTGAAGATATTGGCACAGTGAACGCAGATAATAGCCGCATTTTTGGCATCGGATCACGCAAACGTATAGTAACGAACGAGGAGGTGTCATTCACAATTGATACAGCTAATTCGTCAGGTGTGTTTTCTATCTTCTAAGAGAAAAGAGTGCGGAAGCTGTGACTTTCCGATGACTTCGCCTACCTACTAATATATATTTCGAAATACGTTATAGCAAGTTTACTTTTATTTTGATAAAATAGTGAGCATGATTTAGTCGAGAAATTTGTTTGAAGGATATGGGAAAGGGCCGATGAAAGGATTATAAGAAAAGGAAGGATGAACTTTGTACCATGGAGGTGGGAGAAAGATATGAAGGTAGAAGAACCATTTACGAAGATGCTTGAGGTATGAGCGCTTGAAATCAGCTTTTAATGCCTATTTAGGAAGTTTTTTACACTGTACCTGAATGAAAATCGGGGTGGAAGGGAAGGAAGGCACCATGGCAAGGAAGCCGAGTGGTAAATTCCACTACGATTCTTGTCTGTAACGTTATGCTATCGTGTGGGGTCTTCGATGCTGGGTCTTTGGTCTTTGGTCTTTGATCCTGGGCGTTTTGTTTGTAGAGGATAGCGATCTTCCTTTTTGAATCTCCATCCTCATCACTAATGAAACATTAGGAATACTTTGTAGTACAGTTCAGCATTTTCCATTGTGCAGTAGGTTGCAGCTTGAAGATGTCGTAACCAACTTACCAATGGCTATTTATCGAGATATGCTTTTATCGTTGACAAGAGTAGAAGAAGATCTTTATATGCGACCGAAATCAAAAGAGTGGGATCTTCGTGTATTTGGTGTAAGTGACAGATGTAGTAGTAAAGTTGTTGACCGACAACAGAAGACAAGGAGTCAGTGGCCAGTAATTAAAGCTTTTAGGTGTGATGGTGGTCCCATAATTGTGACAGTTTTGAGAAGGGCGCATTTCTGTTATTCTCCACTATTCATTGATTAGGTTTGTCTGGTCACTACGTCAGGTTTTGACACACCATATCAACATGAAAAGAGGCAGCTTAATCATGACCGTTGTTAATGTTATTAATCAGCTGCAGCAATCTTATAGAAGATTAGAAAATCATGTCGCCACTAATGAATATATTTGTCATATTCAGAAAGAATAACGCCAGCAATAACGATTCTGGATGGAGACTTCATGGAAGTACCAATCAGCCTCAGAGAATGCGAACCGGGCGTGTTTGAGTGTACATTCTCGCCAAAATGCAGTGGTCGTCATTATGTGCTCGTTTCGATTGCTAATGTGGCTGTCCCAGGCACACCATTTGTGGTACGTTGTGTTTCCGATTTCGTATTGCGTGTTGGAAAATTTTAGATTTTTTCTTATAAATTTCCTGGAATATCTTCTTGCAGTTGTCTTGAAATTTCCAGTTTTCGCGATAGAGTTTTGTAATGGACTTGTTGTATTTAGACACAAATTGATAATGACTTGACAAATTGAAAGTGATATATTCGATATACCATATTAAATATCACTGTCTGAGCTTCGCTATATTTGTACTATAGTTTTCGTTGTGCTTTTTCCTCCTTCCCACCTTCTTTTGCCACAGTTATGAAGCTTGCTCGTAATTCAACCATTCTGTGAGATTATTATGACTCCTGGGAGTGAGTGACAGGTTTCGAGTGGAGCTGCCAGGATGAAAGTGTGGTCGTCCTGCCTTTCAGATTTCATTCTCTTCCACTGTCCCCCCACCTCTTTTACTTTCCTCTCCCTTAGGGCGAAGTAAAACCTAACATTTAGTACAGCAGCTTATCGATCTTTACGTACATTTTTATATATGTAAAGGTTGAGCTACAGGAAAGCGCTCTGAACCAGTGAAGTTCGGTCGAACTAGGTTTGTTAAGGTCTTTGCGGTATCAATTTTTTATCGTTCGCTTTGACGTATGGCCGAAGTTGGGTAATGGAGAGGAAATTGTCTTAGCGATAAGGAAGAGAGTGGATTTGGTGCCGAGAAGTTAGCAGGGAGAAGGGGGAAGTGGTGGGGAGAGGTGGATTGTTGTCACCCAGTTGAGAAGAGGGAAGGCAACGCTAGCACCTTTTGTCAGCTCCTGTCGTCTTGGAAGGTCATTTATTGAGACGATATGTTGGATTTCTGGCTAGTTTTGACAATTGAATGACTGGCTTGGGTGCCGTCCAGTATATTTTTGTTTGATGCAGGTGAATGTCGAACGTGAATGCAAGCAGTTGTGCAAGCTTCTTCAAAAGGCTGATGTTATTTACGCAGGACATGAAGTTGAGTTTTTGATCAGTGCAAAGGAGTCGAATCCGGAGCTTGTTGAGGCAGATTTGGTTGGCAGCGACGGCTCGCATACTCCGGTCGTGATTAGCAACAGTGGCGAATGCATGTTCATGGCGAACTTTATTGCTCCTAAAGCTGGCGACTATAAGGTAACGTATGTTATATTAATTTGTTTGTTGTTGTTTTTTAACGGTCAGGTGGGCGTATGACTGACATCTGTTTGCAGTCTTTCTCAGCTGGTTATGATTGGCGATGATGTTTCAAATTCAGGCCCCCGTAGCTTCCCATTAACTTCTGTTTCCCCGTTGAGAAGGGGAAACGTAGTTAAAAAACTAAAAAAATCGTGTCGGAGGCGCAGGTGGAATGCAACTGTAAGGTAGAAGTTAAAGGGATCTGGTAATGGACAGTTGTATTTCTGCGTGCAAGCCTTGAACTTGAGGTGGCTTTCTTGATACAGCAACTGCATGAATGTGGCTTGCAATTGTCATAGGTGCCCGTTGTTTACTGCATGGGTACACAGGTTTCAGGCACAAGCAGTTTGGTATGGGCATAGTCACTGCTGGACTGGAGCGTGTGCAGCTATGTTTAGCTGCACACAATCCAATCCGGCAAAGATTATGCATACTTGTACATCTGTTTATATGTTTATTAACTAATTATTTGCACAGCATAAGGGTGCAAATAAGAGTTCACCATGGGTGTGGAATGTTGAATAGGTGGGAGATAGGGAAAAGGACCGCATATAAAGCCGAGCATGACACATCAGGGGAGAAATGAGCATAAGGAGGTAGGACCACATGTAAATCGTATAAAACATGCATCCCATCCAGAAAAAAATGTTTCATCCATGATGTGCATTGCGAGGTGTTATTAATGTTGCAAAATAAGTGGACTATATTAAAGCAGAAATAATATGTTCCACCAAAGGCGATACCTGTTTCAGTTGAGAGTGTTATTCGGTGGAGAGGAAGCTGGCGTTTTTGACATCAACATAGAACCTCCGGTGGATCTCTCGCAAATCCACCTCAAAGGATTCCGGGAGTTGATTGGGGGATTCGGTTCGTAATTATACTGTCGATTTTTGTTATTATGAGTGATGACTGCATAGGAGATGTCGTTTAGTATATGTGTCTATAGTTGGATTGGAAGAGCGTTTATGTGACTTATTGTCGAGTTCTGTAAAGTTATAGGGGGGGGGGGGGGAGTTGGCGTTGGATTGCTGTGGGATTAGTTTTAAGGTAAAGCTTTTATCTAGGCTGAGGCAGCAGTAATCGGAAATCTTGGCTCAGGGGTAGTTTCTCAAAAGTACCGTTTGAAAAATATAAAGGATATTTCAGGCTAGTATAAGGGGATTGCTGACAGCTGTAAAGAATAGATCATCTTGAAAATGTCACATGTTGTTTTTCCTCGTGTTTTATCTATTTATTGAAAAGAGTACATCCTAATCAAGGATGATGGTGAATTATTTTGAAACATTTGTCGATGTGTGATGAATTATCATGGCATCGTAGCCCATATTCGGTTTCACTGTGACATGTTAGCTTTATGTGTTTCTTATGGTGGCATCATGGATATTCATTAAGCGGCTGAGTTCATGATCAGTGAAAGTCGATATTGAAAGCGCCTGGGGGCGTTTAGTGCACTTTATATTGGTGTGCTTATTTTTCACTCAGAGTCGTGGTTTTCGATTGAGTAGAGCATTAGTACCACCTGTACGAACTTGGCGATGATCCTCTGTCAACCTTTTGTTCTGTTTAGGACTAGATGAAGGTCAGCTTGTAATTTTCTTTCGTTTTTCAGAAACTGTGGTCGTGGGAGGGCACAGAGAGCTTTCAATTGATACTCGAGGAATTAAATCATGCGGAAGAGGATTGGAGGTGAAACAACGTGATTCACATGGTAATGAAAGGCCTGTTGCGCTGATTGGGCAAGGGGATGGCTTATATATCGGTTAGTGATGATGGTTATGTTTATTTATTTATTAATTCATTTATTTATTTTTGGATTTACTGCGTGAGGATTTGATGTTGAGGGCCGACTAGAATAATGTTGCGAAAAATGATTTTTGTGGCATTTGTTTTAATTTCTGCTTACAGTGTGCATCTTCTTTGAAGCGGCGAAGCGTTTAATGCGATAGCAAATAGAACCTGTTATTTGAAGCCTTGTGTCTGTTATTGTTGCCTCGTCAAATGCAAAAGATTTTCTTTCGAGTTCGAGAATCAGACTAGCCCAATTGGTAGATGGTGGGAGTCCTTCCGTTTTAGATTAAAATTGAGAGGGGGGAGGGGATGAGATCAATATGCTAGCAGCATTCGATGTTGGAACACGGCGCACGGAGTGACCTGATTTTTTTGCTAGAAACTTTGATGTTTTGAACCATTACCGTAATAGACGGCTGGGTGAGTTTAGACGATTGCGTTAAAATTTTCATTAGGCACTGTGCCATTTTCTCCGTTCAAATTGCTGTCAAGCTGTTGCTTTGGAGGTTCTGATCTTCAGGCAAGTATAATATAAATTATGCAGAGTATCAGTGAGTGAACTTCCATGTACATATATCATGGGGATGTTGGAGTTTAGCTGATTGGGAAGCGATTTCCGAGGAAGAAGTAACGTTGTGTGTACTATTCGACGGCATCGTAGTGGAGGAAACAGTCGTTCGCATACTACGCCCTCCAGATGCAAGCAAATGTCATGCGGAAGGAGATGGACTTCTTAAAGCTGTTGTTGGTGAAACAGCGAAGTTCACTGTGGATACTGCGGTATATCTGAACTTTGACTTGGACAATAGGAGGCAATAGCGGAAGCAGTCCTAACTGTATTAGTTATAATGGTTTGGATGTCTTATAGTTTTCCGCATGGCGATGGAATTTTGGCTATAGAGTGAAAGCAAACGCATTTGAGAAGCTCACTGGATCTTATTGATTTCTTATCCTATTTTTCAATTCACTATTCTAATTACTTTCGTTTGCTTTTTCATTCCATAGAGTGTATTTAGTTTACCATTCTCTACCATTGGAGTCGATCATTAGGTGAATCCCACTGTCATTCCCTTGTCATTATTACTAGGTCAACCACACAAGTTGTCCACTGCGGTCAATGGCTATCGTCAAGGGTTTATGTATTTTACAGGGTGCAGGTCACGGCGATCTGTCTATAGCAATAAAAGGGCCCAATGAAACAAAATCGACTGTGATGATGCGGGACGACGGTTCGTGTGCGGTTGAGTATATTCCATCGGCACCGGGTCTTCATAGTATCGATATTCGATTCGGCGATAAAAAGCAATCAATTCCTGGTAAATTGCTGCAATCGTTTTTGTTCTTTTTTTGTTTTCTTTGTTTTTCGTTTTCTTTTCGTTTTTTTCCTTTTTTTTGCTTAAAATGTTCGAAAATAAAATTGACGATTTATTTCTTTCAGTTCATCTTAAAGTTTGATGTTTGTGGTGATTTTTACTGAATTTCCCCTAATATTATGGGTTGTGGTATTGAAATCCTTCATGTTGTTATTGTCTTCAGGATCTCCTTTTATGGTGATGGCAGATTATGAACGTGATGTGTCGAAGATACAGCTGCATGGATTTGAGGGGATAGCACGACGTGGTTTTCCAGTTAGCTTTGTGATCGATGCATCGCATACAGCGGCTGAAAAAATAGAAGCACGTCTACCGGTGGGATTCAAGCAGCCCCTCGTTGAGGAGTTAGAGTCACGCATCTATCTTGTGACGTTCGCGATTTCTGGTGATGTCGAAGAGTCGATTCTGCTGGATGTGCTTTATGGAGGACAGCCAATTACAAAAAGGTTAGCATGATTATTTTGAGTTTTAGGTGCTAAATTTACTTTGAATTTTTGCACAACTCATTTGAGAGATGAAATTTATTGGTTTTAGTGGTTTGTTTTTCTTTTGGGTGTGAAATGCTCTTTTTTATTGTTTCTATCCGTTAAAGGTGGTTAAGTGTTTTTGACATTGGAGTGAATGGATGGAGTGGCGTGTAGAAGAGGCTGATACATTATGTGACCAACTGGTTTCAGTGGATTACCTATGAGCAATAAAATATGCAAAATGAGTCCTTACCCAATAATGTCAAGCCGTTTATACAAATGTCCTGCCGAGAAAGGTTTTCATGCCGGGCTATCTATGAGGTGTATGCAATTTTTAGGCATTTCAGGGAGCCGTTAACTTTTCAAGGTTGACATATGAAGTTAAAAGTTGTTATTACTGTTCTGGTATAGCTTGTAACCATCAGGTGTTGTGACGAGGTCTCCTTACTGATGTTTTGTTCTAATGAGAAATGTCTGGCGGGGCGCATGATCGAGGTACGACCTCATATCTTAATGCGAGTATATAAAAGCACCTAGAAGCAAAGCAACTTTAATCTTTTTGTACATTTCGGAATAATATAGATTGCTTATAGCGGCCTCGATTATAGTGCGGGGACTGATTGAAGTAGTGATGTAGGCTTCGGTGAGAAACACGAGTTTTGTTGACTGTTTTTTAAAGTTGCATCTGCGTTTGGGGGGAGGGGGGGGGGGGGGGGGGGGGGGAGGGGAAGAAACAGGTAGTGAATTGGGCTCGATTTGTCGATGAAATGAGAATATTTTCAATTTCAGGTGGTAATTTGGACGACTTTTGGATGTCAGATATCATGAAGCGTTTTTTTTTTCAGCCCGTTATGCTTCACAATCACGGAACCACCGTTGTCGGATCGCATCGAGTTGAAGAGTGTTAAAGGTGAAAGCTTTCCAAGTGAAATGCTTGCATCGCAACTCTTCTCATTCGTTGCCTACTTTGTCAATCCTCGCACAAATGAAGAACTCGTTTTTGAATTAAAGGTATTTTTTCTATACCGATCGACTTATTGTTAGAAGCGTTGAAGCTTTCCTTTATTACATGCAATACGGCATGTTCTATTTATGAGTTCATTACGTCTGCCTAAAACCTTATAGAGTATTTGAATAGAAAACGGTTAAAGTTGTAATATATGTGACTTCTTAATGCAGCCAAAACTTATGTTTATCATTATTTTACCAAGTGTAGCCAATTTTAGCTAACTGTTTATCAGTTATCAATTAATACTGCATCTTTATCAGAACTTAGTAGTCGGATTATGTCAGGTATAATGTTTTTCTTGTTGTTTAATTGTTTAATATAACTAATAACGTTTTCGATCAGGAGATGTGCGTAGGTCCTACATTTATCGATGATATGATGGGTCTAACCAAGGCAAAAAGAAACGAATTAAAATCCAAAGGGTTAATGCCTCAGTTCTGGTAACTGACCAAGATCAGAGCAGTTAAAGGTGAGCAAAGTAAGGTAGCAAAGATGAGGTGATTAGAGACTCAGTGATTCTCATTTTGTCTAGGGATATTTGTTGTCATATTATCTTCGAGTACTTTTTCGGGGTAAAGTAGCTTAGTCGTTGCCACATCGTTCCGGTGTTATTTCTCTCCCATCATCTTGGAGGGGTTGTTTTCATGTCGTGTCCTGCTTGTTGCCCGAAGTCGAGTCATTTTGCTTATTCTTTACTGAGTAATCCCCAAATGGGCAGTCAAATTCATTATATTCTGTTTCGTTTTCTTCCTTTTTTACCGTCAGGAGCAGCACCTTTTTGCCGCACTCTCAAAGTGGTGATGAAATAAATTGCAAAACATCTTCAGCCATACTCAGGGTCTCGGTCTCTTCGAGTAAGCCAAAGAAAACGTATGCTAATGGTATGCCGTTTGGGCAATTGCATGTAGTTATTATTCTTGTGGCTCCATTTAACTGAAGTTTCAATGTGTAGGAATTTCGAAAACATTCACTGCAAGCTTTGTTTAATTATAGTTTTTTTGCTTAAGTTTTTTGGGGTGGTTAAAAAATTGCTTGCAAAATGATATTCGTTCGGATTAGCGGAAAGAACAGAAGGATTAGGAGGGGGGAGGGGGGTTAAGAGAAATTGGAAACAGCTTTCCTGTAAATTTCGCAGTTGTTGCCTCGTTAGCAACAACCTCTTTTTTGCACCAAAAGCCTTGCCTTGTTGCCTCGTCATATTGCTTGAAAATGGAGTAGGACAGCCTGATTAAAAGTTGAGTACTTCGAAGAGAGGTTGCTGGATGCGATTTCATTCAGGGTCCCGATCGTGAGCTGCGTGAGGTGATGATTGAACCAACATCTGATGGCCGCAGATATGTCGTTCACTTTACACCAGATATTATTGGTGTCTATATTCTTCGCGTATCCATTAACGGCGATCCAATCACTGCACTCTATTATCAGCTCACTTGCAAGCCGGTTGGAGAAGCGGATAAGTGTATCATCATTGGTATGTCTCGGGATTTACTTTTTCTTATATTTTCCTCGTAGAATGTTGATCTTTGTCGATATGTTCTTGTTGGCGCATCAAAGAGCTCTGAGTGGTGGGTGAATCGTTTTGAATGCAGTAATACTTTCTGAGTTTCCAAAGACATTGCGGTGTACAGAGGTACGAACCCATTTCATTTGTATGCGATCGTACTCTCCTTGTTGTTCTGATGTTGGTAAGTTTCCACTGTCATTCTGTTGTCTTTCTTAGATGGGGGGGGAGGGGAGAGAAAACGTCATGAGAGGGATGCCTAGCAAATAAAGCACTGATGCGGTTACCTTCTTTCCAGTTTTCCAGTATTATTTTGGTTTAACGGTTATGTGTAGCTTTAGTTGGTTCCAGCTGAAAGTATCATGCGAAGCTTAAGGGTGTATGCATTTCCTCCTTCTTGCTTGCAAGAGTTTCGGTTATCCATCGAATGGGTTTGCGGCGGGTATTAACGCCAAAGTTTCGACTCCCTTTCCCATCTGGGTTTGCTAGGTTGACATCTGTAAGATGAGCGTTGGGAATATGAACGCATATGCCAACCTCCTTTCTTTTATTGCATTTTTGAAGAATGCGGAGGGCTTGTTGAAAATGTTGTTGCATTGAAATCGATTGAAGCCTGTGAACCTTCTGTGAGTATTACTGGAGTATGTTACGATTACGAGATTATTGGGGACATCCACGCCAGTCCATATTAGCGGCGGGAAATCTGCTCTTCGTTCAATATTGGCCTGATAATGTACCTGTTGTGGCTTCGTGGGAAACTGGAGATTATTGCAAATAAGTCTAGGATTTTTTGTAACTGAAAACACTGTTACATCCTGTGTCAAGGAAAGTTGTGGCCCTTCTTGGTAGCTTATTAGCAGTTTTATTCTTTGTTTTCCTCATGTTTTTCGTTGATCATCCTGTGCGCCTGCTGTTCTAAGAGCATATTTGGATGGTGGGTGTTTCAGTGTCTGCCGTTGTCGGAGATGGAGAAGCAGAGAGGATCAGAGATTCTGGAGAGGAGTTTGGAGTTGGATGAGGTCAAGTCGGAAGTGAAGGAATCAGATGCTTCACCTGTTGGCAAATCACGTTGCTTCGAATTCCATGTGAGCCCGAGTAGAGTTGCAGAGTTGAAAGCAGAGGTCACCACTCCATCAGGAAAACGTCACTCAACACCGATTAAGGTGCCAGCTGTAATGATGATACTTTAATTTTTGTTTTCACTCGCGCAGGTTACTTATTTCCTTTGGTTATATAGTGCAGCAAGTTTTCTGCGAAACAGTTAGACTGCATCGTTAGGAGACTGAAACCATTCCTTGTTGAACATGTTCAGCGTTAGGTTACCGACACTGCGTTCCACATAACACAGATGCTAGCAAGGGGCTTGATAGGTCGTTGTATTTCACAAGAATATAGGTAGGCGTAATTGTAGAACGTGGGCGATGGAAAGGTGCTCGTGGAATACGTACCGGTTGAGAAAGGACGACATGTACTATCAATACAGGAGGCAAACATCGAAATGCCAGGGAGCCCGGTGGATTTCTATGTAGGGGACGCGGACGAGGCGATTGTCGTCGAAGGTACGGGCATCGAGAAAGCTGTTGCTGGACAACTGGCTGAATTTGTCATTACCACGAAGGCAGCGCACGCTCAGAAGTTGGCTGTGCTCATCGAGGGAGTCGCGCGGGCGAAAATCGTCACTCGGGATGAAGGGGTTAGCGGCATTTTGAATTAGTTTTAGGTGCACTTGTACTCTGCAATGGTTTTCGATTTTAGTGATTTTAATTTCGATCGACGATTTTCGTGGTTAGAGAATTTTTTGTTTTGCTGTAGTGTTAATTCTGAAGGGTTTTTTGTTGAAGAGGCGTCAAATTTTTTTTAATAGGGCATGGACGCCCACTCCGGCGACCATGTCGTTTGTCCTAGAATCCTAGAAATTGTCGGGTCTCTGTTCTCTGTGGTACTTACTTGATTCGTTGGTGATGTTGGACTGTTTCAACGTCATTTGCAAAGGCCTAACCATGAGTTGAGGACTTGATTTATGAGAAGGCGAAGGGCGTACAGGAGCCACAGAAATGACTGGAATTACATTTTTTTTTCGCTTTTGAAAATCACTCGGAACTGAATCTTAAGGGCCAAAGGGCGGAAACCAGAAGAACTCAGAGGTATGCAAAGCATAAGTGTGCAGCAATTCTGCAAACTTTTCTAATGTCTGGATCACCTCCACCATCTATTTTTAGTGCGGTTAAAGATTAGAGAAAATTTGAAAATGGTCACCTCTTAAGAGTTTGATTTTTCATTCTTAAACTTGTACATCGATGAATAGCTTCACGGCTGCCTAAGGTTTCACATTCCGGTCGATATTTCACGAGGGATAAGAAAGGAAGAACTTTGCTAGGAATTTTTATTTATGATTTAATTCAGATTCATGCCTGATTGCATCATCGGCCAGAACTTTTTCTTCTTGACATAAATTAATCTAATAAATCAGACATTCTTTCATTCTTTCATTTTCCATTTGTTTAGAAGGGGAAGTGTACGGTGACATGGATCGCACCCATCCCGGGTGAATATCTGATTCATATAAAATTAGCCGGTGACGATATAAGTGGATCCCCATTCAAGGTGGTGGCAACTGGCACTGGATATAAAAGGTCACACGTCTCTGTCGAATCGGCTTCCGAGGTTTGTACTTTACCGAGTTAGACGCGGTAGGTTGTTTTCTAATGGTTTCCTTTATCGAACGTTATCGAATGAAAGCTTATATTGCAATGTAAGGCCTTTGTTCCTTATATGTGCACGTCTGACGGTTCCAAATCATGAGTGGGAAACGCTGCATGATAAAATTTATATATAATTTATTGTTTATGTTGACGTAACGAAATGGATTAATTCAATGCTTGCGTTGTAATTTTTCGAGAATCTGAAGACGTCACAGTGTGAAACGATCAGATACGGACGGAGATTTTTCAGTAATCGATGAATATATCGTGGCAATTTAAATTAATTCTGTGTCACTTGTTCTGCTTTATTCTGAATAAATCCTTCGAGGCATCGATGTTTAGAAGCCTTCATCTCGGTGATTTTTGCATTAACGAAGCTTATTGTTTTTGTGGATTCGATTTTGATTGGTTGCAGGTGTACAGTTTACGCCAAGAGAAGCCGGAACATATGAAATTAGTATTGTGGAGAATGGTATCGCCGTTAAAGGATCACCTTTTTCGATAGTGATTGGTTATGATGAGGTAAGCTTCTTTATAGCTTTTAAAATTTTTCATAGAACAAAGGGGTCGGACCTGTGATTTGTTGGTTGTTTTTGTTCTGTTCCCTTACCTTCTGTTTTCGGTTGAAGACTTGTACTTTAACATCCTTCAAGCCTAGTTTCTGCGTGTTTGCGTGGGTACGCGTGTGCGCATTGCAAATCTGCAGTGTAGGTTGTTGACAGTATGGCGACGAGGGCGATTAACCATAATTTCCAGTTAATAATACACCTGCAAGCCTATTCATGAAGTTCCTACGTTGTGTTAGAGATAGTGATCCGGTGGCGGAAGCAGAAAGTAAGGATGAGGCCCTGTTGCTAAGTTTCTGTAGTACTAAGTTTCTCTTTCTTAAAAATTTCAACTGTTTTGAATTGAAGGACTTTCCACATACTTCATCAAAAATTCCGGCACTTGTGAAGGTAGTCGAGCACTCTCCACATCTTTAGTTGTGCTCGCCAGTATGTTTCTTCTGGTATTGTAATGGCTAATTTACATGGCTACGGTTTTTTAAGTGACGTTCCTTACGCATGTTTTCCTTTACGATTAGATAATCGCATTTCATCCAACTGTCGTTACTTGTGATGGTGTTTGTTGTTTCTTAAAGCCATTTTTTTATGTCGATGTGATTCGTTATTTAAGGTTGGTGATGCAACGAAGGTAATTGTATCGGGTGCAGGCAAAGCCGATGCGATCTGCCAGTTTGACAACGAGCTTATCGTCAATACGCGTAGAGCTGGTATCAGCCACAATTACTACTTCTTGGTTTTCTTTAATTTTTGCAATGATGTCTTGTGGTACTGTTGTGGGCGTTTTCTGAATTTCAGCTGACACAAAACATCGGCTGTACATATAATTGCTGAAGTTCAGCAGTTCGGCTTGTCTTAATCGTTATTTGGTTGTGTTGATCATCATTGTTTTGAAGGTGCTGGTAAGATCTTCGTTTGTGTACATGGGCCATCTAATGCCAATGTGAAGTGCAATGGAGTGGATGACAGCATCTTCCGATTTTCATATCGACCAACCGAACCCGGTCTATACACTCTTGTGGTCAAATTTAATGGCCAGCATACACAAGGTTTGTGTTTCTTTTGTTGCACTATGTACGACAATGTTCTGAAGTTGGAGTTGTTCTATCGGTACTCACAAGGCAGTTATCAGGCAAAAGACAATACATTTGTGATAGGGGGTGCAAAGTATTGGCTGAAGATATTGGTTCTGTAAAAGGGAGCAGGGAAACTGTTCAGCATTTGGGGATTTGTTCGTACCAAGAAGTTCGAAGAGAATGGATGAGCAAGAACTACAATTGCTACTTGTAACTCTTATTGAAATTTTCTTGTCGAATACTTTATCACGCCAGCATTTATTGTAGTTGAAACGTGAAATAGGCTTTCTGAAGTCGCAATAAACTGATGTGTTTCTTAATTCATTAATCTCTCATCTCTGGTCGTTTATTCAGGAAGAAGGATGTCGGGGTCCTCTAAGAAGGATAACAGCATTCTCGAAGAAGGATGTTAAATTCATCCTATAGCGTGGATTTTGATGTTCTATATGGAGGATGTTGTTAATTGCGGAGTGGTGCATATTTCATATTTCAGGAAGCCCATTCACTGTAGAATGTATTGGAGAGGGAATCGGAAACGTCGAAGAGGTGGTCAGCACTCAAATTGCTCGGGCAAGTTTTCTCCGCAGTCTATATGGTCCACGTTTTTTACAGGTCTTGCGAAAAATCGCAAGTGCGATTTTATGACTTTATTGGGGTCAGTATTCTCATATAAAAGATCACTTATTAAATAGCCTTGTCAGGAAGCGATAGGGAACAAGGGTGCGTGACTACATAGGAACTTTCTTGTGGAAAGAGGATTAGTTCACCTCCCTCGTCTAAGAAACTTTTCAAAGCTCTTCCGGATTAAGCTTGCTTGGGGTGTTTGCTATTCTACAGGGAAAATTTTTTTGAAGGTGCCGGTGGTAATGGCGGGACATGAGACGCATGTTGCACTGCACTTACCCAGCGCAGATGCAGCGGAGGTGGAGGCCAGAGTGATTCAGCCAAACGGTAGCAGTCAGCAAGCGAATGTATATCACATCGATGACAAATTGTATCTGGTCGAATTCAAGCCCGAAGTGAAGGGTGTGCACGTGGTGTCCGTCTTCCACCGAGGAGAGCATATTGCTGGTGCGTTGGTGCATTTTCGTGCTTTGACTTCAACCGGTTCTTTATTCTGATTTTCTGCGGTGTTATTTAGTATATATTCGATCCTAAAGGAAGCGCCGTCGATAGGCAGATTCTTAAGCAATTCTTTTTCAGGAAGTCCCTTCCAGTTCACGGTGGGACGTTTTGGGGAAGGAGGTGCCTACAAGGCTCGTATCGGAGGGATCGATCTCACAGTGGGTGAAGTTAACGAGGTTCTCTCCTTCAATGTTTACACGCGTGAAGCGGGCGAGGGCACGCTCGAGGTTTCCGTAGAAGGCCCTTCCAGAGCGGACGTACGAATCATAGAACATGAAGTTGGTGCTGTTATTTTTTAAAGGACGCGGCACTTTGAGTTGATGTTAAATTGCAGTTTTGCCGCGGGTTTCGAGAAAACGTTGCGGTGTTTTTATCTTTCCTTTGAAATTTCGACTGAGGAGCTGTACAAGTGGTTTCTTTTTGCGAATCTTTGATAGGATCTTTTGTTCGCTCTCCGAGCATAGAAATCCCTATTTGTAGCGTTCACTTTGCATTGGTTCTTGCAGGATGGTAACTTACACGTTGAATACAAGGTGAGCACGCCAGGTGAGTACATCATGGGTGTCAAATTCAATGGCGAGCATCTACCGGACTCTCCTTTTAAGGTGATTCAATCATTCGCGTTTTTTTACGTGGTCGTCGAATATTTGCATGCTCAGCGATTTTGTTTCAAGCAAAGTGCTGTTGGGCTTAGCGGCCGTAGAAATAGGAAAGCGGAGGAGTGTTGTGGACATCGCGGGATCTCATACGATATATGGCCATTGCCGGTTTTGCATGGTCGTCAACTCGCTCATTTAGCTGATGACGCTAGGTGATATGCGCCTCGTTGGTGCAAATATTTTTGTCCGGAATTCTTTCACCTTCAGCCGGTGTGGTTTTCTTTCCGGTAAGTCGAGGCTTTCTTGCTCCGTGATGTGACGAAAATAGTTGCAGGTATTGATTGGCGATGCATTGCCATCACCTGGCAAAGCTATCGTGAGTGTGCCTGAGGGCCGTATAAAACCTGGTGAGGCTTGCACATTGAACCTGACTATGCCAAATGTACCGGGAGACCTCGAGGTCCAAATGCGCTCGCCGAACAACAACATCATAAGGGCGGCTGTTGTGCCTGTTGATAACCGTGGTTGTTATCAGCTAACATTCACTCCTTGTGAGGTAGGGTTTTAATGTTGAACTTAACGTTTAGTGGATGATAACTCACACATTTTACAATGCTTGTAGCAGAAGCCTTGGTGGGAAACATCGCTGTGGCTGGTTATCGAAATTTGCAAGTCAGAAACTATGACGAGAGATGTTTATTTGGTACGCTATCGTTTAAACTTGTGCAGATATATGGAAATGATCATTAAAAACGACTTAGAGAGCAGGCACTGAGTTCACCTCGATTCTGCAGTACTTACTTTCCTGCCTTTGACCTGTGGTCTCGCTTTTCTCACGCAGAAATTACTTTATTGTATATCTGATGCAGAGCTTTGTGCCCTAAAACATGAGGAAATTGTGTAGAGAGAAAATTATTTTTATCGGTTGCGGAGTGGAATTGGAGCCTCCGCCGTTTCCGCTCGCTTTAGGTGTTTTACATATTGGATGGTTATTTCGTAGGAATGAGGAATGAATGATTGTGATGGGATGTGCAATTTGTGCATATCCTCTACTGAAGGTTTTATTCGCCACCAGGGAAAAAACCCGATTTTCTTTATTGCTGTTGCATGTAGGTTGTGCCATCATCTCTGAATTAAGTATGAGGGATTTCGTAGATTTGCCTTCGGTTAGCAAGCTGTAGACGCGTGTATATGAGCTCATTTTATTTCTAAATTGCTAAGGAAAGTATATCTCAATATGACTGTAACAAGACATTTGCCGATCGTAGGTGGGCGTTTACCTTCTTGAACTGAGTGTTGATGGCGTTCGTATGCGTGAATCTCCATTGCCAATCCGTGTTGGATCGTCGTCGGACCGAGGAGATGCCACTTTGGTGACCGTGCGCAAAGAAGAAATGGGTGTTGTGCGAACTGGTCGTCAATCACAGTTCACATTGGACACTCGCCGCGCTGGGGCAGGCTTGCTTTATATACAATTTGATGGTCCATCGAAAGTCGCCCTCGATGCTTACCGGGTGAGCGGGATGCTTTTCGTTTGTCAAGGTCTTGGAGCGACGAACAATGCTCCAATAGAGTGTGACTGTGAAAAGATTGATTTTTATTCTTGTTTGGAGGAAATGCCGTAGGTAAAGAGCTCTTAAAAGTAAGGAGGGGTTAAAAAGTAAAGTAGAACTGGTATGGGAATTGAAGTTAGGATATTGTAGTAATCAGGCGCTTCTTTTAAGGCAGTGTCCCCAATCTAAAAGGAGCCTGATCGGAACAGAAGCTGGTAAGAGATTTCTGGATCACGGCTGTTATAGAACTACCCCTGTTAGCATTGTTACTGCGTTGTGAGAACTCAAGTATGTTCGACAAAACAGGTTTGCAAAGATCCCTTCACATTTGCTTCAAGAAGGATTTACGAAAGAAACATGTATAATTATATTGCCGTAGTGGACAATTTTAGGTGGAAAGCGGCGAGTATTTAGTGCGTTTCACAGCGTTTGCACCCGGAGTTTATTATGTCACTATCAAATATTCTGGTGAGTGTCTTCAATTATTAGGTGTGGGTTGTTTTTTCTTTCAAGTATTCGCCAAAAATGACGATTGGTCGCTCTTGTTAGCGTTGTTGTTGCGATAATTGTTGATTTCTTTTCTTGGAAACATGCGCGTAACTGTTATAACGATCTCATAAGCCGATTAGAAGCTTGTGATGCTGATTTGAGTTGATGTTTTCATCGTCATAAAGTTTCTTTTATTATTTGAAAATTGTCCTTTAATCATTTGGTGGCCGGAGTGGGAATAGAAACTAAGTGGAAAGTATGCCAAGAAATAATTGAAGTGAATATTTTTTGGGTGGTTGTTTCTTCTTTTTTTTTGTATGTTGAAGTTGGGTGGTAACATTTTTTCAGATGTGCATGTGCCTGGCTCACCTTTCAAGGTGATTGTCGAAGGGTCAACGTTGGCAGGTAGTGGCGAGCACGAGAGTTCTGTTGTAAAGGTTATTGTTGTGCTGTATGTTTATAGACGCTTGAACGGGATACTTGTCTTTTGCAGATGGTTTTAATCTAATAAGTTGTGCACTTAGTGGAAGTGATCGTGGGTTTATTTAGTTGAACGAGGGTTTTGGTTGATAATTGATGGGGATTTCATTGGTGAATTATCTTCGAAACGGCTGAAGGTGTTGAATTTTACCTGTACGTTCATTTCCACTTCTAATGGTATTTCCTCTTCTTGTAAATGAAATCGCTAAATAACGTTTATAGATAGATTGAAGGAGGCAATGCATTTATAGGCTCGTAGTTGGCATGAGAGACAGTCAAGTAATTTTTTATAGAACATAATGCGAAATTTGTGAAACCAAACTTTTGTATGTTTAAAATTGCGAATTTCCCGGAAGGGGGGGGGGATGTGGTAAACGTTTGAAGTTTGAGGTTGAGGTTTATTTTTGTTTATTAATAATTATTCATTCTTAGGTTGATACGGTCGCACATTATTTATCAAGTCGGGCAACCAAAACCGAGTTCTTGGAGTTGAAAGGTGATGCGAATGAGGTGATCGTCGAAGGGGATGGTATCAAAAAATTCGTACCGGGTAGGACTGCGTCGTTCTTCATCAATACAGCTGGCGCTGGTAAGTTTTAGAAGCTTGATTCTTATCCTTTTGTTTCTTATGAAATCAAGTTCACATCGTCTTACGACTTCTAATAATAATTCCTTGTAGTCCGAGGAAATAGTTCTTCTAGGTGAGGAGAGGGAGACAATTTTGCTTATGGAAGGAAGTGCAGCGTGAAAGGGCGTTCCGTCTGAAATATCGTTGTAGAGATGTTTGACAGATGCAGCTTTAGCAGGATCGTAAGGAGCAGGTGAATAAGTGTACTCACCAAGTTTCTTGGTTATATGCTTCCCTTGCGAACTGCGCTATTTTTCATAAACGTTCCAGGATTACAATCCTTACAAGCCTGATAACAGAGTATGAGGACTGCTGAGCGAATCGAATACCACAAAATGATGCAAAACACTGGACGATAATGTCATTTGACCCACCTTTGACAATACCATAATGTCATTTGATTTCGTCTGACATAGCTTGGAACCTAGCTATAGAAATATATTAGTCATTTTGCACTAAGGGCGAAGTGGATGTGAGTTATGGATGGTGAATGCTAGGATTGTTCTATGAGTAATTGCGAGAGTTGAATGTTCCGTATGTTGGACTTTGGTTGTGTCTTGCCGTGATATCATCTACCGGCTAAATTACCAAGCGACTCGAGCACATTTCTGAGCGATTGACGGCGTTATTGCCTTCAGGCATTAATCTTCTATCTACCGGCTAAGTTATCAGGCAACTCGAACACATTCCTAAGCGATTGACGGCGTTGTTGCCTTTAGGCATTGACCCTCTATCTACAGGTTTGATTGACGGCGTTATTGCCTTCAGGCGTTGACCTCTATCTACCGGTTTGATTGACGGCGCTGTATCGAACACATTTCTAAGTGATTGACGGCGTTGTTGCCTTTAGGCACTAATCTTCTGTTGGTTGGTGTTTTGACGACGAGTGGCCGATGTGATGAAGTACATGTGACCTATGTTGGTGAAGGGCGATATCGAGTCGACTATCTGGTTATGGAGTATTGCAATGCGTTCATCTACGTCAAATATGGTTCTGGCGATGTGCCCGGATCGCCTTTTGCTGTTTCTTATTAAGATGATACCAGGCCACTGTTTATCACTTGTTCTCACTCTGTTCTTTTTCCTTTTGTTTTTCCGTATTCTATCGTTTTGTTGCTGATTTTTTCATCTCTTTTTTAGATTTTTTAAATCTCTTTTTTACTTTTTCGTCTCGTTTTTTCTTCTGGTATTTATTTCGTTCTTTTAGTTTTAATGTTTTCTGAACCGATAGCCCATTCTGGGGATGTTGGCACTGTTATCGCCCAGTCTTTAATCACCCTGTCCAAGGGGAGTCCCTTCATCTGGTCTGATGCTGACCGTATCGTCTCATTTATGACTTTTCTCAATCCACCGTTAATACTGTTATTCGACTATCCGCCTGAGGCTGACCTGCTGATGGTGGTAGGTGTTGTTTTCATTGTTTTATAAGTAGGCGGTTATGTTTTGCGAATATCTCTATTCAGTCGCCATTCTTCTGCACATTTCCGACTATTCAATCCGGAAGTTTTTTATACTTTTGCATTACATGTATTATTTTTTATCCTTTAAAGTGTTCACCTTTGTAATCGATGCGTTGTAGTGGTTTTTTTTGTTTTTGTTACTCGTCGATTCTTTGTGGGCAGCATTGGGAAAGGATCCTATAGGTAGAGAGGCTATTCAAGCTCTCCATTCTATGGAGAGTGGTGATTCTATTGTTTTGTCGATGTTCCTGTAATAAACAAGTGTTTTTTTAATTGAAAATTTGTGGTGCTTTGTGTTCGGCGATAAAGTCTTTTTTTTTCACAAATCACACGCTCTAGTTCCAGCGACAATGGGTAACTTCCCATTTGAACTTACTGTGAATTATTTTTTCGGATGGATGGAAGATGGTTTCCTTGATGTTCATATGGAAGTGCCGATATCAAGAAAGGGAGGTCAGCAAGTGGAAGTGTTCGACTGTCTGCAGGTGAGCATGAAATGGCAAGGGGAAGTAGGAACTGGTGGGTGTTACCGAAAAAATTGGCAGTTTCCTTGGTCGGTGGGGGGCCTGTGTGCACTTTCTATTTACCGTGAAACGCCCAAGGGCTTAGCGATAAATTAGTAGTGATAGCTAAAATCGCTTCAAAGTGAGCACATAGAAGAATCCATTAGAAACTCAGAAACTCATGAGTTTCCACCTGATTCAGCCACCTTTCTGTACCAGTAACCGCACCTACATGGTTCTTTTTGAATTACAACAAAAGTGGACATTCGGCCCGGGGACCGACATTCCACTTTTCGCTTTCCAACATTCCAATACCTCGCTCTTCAAGCAACCTAGAGCGGTCACAGCCATAACCAGCGTCGTTCGGCACTTCGCAACCTTTGAAATCTTACCTCGACCACATCCGCCGTTACATTAATGTAGCAGCGGCAATTCATGGCAGAAAACTTTCATGTGGCAGAAGTACAATAAAAAGCGGTATAGAAATGCAGCCTTCTCGAAATGCTGTTGGTCAGATAAACCGAACTGTTCAAAAAGCGAAAGAAAACGGAATGAGAAATATAAGCACCACGACAACTTAAAACCATTCTATACATTTCCGACGAGAGCGCGTTGCGTCATTGTGCATTTCAATAAAAAGAAATACATCATCGAAGAAATTACAACTTGAGAGAATTCATTCCTGCAACTCCCTACCTCTCTCTATCTTCCCAAAAAAACCTCTCGGAATATGCAACCGGCTCCTACTCGTCTCTAGCTCGACCATACGAAAGTAATGATCCACGTACAAATGCATCAAAAACGGTTGATAAATGGAAATGATCAAAGGAGGACATATATCCTAAAAGAAAGGTTGAAACAAAAGCAGCAACACCAGACGAGCAAAAAAAGTGTGTGATAAGGCCTTTAGCTGAGTAATCTTCGACATTACAAGAAAAGATTGCACGAATAAAAAACTAAATGGTAGAAATAAATTCCAATGGAACAGCTTTAATGACCATTAGCAATGTTTAAAAAGGCGAATGAATCTGTTACGCAATGAAATGCAAGTCACTGAAATTCATCAACGACGGCTTTAAAACACCGTCCGCAGTCCCATTCCCTCCCCATAGATTTATTAGTCAATCCTAAAGAAGACAGTGAAATAACCCATGCATGAGATTCAGTTCCCTATAAACATTGCCAAAAGACACCGTGGAAGCGTGCAAGCATGAAAGCATCGAAGTCGAAGAAACATTCAACCCGGAATTGCATTTCGCTTCTTTAGAAGACATTTGAGAAGGATCGATCTCATACAATTCGATTAGTGTTTTTTATATAAGAAAACACCTGTAAACCAAACAAAATTGTAATTCTTTAAACAGCAGAAAGAAGAGGGGAGGAAATGGGGGAATACCCATACAGCAACTGTTACCGTTGGAATAATGATAAACACCATGATAATTGAACTCTCTCAATCCCACCTTCGTGAATAGCACAAAGCTGTCGTCAACAGTTTCAAGCACGCGAAACTTTAAAAAAAAAAAAATGCTTGAATAGAGCAGTTGTAAAAGAAGAGACGATATCGCTCACACTTCGTTCAATATCGCTTGATGGACGATAGCCCAATACCTCTACGCAACTAAGTTGACCCCCACAGCCACTCAGATGAAGAACTCAACTGACTAAATTTGGAGATGTATACAGCGCAACAGCAAATAAAATACCAAAAAAGTAAGTAAAGAACTGATGCAACTCCTATGGAAATTTATCTGCTGCCTAACGACCTTGGCATAAATTGTCCCATAGAACTTAAATTATAGCAATCACCTAGAACTTAGTGATGTTTCTGCCTTCCCAACTTGCCAACAATAATCACCTACCACATATCCATCAGTGACTTCATCGAGGCTTTCTTGCACCAGTGCTTGATATCCCCACTTCGGCTCGACCTCCCATGTCACCGCGACCGCCGTTCAACTTATGTCCAGCTTGCTTCACTCGACTAGCTTCATTACTGCCCTTCGCGCTTTTGGTCTTTGTGGATTGAGGCGCGACACCACTTGGACCCTGCTGATCTACACCTTCATTGTCGATTGCACTTCCTGGACGAGACGAGTGTTGTGAGCCAGGATTAGACCGAGGCCGGCGAACAGACCCACACAATCCCCGCGTAGCTGGATGGGCCGGAACCGGGGAACGACTTCTGCAATCGTTCTTTTCGTTACCGAAAACGAGTTAAACATTGGAAATATGCGATCGGCTTTCACCATTCAAAACATTCAAATTTCTATAATATTACCTGCTAATCAAATTCGAAAAAAAAAATGAACTGAGGAGTGAAATAAAAGATTTCTTTCAATGCGTATCACTACAATTACAACACTTAAATGGGATGGATTTTCAATTCCTGGATAGCTGTTAAATCAACACCGAATGAGAGATTTGAATCGGCTATCCAAAACTTGAAAAAAAAAAAAACCCAACTTTTCAACGAAAACGACGATTACCCCAGTGAGAAGCACTCGATCAAAATTGGCAAAGATCACTTGGACGCTGTCCAAAAATAGCTTTTCTCAACTTATTTAGCTAAAAAATGTCCCCACTTATGTACTTTAAACGGTGAGAATCGCTTCAAAAACTTCCCTTAATGCCCAAAAGACGCATAAAAACTCCCTTCAACGCCCAAAGGATCAAAAGACACCTAGAAATATTCCACAAAGCTTTCTCTTATTGAATCGATTGGAAGCATAGGGGTATCACACCTCATGGTCATAGCACTAAGCATCTACCTCATCTCCCCGGTAAAATCTTGCTTGCACTAACGAGATCGCGTTCACAAGAATATTTAATGACAAGTACAAGTGAGTAACACACCTTTTCCCGTCTGGTTTTGCAGTAGTTTTAGCGGATGGCTTCTTCGGTGTTCCACCTGCAAAGACAAAAAGTTAACGCCACCGAAGGTTTAAATAATCTATTTAGTAAGGACAAGCTCGCAGATTTAGATCCCCCAGACAGAAGTTGTGAAGCTGCCGCAGTAATGCGGCATTTGCCATAACCGTTCGCAAGTTCTTGTTATCTAAACTTGTGACTGAAAGGCAGCAAGTTGAACAAATGAAAACTAATAGAAATGAGTCAATTACACATTAGAAGATTACACCTCTAAACTATTAAAGTTGATCAATGTTTGAAATAATAGAGAAAACACTCTCACGCAAGCTTTCATCGGCAAAACTCACATACGAGAACAACGTAGAACTCTACAAACGCAAAACTGGACAACCCTTTTCTTTTTTCTCAACGAAACAGGTTGCCTGTAACACGCTGTGAGAGATATTCGCCTCGCTCAGCTTTTTCCCAAAATGCCAAAACGATCTAATCTGCTGATCACGATCTGCTATTTCTAAAGAGTGAGGAATCATAATCAGGTATAATCCACTCCACGTGATTGTCTTTCCCCTCCTATATCACCCACGAGGGTTATCAACTATCATATAACTTTTCAGTTTCGGTAGGTAGCCAATCCTTCAGAATTCATTAAATCGCTAACAATCCAGCATTTAAGGCCGTCAACCGATCTCACACCCAAAAGCCGTCTTCCATCCTCAAACTTTCACTATTACAGTATAAACTGCCTATGAAAAGCAAAAACAAGAAAAGAAAAACAGTATTACCAGTGGCGGAAGCAGCATTCTTGGCGATCACATTACGAGGGGTACTGAGTCGTTTAAATAAAGCCTCCCTCTCCGCCTCTGTCAAATGAGACGACGGACGACGATGAAATGTTTTTGCTGGTCCCTCCTCTCCGACCTGTCCTGTTTTTGATGCCTCCGCTCGATCTAAGCTAGGCATCCTTCTAGCCATTTTTATTTGTGGTCGATTCTCGCTACGCCTCGTCGACGGTTTTGACAAATTTCCCTAAAAATAAACAGAACGGCAATAAAGAAGTCGAAAGGCGAGTACGTATTATTGATGGATAGAATAAAGCTGATGATACATGTGAATGTATCACACCATTCTGAAGCGAAAATGACCACCCTTTAGACTTCATAGAAACGTGATAAAAAAAAGCGATGAAAATAACAACGAAAATAAAACACTGATGCGACCACTCTAAATTCATTCAATATAATATCGCTTAGCCGAAAACCCCTCAAACATAAATAATGACCCGATTGAAAATGTGAAACGATCCAATTTTACAGACTGCAAAACATCGCCTCTCCTCTCTCTGCATTGACTCATTTCAAAATAGATTAAACAACTGAAATTAAATTAGGGCGCCTAAATTATATACATGGAAAAAGTTGACGAGTATGGATTCCTTGAAAGAACTGTATACTCGAAAAAACTAACCGAAGCAGAGCCAATAACACGCTTTTGTTCTTTAGGAAGCAAAGTCTTCGGGTTATGAAACTGCTTCGGTATCACCTCTGCAAAAATTTACGCTGCAATCATATCATTAAAACTAACACAAACTCATGTAACATTCTCTTTGTTTTTTCCATGTTCCATATCGCAAAAAGCTGACTTCACATAATCCCCACTAAATACAATGACAGAATAAGATAGCTTACAAGTAAAACACGGGATCAATCCGTGAAACCCTCACTCAGGTAATTTAATTCTTGTTTTTCAAATGAGACCACCAATCAGCTGCTAAGATAAACAGCAAAGTCGAAATAAAATTCATTCAAATATTAAGCTCAAGCTTTCGTTAATATCCATAACAACTATAAAATATTATCGAATTTCATACCATAAAACATCGCCATACCCTCATCTTTAATACTCTCATCGACTTCATGCTACTCTTACTTATTAATTCTTGTTTTTCAAATGAGACCACCAATCAGCTGCTAAGATAAACAGCAAAGTCGAAATAAAATTCATTCAAATATTAAGCTCAAGCTTTCGTTAATATCCATAACAACTATAAAATATTATCGAATTTCATACCATAAAACATCGCCATACCCTCATCTTTAATACTCTCATCGACTTCATGCTACTCTTACTTCAGCCTAACGTCAAACTAATTCAACACAATATTCACTACAAGCAAGATCAAAGCATTGCGATCATTTATTAATATTAAAAATTAAGCGTACGTTTCACTTGATTTTGTTCAGTGTTCAGCTGGCGTTCCAAAGACTCTCCACCACGCTCACGACGGGTCACCGATTCACGGAAACGGCGCTCAGATCCTATCGATGGTAGACCTTTCGCTAAAAGCATAACGATAGATCTTTAGATCATTATGTCAGTGCATCTTGACGATTTTCCCCCTCGAAACGTAAGAAACTCTCCAGCAGCTACCATTTCCTTCCTTATATACTCTAGTCACTGTACTTACACTTTCAACAAAAATTTGTAGGGAAGAAATATCATCGACAGAAGGAAAGAAACTAAAATATATTGTCGCACACGATATAAAATTATCTAAAATATTTGCGGCGTAACATTACCACCGAACGAATACCAAGGTATAAGCAGGCAAGCAGCCATATAAATTCAATACTGGCCATTAACGATTACTTCAGCAGAGCAAACTTCTCGCCAATTACACCAGACGCCAAAATATTTGAACAAAATAAAAACAAAACATTTAAATCGTACAAGAAGTATTCGATACTCTCATCATACGAACAGGACCCTTTTGTTGGAGTGGGTTACGACGTGTGCGGTCACGAGGTACATGCCCTCCACCCGTAGCAGACGTTGACTTTGACTCTCCTTTCTCAACCACATTACAAAATATTTGAACAAAATAAAAACAAAACATTTAAATCGTACAAGAAGTATTCGATACTCTCATCATACGAACAGGACCCTTTTGTTGGAGTGGGTTACGACGTGTGCGGTCACGAGGTACATGCCCTCCACCCGTAGCAGACGTTGACTTTGACTCTCCTTTCTCAACCACATTCACGCCAATCGCCTGACTTTGATTCTCCGGTACACCAACACCTACTACCGGTGCTCCATCTTTTCTCGTCGATACCTACAAAACAAAACACTTTTCGATCTACCAGTTTTGTTGACAGATCACTTAAGACGGAAGAGCTGAAGATATCTGAGATATTTTAGTGATCAACTGAAATGCAAGAGATGTGAGGAAATGACGAAACCGCCAAACACAGTAATAAACTATAAACGATTGCCACAGTTCCTATCAAGTCTTGTCGGAAGTTGGTAGATCAAAAGCAATAATATCAAGCCCAACAGCTACAGTGAAGGGACAAATACTCAGGTACCGCTTATCAATTGCAACTGATAATTTCCACTTGATCAGTACAACATGGTTAACTTATTACTTGATACTTCAAGGCAGTAAAGTCAAGGCAGCAAACGCTCACCTGCGCAAGTCCTAGAGCGCTTCTTCTATGAATCGATGCAGTGGACAAGACTGCTTCCTGCTCGTTTTCAGTTTTACCCGCAACCTGAGGTTTCTTTTCGATCTCCTTCTGCTCGACCACATTCACATCTGTCATCGATGTGATGGTTCTGAAATTTGGAATAAAGACAGCGTTCTCAACAAAACGAGAATTCGCTTCTGGAATATCCCATAAGGGATGCCCTAACAATGAAAAAGAAAACCGAATGACCGACTGTTTAGAGCTTTACTCGCAAATGACATCCATAATAACTTTTTATCACTTACTTAAACCGGAAGCAGTGAGTCATAATCACCATAAACAAATTGAATGTTGTGTTCTACTAACGTCTTGCTCGCAATGAAAGCAGTGCAACGAAATTACGTTTGCAAGCAAGCATGTCCCATGATTTTGGCAAGTTCAGAAGGCTCTAAGTTACAATCATCAAGCTGAAATGCATGCCGATAACAGCTATGAGATAGCTTCATAATTTGTGCAAAAAAGATTGCATTATAATAGCCAAAGACATACCGTTTATCCAGCATTGCTCGGGCTCTGGTTTGTGGCCCATGATAAGCGCCTGGATCAGCTAGCTGCAGGCGATGTTGTATCGCCGCACTCCGAGCAGTACCCATTACTGGTTTTGCACGTCTAATTTCTGTCAATCCACTATCTTTCCCGATGGAATGCGTGCGAGCATCGCCGCTTGGATAGCGCATACGATCATGGCGTAACGGATGCAACACTGCGGGTACTGATCGACGAACTGGTATACGTTGTTTAACTTCTAAAAAACAACAACAGCTCAAGATAACTTTAATTGCTTGAAGAATAAAATTCCTCAAGCAAGAAATTTTATTGAGGAACAGGAATAATGGCATATTCAAGTAATCACAGATGATGAAAAACATGAAATATGCTTAATCACTAAAGCACTACAAAAAAACTGCATAATGACTTTCGAAAATTGGGTGGTCGTAGCGCATTCCATGCAACACCGCAGATGTTGATCGACGGATTGTGCATATGCTATCTAGTCTACTAGTCAGCTGCTCTATTTTATAAAAAAGTGACAGAATGCATCATCGTTAAATATCTCTCGTGTGTCTATACTAAGCAAGTTAATGGTCGTTTCAAATGGACAACAATTTCTAAATTCAAATATTCTCACAGATTTCACCAATTCAACCACCAAATAATCGTAATTAAATGACCGTTAATCTGCTGAAGTCCTCCAACCTATCAAAATATTTCTCAATTTCTCAAAAACCATTGCAGAACCTTTTTTCCTGAAAACCAAATATATTACCTTACGGACTTATCCCCACTTATAAAAACAATTTCATATAGGACAATGTTAAGGGGCTCTTTTACTTGGAAAGTCCGAACTCTTTCATCACGCCGTCTAATGAATACTTCTATATTTGTATGATCAAACTTTGCTGATAAAATCTTAAATGTGTAAGCGTATGCCATGCATTTTACTTAACAATAATTTGGTTAATCTATATATTAATTTGTAATAAATTTTCCAAATTCACATCTCTCATTACCTTGATATAACAAAAGCTTAGCGAGATAACGGGTAAAGAGGATAAAATATTGATAACCCAAACTTGAGCTAATTAAATCTCTCGCAAATATTGACTGCCCTAAATTCCTCTTATTCTTTTCCTCCCTTCTATAGGTAGAGGTACATGAAATGTTCTCAAGAAGTGTCGTACCAAAAAATTTCGCCTTCGATTTTAAAGATTGTTAGCATGCTAAAAAAAAGTTAGCAACAATCATTTTGTAAAGTAACCTAGGAAGCAAAAAAACCTTTAGAGGTAACAAATTGCAACACATCTTGGGTACGTGAATATTTTGGAACTGGAAATGATTAACAATAAATATTACATATAGGGAATGACTATTTTGAATCGTAAAAACCGCCTAATTGGGTAGCATCTTGCGTAGCTCAAATGCTAAGCTTCTTGCGTAGCAATAAAGCACTATGAGTTCAATCTACTCGCTTAAAAAAAAGAAAAACTTGTCAATCAAAACTAGATGGGAATAAATAAATTCACCTATTATAAGATTTTCGATACTAAATATTATGAAAATTGACTTTAAAAAATCAAAAAGTTCCGCTCACCACTATCTTCTTGTTTCTTTTGCGCCGGCTCGTTCTCCTTATTTGAGCCATGAGTTGATTCTTCCTTTACACGCTTTACGATATGATGGGCATTTGGAACTGCCGACGAGACACTACCAACAATGACACCGCTAACATCCTAAAATAATACTGCGGGAATACAATTCATAGAACGAGGAATTAAAACAATCACAACATATTAGAGAAAAATCAAGAACATCGATCAAGAAAAATTTTTGCCAATTAAAACTCGAAATGGAAATGCTGAAAATCTTTCGACTGCTATCGCATAAAAACTTTCGTTTAAAAGAATTATCGAGAAATTTAACAGCGCTGTCGGCATATATGCAAATTCCACATATTTACCAATAATCCAGTAGTCGAAAAACAAAACATTCAAAAATAAAATATTTTTTATATCGCGAAGGCGGTATGAAGGGTAGAGGAGATGATACTAGAGGGAAGGGAAGAGATACGGCTGTCGAAATATCACCACTAAATACTCATTGAATCACTGAACAATGATTTGACTCATTATTAAAATCGATGCATTGGGTTTATTTATTATTAATCAAAACACTAACAAAATATCCATCGCCAATCGTTCTATCCGAATCGTTTGCAGATTCACCTTGACCCACTCGCCTTAAGTCGGCGAATTTCGGCACACTTGGAATATTGTAAATATCATCGTCGCTTAGCATTTTGCCGCTTTCTGCAAATCAACAGATTGAGAATGAAGAGATAATAACATATCATTACGAAAGACAACCGGAAGATAACACAATTTAATTACATTCCGCAACCGGAAGACGATATTGTTTATTCACACTCCGTAACCGGAAGATGACATCATTTAGTGACATTCCGTCGCATTCTGATCAAGTTATAATAATACCCGGTGACGGAAAAAGTAACAACAACGAAAAAAAGATAAAACACCACGGTAACAATTAATATAAAACTAACCATGAATATGGGTTAAGCACGGGTAGGGTGATCGGGTTTGACTCAACCGAAACCAATTGTCCGGCCTTAGTGATTTTAATTCCTCCTCTCCGCCCTTCCTCACTCCCAAGACCAGCTTTCATCTAGTTCATTAATAGTAGGGTCTCGTCTATTCCATAGCCACTAATAACAGAGTGCTACACAAAAATTGTAAGTAACGCTACCTCAACCACAGGTAACATTACCTGGCAAGTAAGTTAAAAGACTAGTAGAGTGGTCTTTCTCCTGCTCTTCGTCCTCTATACGACCACAATCGAACAATGCTGACGAGGCAATTCCAATTCCAACAACTCAATAGGCAGATGCCGTATGGGTTTATCTTCCCATCAAACATCCTTAAATCTCACCCCTCAAACGCATATCGTTCCGCTCTAATCTTCGCCCTGATTTTATTTGGACGACGCTAATTAAATCGTCAGGTTCATATTCAACTTTCCGATATATATATATATACTTTCCGATATATATATATATAGATAGATAGAAGAACTATTTAGATTACTTGTGTTTCTTAAATTGTTTCCTTGACACCTAAGCACAGATGACATTTTAAACAGAAAGCAGCTTACATTATACAATATTTCACCAATGGAACATCTAAATGCTAGCTTTTCCATCACTCACTATAGCTAGCAAGATCTTTTTTCAGTACAATCAAAGAATCTAAAAATAGCCTAAGATATTCAAAATTATCAGCGAATACTTCACGATCATTGAATAATCCACCACAGGCATCCGTATCAAACATTAATACAAGTAACTCAATTTCGATATATATCGTTGATTGTAAATAAACAGCATTTGTAATAATCTCGCAAATTTTCACCAGTAAAATTTTCAGCAACCCAAAGTGCAACAAGTAAATTTAAAAATTCCAGGTAATTGAACGATTGGCGGATACCAGCCTCCATTAAAGTCACAAAGACGGTGCTATCAATCACAAACCGTGAAGCGGCTCGAACACACTGTAGTAATTATAACAACCGACCCCTCACAACCACCACACAACAGTACAATGTGCACACTGAAATATGGAGCTAACTAACGCCATTAAAACCCGCCACCTCGAACCATTTCATCTCAAACTGAGATCTATAAACTTCAAATTGCCACTCTCTTTGAATTTCGATTAAAAAGATTCAAAAATTCCCGCCAAATAAATTCTTTGTGGGATGCAAATTTTCGAAATTTTCTGTCATATTACATGCGTCGTGTCTTCTTTACTGAAGAAGTTAGAGTTCTACAGATGAAAAAGTTGGAAATTTTCAAGCTTGGGAAGGTAGAGTACTTCAGGCTGAAGAAGTTAGAATTTTTCAGACTCGCATTTACACCAATTTAAGTGTGTTTCGCAATTCCTTCGTTTTGTTTGCTCAACATTTGTTTCCTTTCCCACCTCACCATATCACCAATAAATCTATTGTTGTTCCACCCATCGCATAACTATCTATTCAGCAATATCTTTCATCTTTTCATACTATCTGGTGATAATTGCTACATTTTAGAATCTTAATAAGTTTTCTATTATCCTTAGAAGTTCATTGTTCTATCTTTGAAAAGATCCAAATAACCTAAAATCCAAATATTATCAATCACCAACCATTATTATGATAACTATTATTTAGTTGGAAATTCTTGCTTTGGATGAAATCCGAATTTTAGAACTTCGTAGAGACTTATTACTAACGATTCGCCACTCAAAATTGACCTGATATCATAAACTTAACCATATTCTATCGTCACAGGTTACAGTATCCTCGCGACAACAAAATACCGTTAGCTTACTGGTGAATAGACGCAGCAATAGGCTGGAGTGAAAGCAGATAAACATCTAACACCATTAATAAATTCTCAAATTATAAATCATATTTAAGTGCAGTAGTGGAAGTTTTCAACTTTTCCCACTGCAAAATGGCATGCGAGAATATTTACAGTTTTTACTTCCTCCGTTTTAGTAAACTTGTCAGTGTGATTTCCTCACCCTAAGTAAGGGAGACTGAGTTCGTGTGGCGAGCTGAGATAATAGATAACTAGAACTTCAAATGGTAGATGAAGCGAGTAAATTCTCATTCAGATGCGGGTGAGAATGATGTCAGGTTATATTCACCTCAATTTTGGAATCTTCAGAATATACTTTTAGTATTACGAACACCGTGAACTGACAATTACATCTAATTAACTGCTCCTTTGAAAACATTGAGGGATGAGAAAAGTGAAGGGGACGTGAGCAGGGAGGGAGGAAGGGGAAAGAAAAGGGAAAAGAAGGAAAAGAATTTGAGAGCGTTTCTAGCTAGATTATTGCGAACCACTAACAAAGGCAAGCTATCAAAAGTGTTGCTAATATTTGCTTTTGTCTAATCCGTTGCCCAGTTCGAGTGTTATATAATTATCTAGAAATAATGCCATATAAATCACCACCTATCGCAGAGACGATAGTTGGTTGCTAATATTAGGTGACCGATGGCTATTGAAAATATTCAAGAGAGCTGGACGTTCGAATAAACATGAGCTCGATTTAACAGCGATGAATAGTCGAACTTCGAGCTCAAAAATAAAAAAAGGCAAAAAAAATGTGACAACTAAATTGTTATGAATTTTGTTTTGACATTATAATTCGATAAGTTGACCGCTTGCCTAAACGTTCATAAAAATGACTAAATGCTTAACAATACATTCCTATGATGCTCAACTTTTCTTGGCTTCTTTGCTATTTGCGGATTGTGCCCTTGATTGGCGGCGTTCGACGTTTTGTTTGCAGCATCCGTTGGTTGAGTTTAGTGGAACGATTCACAAGTTGCTATTGCGAGCGGAAGAGTTCCACCCATCCGAGTCTTTTCTATTGTGCTAAGATTTGCAGGCCTACAAATTCTAGCATAAATCTTCAAATAGTAATGATAGCATTTACAATATCTTCTACTTTCTCATCTGAAACTTTTATTTTTCATTTCCTCTTATTGTTTTTTATTTTCTATTTTTTATAATGATTCATTTTTCTTAGAGTAACGCATGAAATTGGATTATTTGAAGGTAAAAATTGCAGATATTTGCATACCTATTGAATTTTCATCATGCATTGGTTGTAGTGCAAAAAAAGAGAGAAATATTTTATGGAAGTTTCACGCTAACTGCTGAGATAATTAAAATAAGGAAGTAATATTTCGCATAGTTGTTAATTCCTGGTGGACTAACTAATTGGATAACCAAATGAGAGGAATATAAAAACGCATATTATGCTAAACTCTCTGGCGTACTTTCCCATTTGTTTTTGAGTAATATGCATTTGCAGTTGATAAGATGGCAAATTCTTCACAATCAATCGACATCAATATCAAACAAACGAAGTCATTAAAAGCCTAAAGCGTTCGAATTTGCCTGATTCACGATCGCATCTCAACGGTGAATTTAAATCGCCTTTATAAGATTAGCGAGCATTGATTCTTCATCAACGTTATATTATCTTTCCTTTTCGCTTTTTCGGACTGATCCGAGAATTGCTTCCGTCCGACGGCGATATATAACAAAAATGTTATTTCATTTGCAATCGGATCCACAGCAATCGATGAGAAAACCTCGAATCTATACAGAAGAAAGTGGACAATTAGAGGAATGCGTTATACAAAGGCAAAAATCCTACAGTAAGGCATTTTTCTTTAAATGTATCGTAAGAGTGCGATTATAACGACCTGGGCTTATAAACCATGAAAATATTTCAAGATTTTCGAAACAACCATATAGAGCCACTTTGCTAAAATTTTAGAAAGTATTGCTCGCATTTGGCTATGAAAAGTTTCGAAATAGTTTTGTTTGTTTGGATAGATAGTGAGTGACATTCGATTGATTGTTAGATCAAATTGGTAAACCGAAACGATGAAATGAAAATGCTCTACACCATGTTATGATAACTATGCAAATCGACTGATGTGATAATCAACTATCTGGTGATTTCAGCCGGAAAGATCGATTTGACGATATAACCGAACGGTAAACAATTTCGTAGACATTTGATCATTGCGGATTGTGTTTTTATCATAAAGTGAACACTTTAGAGTATATTTATTTGAAAAAATGTAAATATTTAATGAGCATAACCTCGTAATATCTCGCATCTTGCTTATTGCTCATATTTAGCTGCTATATCAGAGATCATGCAACTATGGGTGACATTACAGAATGGAATTATAGAGTGCAAAATAATATGATATCATAGATTGTAAATTGCAATCGATAATAATGACTCGATTGAATTGAAAAAACGCTTGAATAGAGCCAATTGAGGCTTTCCCCACTAGCAAAGATGGAAAGCATTGCCCACTGATCGCTGCTGTTCTAAGAAAAAATTCAACCCCATACAATGTTATTGTGAGAGAAAATTTCATTCCTTTTTACTTTCTGTACAAATTTTTATCCATTTCTTATTTAAAGCTGAATTTATTACTATCCATTAGGAATTTTAATCATTCGCTATTAATATCGATAATAGTATCGTCAATATTTTATTATTCATTTATGCACAATATTGAAAAGTTTATTGACACTTAGTGCAACCAATATAAAGTTTTTAAATGCACTAAATAGATCTTAGTTTCAATCCCTTTGTTTATAAAAAGTTTTTTTTACATATTTCTATTTATTATTTTGAATAGTATGAGAATATTTTCAGCAGCACTCCATAATTCACTATGTATATTGATTATGATCGCACTATGTGGATTGCTCTACTTTATTGTGCGTCGATATATTTGAAGGAATATATTCGGTTATTTTTCTATGGGAATTTTCATTTTATGTTTTGGATTTCTATTAAAATTTATATTTTCCTTAATGATCTGGCATTGGCATATTTCGTATATATATATATATATATATATATATATATATATATATATATATATATATATATATATATATATAGATTTGATGTCCAAAGAAAGAGTTATATTTCGTTGAAACATTTCAGCATTCGTTATCGCATTTGCCAATCATCAACTACGAGTGCAAGTAATATTGACGCATGAAAAAAATTCCATTTTGGTAGCAACGAATTTCGGAATTTGAATTTTTAGACCTCTCGAATGCCAACGTTAAATGCAAATAACCACTTTGAAGGAACACTGTTTTTTCTTTGTTTTTATTGTGAACAATTGAATATTATTAGTGCGCCTTTATTCGATTTATTTTTATTTCTTCTCAACATATAAATTCATGTTTTAAGACAAGGACGCAGATGCAATTTGTAATTCTCGTTTATTTTTTAAGTGCCAAAATAGAGTTGGAATTCGATTTGATTAGAACAAATTGTAATGGTAGGAAAAATAAAAATTTGCATAATGTTTCAGTAGTCTTTATGATTAACACTGCAGATATTGTTTATTAAAAGTATTTAGGTTATCCTATTGCAATATTTGCTATCTTTGAGGCTATACAATTTGGTCTGCGTATAAAAAATCATCCAAATTATAATATTAAAAATTTTCAGAAGTCATCTCCAAGCAAAAAACACTTAGTTGGTCGTTGGATCAATGTGCAAAACGACATCGATTCTTCGATTTTATATATTCAGCATTCTTATTGCTGAAACACTAAGCCTTCGAGTATTTTATTCAATAAATTTACATATTTTTTTAAAATATTTCTAAAGTAATCTGTCATTTTCGATACGAAATTATTTATGCTCCTTTTGTATAATTTATAATGTAGTGTATGATGTTGTAATATTGATATATATTGTTGACTTCTTATATTGGTATGGCGTATTATTGTTCATTTTGTTTCGCTTTTATTATTCATTTCATCGAAATCCTTATACTATCATCATCAATGGCAAATAAAATGACAGAGACAGCATCGATAATGCTATAGAAATCGATAGTTGATCAATCACATCAAACGATACAACTTCTCAAGTTTAGCAGTCACCTATAAAATTTGCCTCAAGCATTGCTGCACCACAACTAAGCCTCGCAAATTTGCGCCGCACATAATCGTCTCGCTCAAAAGTGAGCCATTACAACTAACTCATTGGTGCACATTCCTTAGCAAAAAATATTATTTGGTTTAAATTAGGATTTAAATCACTGAATTAATGAATAAATAAAATTGCAAAAGTAGTATTTTTATATTTCGCAATAAAAAAGCCTCTAAATGTTCTATGAAAAACTCATTTTTTTTCCCCCAACATTTCTAGAAAAGAGAATACCATCTCAACATTAAAAAGAATGAAACAATAATAACTCCATTCTACATTTGCATTCTTCTAGAGTCGAGATATTTCAAACGGAAAAAAAAGCTTTTTGTTGTATTATTTCATGAAAAATATTGTTGTACTTTCTTGACAAACCACTTCACATTATTACTATTTAATGCTCTCGTTAACATTTTATGATGGGCGTCATATTAAAGGTCAATTGCTGAATGGAAAATCACATTCTGAGAGTGTGTTTCATTATAGAAACATGCGACGATGTTGTTGATGTTTTTGTTGGGGAGGGAATGTTCATGTTTTGCCGTTTATTGTGACCAGTTTTAGCGACACATTATTATCACTCTCTTCTTATATGATTGCATTTATGTTCGGCCGAAGTTATCTTCCTTTTAATCTATTTTTCTTTTCGCTATAAAAATTTGATTTAAATCTTCTTCATATTAAGAGAAGAGTGGCCACTAAATGATTAAAAGCAGAAAATCTTTGTGAGATCTATTTGTTATTCGAGCATTCCTTTATTGCGATATTTTACAATTATTGCATTTTTTTTCTGTTAATTAATTTATTTATCAAATGCAAAAAATATTTCGCCGTATTGGTCAGAAAAATGAACAATAGAGACGGTGATAACGATGTTTGCTCATACAATTAGATTAATTAGAATCTGCATTTTTGTAGAGTGCAAAGAAATAAAAATAAAATAAATAGGTCATATTTGAAGTGGCGTGATCCTTTCGCATAAATCTTTAATAAATCAATCATTCACAATGATCTGATTAATGCAAAATCCCCCTCAAATCGATCAAAAATATGCCTACAAATGTTTTGATAACTTTGGTAACCTTATTGCCTAAAACTCTTTTCGAAGAGAATCGACAAATTTGAGAATTGTTCTATGAAAGTGCCTTCTAATATACGATGAGTATATCAAAATTTATAGCATCCGTTTCAATCGTTCTCAACTTGAAACTAACTTGAAACCTGCCAGTCTACCTACCCTTGAAACTAGAGGGTAGATAGACTAGTGGACTGAAAGACAGAAACGTATGCATATATCCGCGCATAATTTTGCATTAATATGCATTGCGATTTTGCATTTGCGATACCGTATAAAAATTGATCAATTCAACACTGAAATATTGCAATGAAATAAGTGTTATTGGTGAATTTTTAAGCATAAATACAAAAAAATCTGCATTTGAACATATGATATGCAGGAAGTTATTGATAGTTTTTTTTTTTTTATTTTTTTTTTTTTTTTTTGCAGCAGCAGCAGCAGCATTACAGCATTACCAGCCTAGCATAGTTCAAAAATCAATGATGAAAAAAGTTTTGCTCTTTTTTTGAAGCAATATTACGTCATAATGATAGATAGATGCACAAATCATTGATTGATTGAAATGTAGAGGAAATTATTTGCAAAAAAAAGTAACTCAACAAGAAAAAATTGAAGTGTGACCGCAGTTTAGACAATTTTATCAATTTTATTTCCGCTCACCTTCCGCTTTATGTTTTCGTTAATTCATATTCCATAAAATCAATTGAAATATTTCAATCCTTGAATCAGATTTAAATTAAATTCACCGAAACTCTTTGCTTTCCTAAAAATAATAAAAAAAAGCAAAAGCAAATTGCGCACATACCTGTAGTTAGAGGTTCTTCTAAATGTTTCTCTGTTGTTTGTCCAAATGCGGCCTATAGCTTTCACTAAACATAAAAACGACATTGGAAGTAAATAAGTTTCGTGAATTTTTTTTTGTGTAATTCATATTCAGCTGTCTTTCCGCTTGGCCGAGAATGAAAAAAAAAATTTTCCATTTTTCTTAGGAATTATAAACGCTATTAAAGGATTTTTTTTCGGATGAACAAGTCGCATAAGTATATGGGAAGAAATGTGATTCCATTTTTCCTATTATTACGTGGAAATTTTTTTTCCACCAAATTACTATTCAAAGTGAATTGCCAAATTGTTGATCATGTCGAGAAATTTCAGCGAGAATACGCAAAAAACGGCAATACACAGCAATAGGCAATATGCAACGATCAGCGTTCAGCTCATTTTAGATCGATATCGATTGCCTTTTTTATGATCGTTGTCGATAGATTGGAATGCGTTGAATAATTAAATCAGCTGAATGTTCATTTCGGAAAACAAACTTCATTGCTCGATGTCGTATAGAAAATGAGCTATACAGCGTTTATTTTTCATCGTTCCATCTTCCACTTTTAGGTAAATGATTGTAGTTTTGAATTTTTTAATCGAAATGTAAATTGAATTTCTTTACACCTTCATATTTTCACACCATCTTCACGCTTGCGCTATGACTTTTGCGCCGCTTCATAGCTTTCTTTTCTCTAGAAAACATCACTGGTCTTTAAATCATTGCTGAGCATCTACGACGGGATATCATAAAATAGGTGTTCTTAACGAGTTGTTGGTTGTTGATTGCTTTATTTCTAGAATTATTGCGATGTTTGCAGTTCAAAAATATTGTCGAAGATTCGATCGCCAATTATTTATTGCTAGCAAATTTTTTATGAAGAAATTTGAAAAGTCATTAAAATACAGGTGATTTTTAAGACAACAATTAGGTGTTTGTTTTTGGAAGCTTTAACTTCAAATTCACTTCTGAAGATTCATTATATTTTCGAAATAGTGCTTCATCAAAGCGGTCGTTTTTTTAGGGAAACCACTAGTAATTTAATAGCTATGCTAAATTTTTCGTATTTCGCGGTTAGGACATCGCATCACAATTCTAGCAAGCAACCAACGTCTACAAATTATTAAAAGTTTTGAAAATTTTCTGCTAAATTTTGTGTAAGCTGTGGTGCAATTTACCGCATAAAATACTCTTTGTGTAAAATATTTCACATTCTTTGTCATCTGTCAAAAATATGTCACCTGTCACCAAGGTTTTTGTTTATAATGTGAACAAAATTAATTTCAAAAAGCAACTGGAATTCAACTCAATGAAGATTTCAACTTGAGACTTAATAATTCATGGAGATTTATATTGTATCAAAAATTACTCATATAGTGTTATCCATAATCTCATACTATTTTCTATTTTCAGGCTACCTTAATTGTTAGCTTCCTCCATGCAGTGAGCAGTGCCAATGGCCGCAAAAAAATTGAAGCTGGAAACGGAATTTCCTGCTGGCGTAAGTTCATTCATTGCAACCATTATGTGATTAATATTTTTATGAAATTAGAAAAAAAAACGTTTGATTGCTGGCAGCATTACTGCATTACATTCTTTTGATGCGATAAATTTGCCTCATTCAGTGCTACTTGTTCATTATGTGCGTATATGTGCTATTTTGTATGCTTCATGCATAGCATTTGAATAGTTGTAAAAATCTATCGAATTGAGGTAAGATAAATATCGGCGATTTCAATTATTATTCCAAAAAATTCTGGATGAAATTTTAAAAAATTCAGATTTATTGGGAGGAAAAATGGATTTTTTTTTTTGAGAAAAATTTTCCACATCAATTCTCATATCTCTTTGATCATTGCCTGTTAATAGTTCATAGCATTCTATATGAACAGTTATTCACCAATTTCATTTTTATTTTTTGCATTCTTTCAGAGTAACCGTAAAAATATCGTTGCTATTTATCGTAATAGGCAGTAATAATTTATCATTTGTATATCACAAAAATTCGCTACGCTATTCCCCACTACCTTCCTGCTCGCATTTCTTCTCGACCCTCATCCCCCTCTCCTTTCGTTGCCACCTTCGCTCATCCACCTTCATTCGAAAGAGATACTATGTGAAATCACATAAGCCAACATTATAGACAACTAGTAATACGGTCATAACTTTAGAGTAACGAGGCTGCGCCCAAAAATTTAGAGTTAAACCATCGTTTCTGATGAGCAATAAAAACAATTTCCGCAAATGGACTCGAACCAGCGACTCTTTGCTTGCCGTGCAAATACTTAACCACCCGTTAAATTTAAGAGTTTGATCGCGTTTCAATTTATGTTTGATAATCGAATTGGAACTAACTCAAAACGATGACGAAAGCTTTATGAACACTGTTGGCTTAGATGGTCGTGATGATGTTGCTCTTTATTTGCTATCAAACTGCGTCATGTACCCTTGAGTAAACTTTATATAATGCACAACGGCGCATTCGTGGTGTCATTGTGAACCCGCATAGACATCACTTGTACTATGAACGTTAAGCCGATCCTGTTGCGTTATGAAGTGAGTCTGTTTTTTTTGCAACAATTTTCATGCATTTTGCATCATTCATTTGCTTTGGTTATATTCATTCGGCTTTATTTTCCTATGCCATATGCAATTTTTTTTCGCGTCATAACGATGTCATGTCTATTATTATATTTTTGTGTTTTTCAATATCACAAGCAAATTAGACAGTTCTAATTTTTCTAGTTTGTTTTTCAGTTTTTTATGGGTTTTCCTACTCTTGCTTCTCATTCTAAGTTGTGCAAAATGTAAGAGCTTTACTTAACAAAGAGTATCTGTAGAAATAGTACTAATTCAAGGAGGACTGTATATAGATCTTGTTGCATGCATAAAAATTAGCATATTCAGCGTGGCGATAATCTACGAAGAATGAGATCATGTAAATCTCCTACGATATGCGTTCTTCATTTGACTAGTTTTTACGTTTACATAACCCAAATAATCTCTTTTCGCACCTCCATTTGATTCGAATTTCCACATTTTATAGCATTTGTATGTATCGCTCGCCTCATGATTGCTATTCTAGCGATATGGCTGTACAATGTTGGAAATTTCTTCAAAATGGATGTTTATTTCGTATGCTTATATAGTTTAATTTCTGGAATAGTGTTGAGGCAAAAAAAAACTAATATTTTAGGCTCGTGAAGGGGTAAGGGGCAATTATACCGTTTGCCTCTTCGAAGGATTCCTAGTTGCAGTGTTATAAAAAGAAAATAGATTTGTGCGTACATATTATGGCTTCTAGAAAATTGTCTAACTGCCATTGAAGTTTACTGTCGACTCGTTGTTTAGTTTGGAAATGAACCAATATGCTTCAGGACTCGCTTACTGTTACATTTTTTGATCTCAGTAGACGACAGTGATGTACATTTGACATAATCACTTGATAGACTGCTAGAAGATATCTAGTTTTTGAATCTTTTCTCGATTAGCTGATCAGAAGATAGCCGAATTTTCACTACAGTGATGCGAAAAACTTTTTTCGCATTAATTTCTATAATGCTATCGATAGTGATCATTATCATATCAAATATGAATAAATTCCGCATTTTTTTCATCAGTTATTCTGCAGTTTTTGTTGTCACAGCGATAGAGGTTTTAAACCCTTCCCTCCCCTTCCATTTCTTGCAATAGTTTTGAAAAATTTTCGCATGAGAAATCGAAAAGTCTCATCCTCTTTCTAAATTTCGCATTACTTTATTCACTATCTTTTCGTTTCTTGTTGAAACGCTACTCTGTAAATCAATTCTGATTGCTTTTTTCATATTGAATATTGTTAAAGAGCGTTAGAAAGTGTGCAACAATTGGATGAAAAATGGAATGAGAATTTTCTCGTTTGGCAGACATAAAATTATTCGCTCAATGCACATCAATGCTCTTTGAATATATCTATTCGCATGCGATTAAACGTATTGTTCTCTACAAAAAAAGTAACCTTGCACAATGAAATAAAAGCATAATAACTCTTCAAGACGATTAACCGTTGCAAAGAAACCAAAACGGTGTTATGTGTAATTTAATGTTCCATATTTGCAGTGCAATTCAGTAAGAGTGATATTGGATACTAAATATTTGCATAAAGAAATAGAAGAGGAAGAAGGTGAATGAATACGCTTTATAGTATTGATAAGCACAAGCGAATTTTACCACTTTCGTTAAAAGTGTTTTAAATCTGTTGCATTCTGAGTCATACAGTACAACAAAAAAATGAGCATCGTTATATGAAGTGAATCAGAAAGAAATTTTCGTTTGAAAGTTTCATCATTGTGCATTGAATAAACATTTACTTAGGACAATGCCTTCTAAAAGAATGAGTAAAATAGAGTAAAGAATTCTAAAATAATTAGTGGTATTTTGAATAGGGCGAATAAATTTTTATCGGCTTCCATTTATCGATAGTGCCTAAACTCAGGATAAACCTACAATCAGTAATGCGATATAATTAGTGCTTCTTTTAAAAAATTATTTGCAATATAATATTTCATGAAAAGAGTTAAAAGTGAGGTGCACTTGATGTTTGTTTGTTCATTGGACACTAACAAGCAGAACATATAACAATCAATGGATGTTGTTTGCCAAAACAAAAAACTCGTGACATTATTGCAATCGTCTCATCAACAAGCTTTAGTCATGTCGCATTGTCGATTTGTATTGCAAAATAGCGGCTAAATTGAATGGTTAATTGACCATTTTGTTTGCATTTTCGCATGCAATATGTCCGGCATTTGTTTGTAATTTGTAATATCGTTTCGGCTGCAATAGAGGCCTAGGGCTTTTATTTTCTATGACTTTCGAAGAGAGAATTTATATTTTAAATATAGGTGAGCCGTTGTATGCTCATCCTTCTACGAGGTGTTAAATTTTTTATATTTCTACTTGGAGGAGTTCTTAATTTAAATGTTCTCGACTAATGTTCAAGTAAATTAGATCTCTATAGTGCATTCATCGTTTAATTGATACATAAATAATTTGAAATGCAAAAGCTGTTAATTGAATGTGGTGTGATCCTTTGCAACGCGAAATATTACGATCATTCCGGTCTCGTCGAATGTTGCTTGGCTAAAGGAAAAAATTCAGTGCTTTAAAGTTATTTGAAAGTTAAAAGTCGATAAAGTTTGGGAAATTTTATTACCCAACCGTCATCAGAGGTAAATTTCTCAGCGGAATGGAATGATAATTTTCTCATTAATTGTATATTACAGCAATCAATCTTAATCGGTGCGGTATTCGTTAAAAAAAAAAAAACTGCCGTGGAATTGCCCTCGGTATGAGGATGAAAAAATAACCAATACTTGAGTATTTGTCATCACTGATAACGTCGATTAACACTTTCGAAATATTTCCATTGATAACTCTTCATTTTCACTCAAGTTGAGATATTTTTTATGCACTTTTGCATATTTCAATTTGTATAGCGCACTAAGGATGTTGCTTTCATGCGTGTTTATGTCGGCATATCTGTACGTCTATGAGAAGCTTCAAATTAGGAGATACGGAAGCTAGCGGTATGAAATTTGACGAATGGAATGCAAACTCTAGCAAAGCAGTTATCGAGCAAAACCTTCAATAAAATTAGAAAACTCTTTATTATTATACTTCTTTTTACTTTTACTATATTAAAAATTATTGCAAAAGTTATACTTCCGAAATATAATGCTATAAACTTTTATATCTTCATTTTAGATGTTACCTTGCATCAAATTTTTTTTAGTAACAATTATGAATAGAAGAAATATTTATAACAATTTATAACGAGATGTTGCGAAATTTATTGCTCGAATTTTCAGATGTTCCTCTATTTTCTTCTTTATTTATCGGTTTAGCAAATATTTAAAGGTTTTTCATTCACATACTTATATAATTTCAAAATTTCATAAAGTAAAGCAATAATTTCTGCTTGGAAATTTGCCAAATACGCATTTAATGATATATGAATGCACTTTTCAAGGACGTTCAACGCAAACACACTGAGTGAATTTTCATTGTATATGTGGAGGGAGCCTCATAGTACCTCAACAAGTGTTGCGAATGCCATTCTACTGCCATTGAAATAGAGCATTCGCCGACAAATATCGCTCTTTGCGTTCTTTTGCTTTAATTTTGTACGGCTGAAGATTTACGCTTAGGAATCATTCCGCAAGCCTTTAGGCAATATTTCGATGATTCTGTTGGCAGTTAGATTTAGAAGTTTGCATTGAAGGTGGTTACAATTTTTATACTGGGATTAATTATTTAGTGTTAGTTAAGTCTTTAAGTTAAACTATAAAATTGATTAATTGAGTTTTTAATTTTAATTATGATTCAGAAGAAGTTATACTCGGTCATAATAAACAGATCTCTATTCACCTTCAATATAACTACCTTAGAATGATATGAATAGAAGCTCAATTTTTTGATGTTGCTATTTTCGATATGTTTCAACAATTATATTGTTTATCATAGGAAATTGAGCAGCTCTTATTATGCATATGCTATACAGTCATAGAGCATAAGCTGATGTGTCGTTTAACAGCACGAACTTAAATGGTCTTTGAACTTTCACCTTGTTAATATGATTCCATATTTCTAGGTTGAATCGTTTAATATTTCCGCATATTTTAGCATACTGAATCGAAGCTCGAACCAACTTTTTTTTATTTTTATTAGAGAGTACGTACCGATTCGACGCATACATCAGAAACATTTGGAGCATTCGGAGAAATGGAACTAACTAGAAATAATGCATCAAAACAATTGCCAATTGCCGAATATGGACAACAATATTCTCCTACTTTAAGGAATTATAACTATGGGTATGACTTGCGTATATTTGCAGTAACTAACGATTATTTCAGTGATATATTTTCATACTGTTTAAATGCATAGTCGACATTTTATAGGAAATATTTTTGCTGTATTATGGAAGAATTCAGCGTATTAGCTGAAAGAGGAATCTTAAAGTGCCTTTCTTCCTAGTACCCACCAAAAGACTTCCATTCAAGAGAGGCTTCCGTTTTTAGACGAGGGGATCGTGTTTCATGGCTCCGTTGCTTTCCTATTATGTCTTGATTGTACAAGTATTTAACATCTTTTTTTTGTGTATAACATATGTTTAATTAAACAACATCAGCGCGAACATGGCACCATGGAAGCCACCACATTTTTAAGAGGGTATCTGCAAAAGTTCTGCATTATAAATTACTTTAGGGGTGGGAAGGGGAGGGGTTCTATACAAAAGCGGCTTCTGGTCGAAAGAAAGTAATAAGATGCTTTTATTAATTGCACCAACATATGACTTGTGTTTGAGCAAGCTTCTGTGCATGGCGATCAACACTTACAGCATTACAGTGTACCGCATTTCAGAATGCGTGCTGGTACTGCAGACGAAAGCATAGATTCAGTGGTGCGTTGTGATAGAGATGGCCCACTTCTGGAGGCCGCAAATGGAAGGTCAACCACAGTGTACAGACCGACAACTACACGATCTGAAGGTTGAAATAGATTCTTTAAACTATGCACGGCTTGAAATGTATTTCCTTTTGCTGAATTTATGATCCTTACAAAAAAATGCTCATAGCCTTAGGAAAAATGCTAAAAGGTTTCTAAAAAAACGTTTACAAACTTGTTCTCCCATAGCTTTCAATGTTTTTAATTACTTGCATATCAAAGATTAACGTCTAGAAATATTAAAATAATGTATGGATTATTAACAATTGGAAAATTATCACTTTTAGTTGCTTTATTATTACACTTGTCAATGTTTTCTTTCCTTAAGCGTTAAATCACTTAAAATGAAATCTTTCTAATAAAAAACTTTTTGCTATTACAGTGAGTGCGGCATCAACAAAGAAATCTTATGGTAAGCTAAGTGAAGTATATTCGAATTCAGGCGATACAATTGAATTTGCGCATAATTTTGGAAACTACATCAATACGATAATATCACCATGTAAGTGAATTTCATAGATATTGCCTAAAAATTTCTTTTTTTTTTTAGCAATTTCGATGTCAAAAATACGACTTTTTTTCAAAGAATTTTTTAGTATCTTCAAATTATTCTCATTGAAGAGCAGAAAATTATTTACGAAAATACAAATAGAAAGTGAAAAGTAAATATTTTTCCAATTTTTCTTTGATTGGATTTGAAGTTTGCCCTCAAAATTCTTTTCTTCTTTGTTTTTCTTTATGAATGTTTCATTAATTTGCTCATATGGCTGTTGGCCAAATGCTATACAACTTTAATATGTGAATGTTTGAATCTAAAATCGATATGTTGTGAAAATTGACGCATATATTGAAAAGAAAACGAAAAAATTCACTTGGAACGGTAATATTTAGTGAACTTTATAGCATTTCCTATATAAATCCACGTTACGCATAGAATTTTACCAACATGAAAAATAATGCTTAATATAGTGGTATTTTACAGATGTTTGGATTATCTTATTATTAATACTTGGATTATGGTCAATCGTGCTAATACTTGTTGGTAAGTAGATCAACGAACTTGTTTAAATTTTTTATTAAATATTTCATAGGTCGATAAAGTGATGCTAGAAATGAAATGAATATTCTCTTTCCAGAATTCCCCACCCCCTCAGCTCATTAGGTTAGGTTGATTTTTGCTTTATTCGGGGATTCAGGTTTTTCTCCAAAAATGCTTGTTACTTTGCAAGTTTAATTTTTTTTCCTTATTCATTATTACTACTGCGATATTTTTTCGCAGTTTTTTCGCAGCAAAAATGCTAGTTTTAAATAGTATTTTAAATAGTATTCAAATATATTTTAAAAAAATATTAATTAATGAAATGAGTGGAATTACTAAAATATCCTTTTTTCAAGGCTCATTTAATCTTCCGTTCTGTCCAATGCAACAGATGATACCGATCTACCTTATAGTCGCCGGCAGTTTATTTATACTTTTTGCTGCTATACGCATCTATAATTTATGGCCAATGCCTAGTGGTGCTAATAGAAGCACATTGACAGCGAGTCTCGCATGTCGTGGCATCGAAGGACTATTGTGTCTAGCCATAATTGTTTGGCTTATTTTGGGTAAGTTTCATAGACGATTGTAATTTTTCGATTTTCATTACCAAATTTTTTATAAATGACACAAACGCATCAATCAATATTGCATACGCAGTACCACTACAGTTGGCAAAGACATTATATAAGCCGAATTAATACAGTTACTACTTAAATACTAGTTATCAGTTAAGTCAAGTTATTACTCACTATCATTGAAAAAAAAGAAAGAATAAAATTGTATAGAAAGATGAATATGACTTTTTCACTCTTGGAAGGTTTCAATCTAGGAAATGCAGTCATTACCACAATGTTTCTTATGAGATTCAGAAGAGGATAACATGCCTCTTTAATCTTTCATAATTAAAGCTCAAACCTATTGTTACATAAAATGATAATGTTGAGAGTGAAATGATTTACGCCTTAATGATGCCCGATAAAGCTAATTTGCGATTATTTAAAACGTAATGAAAGAATATTTCCGGCTGTTTTTTTTTCTACAAAAACTAAATGATTTTACACATGTATAACTAAAAATTCTCACTTTTGGTTTTATGAGTTTATGCGGTTGTAGAAAAATTCCTCTTGCAATTTCTATAGCTTCTTTAAGCGTTAAGCGGGAAATCGTAAATCACAGAAAAACAGCAGGAGGTTAGAGGTCATTCTATAGCCATTACGACTCCTAAGTTGAATTTATGGAGCGAATTATGCATATTATGCATATGTATATACACCCAAATATAATGCCAAAATAATGCATCAAGTATTTAAATTTGTAAAGCGTTGCCCCACTTTATCGTTTGAAACGAACATAATTAGTCGTTGCTTTTTGCCTTTCATTAGGGTAATATGTATTAGATCATCCAATAAGTACCTCACAATTTCCAGGCTGTATTTGGACGTATGGTGTACGACAATATGTACATTTCGAAGATGCGATGTTTGAGCGACATTTTTGCGATATGGCCACTTATTGGATAGCATTCGCTAATGCCACTTTGCATTTGGCCATTATTGCATTAGCTATACTCGGAATGGCCATAATTCTAGCACTTGGCATTTGGAAAGAAACCGATGAAACGAACAGTGCATAATGATCACGGAATGGTTAAGAAGTTATGTGATTTGAGCTACCGTAACGTTAGCCTAAAGAACATACTCATTTATATACCTAAGATTGGGTGAAAACTATAGAACTTTCCACAGAGAGTTACTTGCCGCCGTCGAATTTATACTTTTGCATAAATAGAATACTTGATTAATTTTAAAAAAGACACTTCAACTCATAGCTTTTAAAAACATGAAGTAATTGAAATTCAAGCATTTGTTATTTCTAAAAACTCCTCAAAGGGTATGCTAATAACCCATGCAACCGGAAGGGTTGATTGTTTAATAACGCATTCAAACTTAACAACCACAGGGAAGGGAATGGCGAGGAAAATATAAATAACGAGAGAAAAATGCATCATCCTCTAAGTGGGGGAACATGTCCTCCTAGACTGACAGAAGTTATCCTCTTAAACCGACAAAATTTCCTTTCGAATTGACAAATTCTCTCAAACTGACGAAATTCATTTCTTACTTCAATGAAAGTGGCAAAATTACTTCTCTCAAGGTTATGGAATCTCTTCTTTCCTTTGTCTGATGGCATCAGTTTTCAGCTGCTAATCGTGATGTATTGACCCACTAGTGGTATCTTTTTGCGCTCAAAAAGTCCTGCAGCAGTGTACAGGTTGTTTCCCCGATTTCTTGATTGTTAGGAAAACGAGATGACCGACTTTCAAGCTTTAGTCGACTGTTTCTGGCAAATCTTAACAGTTATATCAGGTGATAAGGGAGAGAAGTTTGTTTCATGTTGAGTGGAATGTTTTTGAAGTTTGTACACCATAAAATGTATCTTGGAAGGCGTTCTTTATTCACAGTAGAGGGAAGTTTTTAATCGTTTGATCCCCTGGCAAGTAGCAATCATAAAAGGCCCAAAATGCTACTACCACCCATCTGTGTAGTAGCTAACAACCGCCTATAGCACGTACCTTTTCTATGGCACTCGCATGTTGAGAATGCAGGTGAAGTTCAAAAAACAACGAATGAGAGCTGCTTTTTCATATGTTATTGAAGTTGAAATTGATTTTGTTTGGAGTTGGATCTCTATATGTTATAATTTTTTGCTTGTATGTACAAATAAACAATTGGTTTATTATGAAGCAGTCCCATATCCGTTTTTTTTGCCTTAAGTCCTTGGAACATTTTGGAAAGCCCTTATCTCTATATTAGTGAGAGAGTGAGAATTTCCATAAACGAAAAAAAAATCTAGGAAATTAGATATTCAAAAAGTGGTGAGCATCAGTAAGATGCAGCATACCTCCAGGATCTCATCCTGACGTAATATTCTTCATGGACATTTTTCGAATGATAAAAGCCAGGGAGATCCTTTAGCAGAATATGGAAATCATAAGCAGGACCATACAATAGACGATGTAGTGGAAATTTCCCATAAAATATATTACATACAAATTAATAGAGCAATTCGCACATATTTCAATAAAAATTCACGACCTATTTTCAACGTAAACACAATCAAGGTCACTGCAGTAAGACTATCGTATATCAATTAAATAAAGACACCACAAAAGTCGGCGTGACAAACGGGTCACAGCGATTGGCACAATCAGTGGTTTTTTTTTTTTTTTTCAGTGGAATAGCGTATACTCAATCAATGACGTTATCATACTGGAATTTTTGGTATACTTCTCTATTGTATTTCTCACTTTAAAATTCTACACCTAAAGATTGTATTTTTCAATGATCTAGTGTCCATTTTTGCATTATTCTTAGCTCCTTTACTCGACTTTCTCAATGATTTTTTGAGCATTGCTAACTGGCGCTACGTTTTATCAAGCATTTTTAGCAGATAATTGCGGGTGTCAACTATCCTTATTCAAGGTCATGGCGAATTTTCGAATATTTCATAGCATTTGCTGTGCTCATATATACCAGTTCGTGCCCGTCATATCTCGGACATTCATGGCCTTTCTCAATCACCCCCTAAAATTGTCATGTCGGCTAAGATATGGTTGGATTTCTTTCTGACTGCTGCGTAGCATGACCTCTTTTTACTTCGTGGAGGTCAGATGATTGTGGCTCTACTATATTGGAAACAGGGAAATATCTTAAATGTCAACTACCTCGATTGGTCAAATACAGTTAAATCCATATATTTTTTCGTACGTCTACAATTTCGATAGGTCAAATATTTTTGAATTCCTAATTAAACCTTTGCAGAATCCGGTTGCTCAATGCAGAATTTTTTTCAACCATAAAATGAAACCATTAGGCAAATACAATTTCTCTACAACTGAAGCCGCGCATTAATGCAATACGTAAGCAATAGAAGTGTGAAAATCATCGTTGCGCTACACCTAACGACGTAAATTCAGAAAGGCCACAATTAATTCAAAAGCTTTCACAGCCTTTGCATATTTAAATTTTTCTTCAACCAAGTTAACTCATATAAAAAATAAAATGTAAATTGAAACGAGAAAAAAGAATGAATCAAAAAAAAAACAGAAACGTATAAAAGTGGAGATGAACGTAAATGAGAAACCAGTAATGCTTATGTCGAAGATTGACTCTGAATGTTCGAACAAAACAAACGTCGTCGACTGCAAAAGCTGATCGATGAAGAGATACTGGGATCAAACACCGAAATTTGAAACCAGAGCCTTGATGACTTCACTATTGTTGAATTATTCTGCATTTTGATACGACCAACTTGAAAATTCGTAAGATATACGTGCAGTTTTACCCTAGAAGGTCATTAAAAATAGTACTTATATCGACCTTCAATGATCAGAGTGTACTGTACTCATACCGTATTGGCGGCTTCAGCTTTAGTACTATTCGCTATAAGTAGAAGTACAGTGCACTCTTGATATGATGATATCACAAGAGCCATCTGTGCTTGTATTCAAGTTAATGAGGAGATATACCCATATGACGGCATGAATTGCACTTTTACATTTCACTCCATCAATCTTGTTTGCCTATATGCCGAAAAATGATGTAAAACTGTAGTGAAAAAAATAAAAAAAATAGAAAAAAATATTGGATCAAAATCCAAAAAATTATTTTCTTTCTTATGAGAATCGAGCATTACGTCAATACGAAACGATAAAAAAGAAAACAGATTTTGCCCTCAGGCAAAGGAGAAAGAAGATTTTATAAATTGAAAAAAATTAATGGCAACTAATGTTTTAAACACCATAATTCATTACTGTAGAATAAACTGATAGTCGGTAAGTTTCCCAATTATACTGAGGCAAGTTTCTTATTGATAGAGTTGTTTTTTTTTTGCTCGATAAATCCCTTCAAAATTGATGTTGGATGTCTCGCTTGAATGAGTTCATTGTAGAAAGTTCAAAACGGTACGCGAAAAAATGGGATAAAAACATATAAGAAGAGAAGGAATAATGAAGAAAATATTCTTGTCAACTAAACTTAAGTTTGAAATTTGTATGCTTTTCAGTGTTTCAATTATTCGAAATCAACGGATACGAGTAACACTTTATTTCTTTCTCATAATTGAAAAAAATTTTATAAAAAAATTCACAATAAATAGGATATCCTTTTGCATACAAACATTATAATAGCATTTAACCTTACATTACGATAACAACAACAACAAAAAAAAAGAAACATTGAACAACATAATTTTTTCAGTGGAATGGCAAAAAAAAAGATTACCCAACGAAAATATTAAAATATTATTAGACAGCTGAAAAAAAGAGTCGAATCTACAAAGAAACATTTTTTTAAATTATGTTAAAAGATATCCCTCCATAAAGAAATATGCTATATACATTATCGATGAAAGAGAAATGCACAAAATAATTACCTAATTGAATTTCTTTTTTTGTATATCTCAAAATATTTTAGCACTTTTTTCCTAATTGCTGCCGCTTTAATTAGAGCTTTTTTTTTTCTGAAGCGATGAGTATAAAAGCAGGATAAAGACAGCGTTTTATTTTGCTTCATTTTCATTGATAATCGAATAAAATCTCATAATTTGATTATTATTACATAATTCCTATTATTGATATTGCTTTCTATTCATCAACAATAATGCATACTTAATTGGGCCACTCAAAGTAATTAGGCCATAAATTAGGCCACTCAAAAGCCCATTCATATAAAGCCTACACATTTTGGGTATTTAATAATAAATATCTTGAATTTTGCAGCGCTCATACGTATATATGAAAATTGAAGTGCCAGTTTACAGCAAGATTGCACTTTAAAGCACCAAAAAATATGCAAAGAAATTTCGATCCAACGAATTCGAAACTTATAATTCCTATAGAATATTTAATTCCTGCAGAATATTTTTATTTTCATCTAAAATTCATTTTTTTTAGAAAAGGAAAATGCTTATTAAAAAATTTTTTTTTCAAAGAACATATGTAGAAATATTTCAATTGCCGAACAATAGTGATATACAAATCATGAATTTTATAAAAAAAACATTCAAATATTATTGCTATTATTTAAGTATTCAACATCCAACATAAACGAAAAAGAAATTGTTTTGGAAAAAAAACCAAACAAATAAACAATTGTTTTATTTATTAATTAACGATAATTTTAATTAGTTAATTGATAGGATGATTTCGATTAGTAATTAAGCAGCTCTGCATGTAGTTGGTACTTGAGTGGGGCAACCATTACAACTAATAGATCTTATAATTGGATAATTGCCAGGCAATGCATTAAGCACTCCATTGGTAAATTGTCCTGCAACGGTTATTGGTAAACCGCCACCACCAAATCGGTCCATTTGACTATTGTCTGCACCATTCACAAGCATATATGCACCGCATACACCAGCTAAAACAACGTGAATATTGCCTAAAGGTGTAGACAATAGTAGGATAATTACTATCATATTGCCCTATAAAAACGAATATCTTTGAGATGAATCAATAGATGAGAGTATTGCTATAGTCAACAATCATCTATAAATATTGAATGCTTTATGATTGCGGCTTAGATTCTTTTTTTTTTCCTAAATGGCCAATAGTTATTTTTCTAATATTTTCAATTCGAAAGCTGATTATAATACAATTTCCTAAAAATTCTCTAATGATTCTCTTACTCACTATTGGAATATATCAAAATTAGGAAAAGCATATGGAATAATTAAAACATAAGCTAGGAAAAAAATTTATCCACATTAGCTAGGTAGTCTGTTCAGAATTCATTCAACATTAAACACGAATTGGAAGCATCTTTCTATTCGTTCGGCCGGTATAGCCTTTAAAGAAGTGCTGAAAGATATTGTGCATCAATACGAATCGTATGATTAACATGAGGATCGTTTCAAGTTTCCGCTTGATTTACACGTTGAAATAATGAAAGTACACCTACCCATATTACAGTAGGGTGCAAGCGATACACTCATGCCAACCGTGTTTCGAGTATAGCATTCGGTATCCGAAACACATACGCACATCGAAGTGATATTCGCCGGAGTTTTCGATCCACAATTCAAAGTCATGATAAGCGGAATTGTACCCTCTAAGTAGCTATTCCAATTCGTATTCGTAGAACCAGTATAATAGTACTGAGTTGCTCCACTAGTACAAGCACACTGACCTGAAAAAAAGATTTTTTTTTAAGATTGCAAAGCGACTTCCCGATCAAAAACGTTTCATTATTGATTTATGACCGATTTGCCCATGTTTCCACTTCTTCTTCTTCTTTTTTTTTGCTACTGAAGTATTTTTCATTGGCGCCGAGCCGACAATCTTCACTTAGAGAAATATTTTTGAGCTGCATTTGCATAATAGTATAAATATATGACTTATTATCGACTTCTTTATGCATATTTATTCTAAATGCTCAAAAATTATCGCACCGACACTCGTTGCTGTTTGTCCGGGAATTGAGTTGTTGTAACCAAATTGAGCGTCGTTTAGCATTACGTCGGCGGTATTGAAGATTAGTGAGGCTGTATTGGCTGGTTGCATACACACTAAAAAAAGAACGCTATGGTATAAGAACAATGTTATGGTGTTATCACTATCTTATCACTATTAGATCCTCTTATCATCACCGAATATACCTCATCGCACATTCTTTCAGAAACATTCAAGTCTATTTTATTAAATGACGATCGCTTATTCATGGATGGGTTCTGCCTATTTTCGTTATGCGTCAAAATATGCGCATTCGTTGCCCAAAAGAGCTCTTACGTTGAACACTCATCACACTGGTATTCCAAGGGACCTAATTTACCCTTTGAATAAAATAAACGCTGTCAAAATTAAAAGTAAATCTTCTTCAGATTTTTTCTTCGAAGAAAAATAAAATACCGCATGAATATCTATATTACCTATAAAAAATTCAAGCGGAGTGTATACACTTAGATTCCTTAATGTGGAGGACAATTTTTGCTCTCGGAACGAAAAACGATAATAAGCGACAAGGGATATTTAAGAGTATTTCCAGCATAAATGTTGCAAGAGGTTTGTACAAGATGCTGGGAGATAAAATATAAATATATTATTGCCCCGTTCCCTTTCCAACCTTCTCTCTCACTCGAATTTCACCTTTTGTTTCCCAATATTGCTATGAATACCTCAGTGGCAAAAAGCTTATTAAAATCCTTGAACGATCACGTGATCCTGATATGATGATAATATATAACATGAAGAAACGGAAAAAAGAAACGAAAAAAAATTTTACTTGGTGATGGAGCAGGTGTTGGTGAACAAGCGAAAATCCAACTAAAGAATATTGCTGATAGGAGAAAAACAATTTGTAGAAATCGTTCATGAATCATATCTGAAGCATAATAAAGCATTTAAATTACAAATTCGATGAAGTCTTTTTTTTTATTGTGAATATTATAACATTCATATCAATCGAAATCAAAGTAGATAGATGCACATATTAGCAAAAAATATTTCAAATTTTTATCATATTCGAAGTTGAGAATTCATCGAACAAATCAGGAATAATTACGATTAACTGAAAGTCGAAATAAAAATTCAAATACATCTAACAGCTGCTGATTGATGAATGAACGAGGGAAAAGCATTTCGAATTAGCTGTTCCTTCCAGCTTATCAAGAAATTTCGTTAACTACTAACAAATAATAGATATTTGAAATATACCTTTACTTTTTTAATTAGTTAATCAAATATCTGGCGGAGATTCTCGGTTAAAAAAAAAAAGTTACTTTTTTCTTATAATTTCGTTGGTTTGAAGTGAAAAACCGCTAATATTAAAAGCGTAGTGAGCGAAATATGGTGTAGCTAATAATTCAATAATATATTAATAACATACCGATTCAGTAATATCGATTAAATTTCGAAAAATTCTAATTTAAGTAGTTCTGTAGTCAAAACAAGACAGATATAGGTATACACATACATACGCACATATATGACGTTGCAATAATGCAGAGCTTATAGGCCTTTATCGTTACCTTTTGCCCGCGTAATGTGCATGCTCAACCAATGGAAATTGATAACCCCAAATGAATTTTTTTTGATCGATGAAGGGACCGAATGAAGGAGATGAGGTAAAAGAAAGTATAACATTCCACATATATTCATCCTAGAAGATTATATTAGCGAGGACAATAACGGAAATCATTCAACAATGGGATAGGAATCGATCACGATGAATATTACTTCTGTAATGATCGAAAAATTGGAAAACGGCTGCTTTTGAAATCACTATGAATGTAATGATGAGTGGAAACAAATCAAAACGCACCTAAAATAAGCGACCATAAATGTCCGCAATATTGGAAAACTCCTTTCTAAACAGCGTCATGACCTAATTCACGCAAAAAGAAACTTCTATACAGGTCATCGTTGGTGTTATTCATTCAAAAAAAAAACAAAACAAAACAAAACAAAAAAAAACAAAAACGAATACATTTGAAACAATAGCAATTGAGAAAGCGTATTTGCACGATAAATGAAGGGCAACAATCACTTTGAAACATTTCATCAATCTATACAAATCGCATTGCAATCTGCATGGAATTCATTGTACAATCATTTATTTGTTATGTATTTCTGTGGATAATATTGCACAATTAGAATCTTTTAAAGATTTTTCATTGCATGATTCACAACGACACTCATAATTCATAATTAATTGCACACTATCAACATTGCAAAACACTTCAAATTTTAATTTCTGAAATTATGCAACGATTTCATTCAAGATAATAACGAATCAAATAAATTTTAAATATCCGAAAAATGTGCGATGCAATTTTTGCATACATTTTTTTTTTGCAACAAAATGTATCATAGCTTATATTTGTTCAATTTTGTTGTTGAATTCATACACGTATGATCATCGTCGAATATTTATTTTACTACTATTGTTGTTGTTATTTTGGCATTATTATTTGCAATACACAGTATTGCACATTGCTGAATAACAATATTGAGCAACGCTACTGAAAAATACTCAATAAAACATGATTGTATATTACTCTATATATAAATATTGAATAACTTTACTGAACAGCGCTATTAAACACAATCAAATACCATAAAATATTGCATTGTTATACTGAATAACACTCAAATAACACATCGTTGCACACTACTGAATATCATTGATACAGAAATAAGTACATATCGTTATTGTTGCCGTTTGTCTATGCATTGAGGTGCTGCAGACGAAATTCTTAAGGCGCTAAAGAAACGTGATGCTTGGTCAACCTTTTTTGTCACCATCTAACACTACAAAGATCTATTACCCTTAAGAGGTTAAGGTGAGGATGTATCTATTGTTGTCGGAGTCAGGAACGTCAAGCTGAACCGTCCCAAAAGAATATTTCCTATCAAAAAATATTTGACCTATTACTTGCCTATGCAAAGATACGCTCAGTACCATAAATTAGAATGGATAGGGGAAAAAAAAGTTGAAAATGAAGTCAGAGAGGCCGCAACGTCGTGTCATTTTGCATTTCAGCCCACCACATCAGTCACTTGCTCATTTATCGAATAAAAAAAAAATTAAAAATCCATGACAATGCGCTTTCCTATGAGACCGACCGGTTAGTGAAGTCTTCAACCAAAAATGTATTATTTTTATCATACTCAAATGCTTATGCAGTAGATCGTATTTCTGAATTTTAATGGTACCTCTAGGAGTTAATGTCTAATGCAGCGAGTGAGTGGTAAAAAAGTAGCGAGATTGCAAGTAGAGCAAAATTTTATCGATGAAGATTGTAGGCATCACATTTCGTTGTCGTAGTTTCTGTGTCTAATAATTTGAAATATTTGCATATATTCATCCGCACAGACACAGTTTCATATTAATGCACCCTCCAACAAATTACAAAACTATACAAAAGATAATAAATACTGTAAATTCCTATAAATTCAGGTGATAGACTCTTTGTTTTTTTTTTCGCAATGCTGATGAGCAACGAATGCACTTGTATTTAAATGGAGAAATTTTGCTCACATATTGAATGAAGTGTATTATTACTCTTATTGAATCATAGCGATGTACATAATTCGTTTAAGATGTGTAAGTTTAAAGCGTTGGTTAAACGTTGATCGTATTCCTTAAGGAGAGAGAGCAATGAGCAAATGCAGAAATATAACTGCAAGACGACCGGTTTCATTGAGACCCACTCGTTCATCCAAAGCAGTTCTCTGCCCTTTTATGTCCTAAGTGAATCATTGTGCTGTTCTTGACACATCTAAATGAGTTCTAGATTAATTGTCAATTACACTCCCACAGTTATCGGCATCATAAGATGTTATTGGCTAGAAATTAACATGTACTTTTGTTGCATAATTCTATAAAAGCGGTTAAGTTTAATTCAAATAGTTTAATTCACTAAAGCGTTATTTTTACTATGGCGATCTAGCTTTATTCGAGCGGTTCATTTTAGTTAAAGCGCTTTAATTTTCTTCAAGTGGTTATATGGCGGCGTCGTATGTGTATGCACATATGTTTGTATGTAGACATTATGTGTTCGCACATATGTACGTACGTATGTATGTATGTATGTATGTATGTATGTATGTATGTATGTATGTATATGGATTTCTAATAAAATCATATTATTGTATGATTTACCCATTCCATAATTCAAGTGCCATCAGCATCCAGCAATAAAAAATAGATATTGTAATATTTATTTGATATAATATGATGCTTTAATTTTATATTATAGGTAGTAATGATGAATATGCACTTCTTATCAGTGAATTGAAAAAAGCGAATATCATCAGAGATATATGGGTTTGTCTACGAAAAAATACTCAAAATTCGATGAAAGGAGAAGATTTTATTCAATGGATAACACGTGAAAAACATATTAGTAGGTGGTTTACTTTGTTTACTATTTATTGGTATCGTTGTTCGCTATAACTACAAAACTGTTGATTCAGAGAATTAAAGATAATCGTATGCCTTACGTTCTCTTCCTTCCTTCCTACTACTTCGCACCCCCTCTCCTCTTCTCTGCTCTCATTTTATTCCTCAATAAAGCACCCTTTCCTTTGTGGCATACTGAATGGGAAAATTTTGCCAACTTGGACAGGTTGCAAATAGGCTATGGACATATACGCACCTTAATAGTGTTGCCAGATCAACATTTTTTCGAGTATATAAGCAACATATGTTGTTTAGAGAAATGAGTGAAGATTTCTTCCGTCCATCGTCTGTGGTTTTGCGAACCCGCTGTTTACTGCTAATTCAATGGGGCTCCGTGTTGATGTTGAAATTAGCAGTATAATGAATTCTGCGGTCACAGACTGTTGTGCCATGAGCCACGCAGGAATGGGATTGTCTTTCTTTGCGAGCAAATTCGTCTGCGACTAAAAGTGAAAATGTGTGGTGCCAAATTCTCTAAATTCAATTAATTCGCGTTGAAAGGAACCTAAAGCAAAGTAATGCATTGCTTATAACATATTAATAAAGAGATGTGTTATAATAACAGGTTCTCTTGTTATTTTTGACATCTAATCATGTGTTTGACACCTCATCCATTGATTTTTCTTATTGTCCCTACTCTTCCAATGAAAAATATTTCGCTCAATATTTCTAATATCTATTCCATTCTTAGATTTATATTTTAGTAATTATTTTTATTATTTTAGCTATTAGAAAATGAAGAATTTGCTGCAACCTTAAACGTAAAGATACGCATAATATTTTTACTCGTTTTAGCTCCTTAATTTTTCTTTTTTGATTTATTCAATAATTGACGAATTTAATTACTGTAATATCAGTATGAAAATATATGTTATGAGTAGTAATATTATTCAATATTTTGATAGTAACAATGCTTTCTTTCATACTTAACGTTCATTCAGATACTGTCACTTTTAATTTTTTGAAAAGTAACAATAAATATCTATGGTATTGGTTTATATGAGATCACTAAGGTAGTAGTTCTCCAAAGTTTTGAATAAATTTTTTTAGAAGGAAATTTTATTAAGCAATGAGAACTATGAGATTATATGGTACATTCTTTTTTCATTAAGAAGATATTAACCAATCAGAATGTGCAATAAAATTATGAGGAGTTTTTTTTTTTTTTTTTTCAGGAAAGCAAATAAACGATAAAAGGATTATTGCTTCTTCGCTAATCAAATCAACAATTCCACAAAAAATATATTTTTTTTTCTTAGTCATAATTTTATATGCTTAAAGCACAATCTTCTTTTGATAGCGTTTCATCGATATCGAGTAACGATTTGAGTAAATGTAAGTAATTTTCATTGCGAGAAAAAAAAACTCATCGATAGTCTGGATAAGAAATTGATTAATCGAAAAAAAATTTTTCCTGAAATTTTCAATTTCTATCAATTTCCATTTTTTATCTCTGTAAAAATAATCAACTTATTGCCAGAATTTATTTATTTCCACTATCTATATGAAATACAATCATTTATCAGTTATAATCACTATAATAAAAAAAATTCCTTCGAAGCAAATGAAGTTTTACTAAAAAATTTCGTGCACATTTAAAAGATGTAAAGAAATATAAATAATTTTTATCATAATCGATGATGTTTATATGTGATGTTTTCTAAAATTTTTCTCAGTAATTCGAGTCATAGAGGCATTGAAATTGTTGATTTTGGTGAGACGCTATTTCGAGTGATGAAATCTTTTCAGTGTTATTTTTTCGGAGAAAAAAATTTCCTCTTTATTGCCTTTTGTGATTTTCAATTTTTTTTTCTTTTTTTTTTTTAAAAGTGCATTCTCAATGCCAATATGTGAAACGGTATTGCGATGAGACAAGTGAACAGCGCCTGTGATTCATTGATTTGATTGTTGTGTCCGAAGTGTCTCAGGCTGGTGCTTTGAGAGTGAGGATCCTTTTTCGTGGGGAGAAGTGGATATGGAAAGGGGGAGGGGAGGGGGTAGGGGCAGATGGGTGGATTTCTAATAAAATCATATTATTGTATGATTTACCCATTCCATAATTCAAGTGCCATCAGCATCCAGCAATAAAAAATAGATATTGTAATATTTATTTGATATAATATGATGCTTTAATTTTATATTATAGGTAGTAATGATGAATATGCACTTCTTATCAGTGAATTGAAAAAAGCGAATATCATCAGAGATATATGGGTTTGTCTACGAAAAAATACTCAAAATTCGATGAAAGGAGAAGATTTTATTCAATGGATAACACGTGAAAAACATATTAGTAGGTGGTTTACTTTGTTTACTATTTATTGGTATCGTTGTTCGCTATAACTACAAAACTGTTGATTCAGAGAATTAAAGATAATCGTATGCCTTACGTTCTCTTCCTTCCTTCCTACTACTTCGCACCCCCTCTCCTCTTCTCTGCTCTCATTTTATTCCTCAATAAAGCACCCTTTCCTTTGTGGCATACTGAATGGGAAAATTTTGCCAACTTGGACAGGTTGCAAATAGGCTATGGACATATACGCACCTTAATAGTGTTGCCAGATCAACATTTTTTCGAGTATATAAGCAACATATGTTGTTTAGAGAAATGAGTGAAGATTTCTTCCGTCCATCGTCTGTGGTTTTGCGAACCCGCTGTTTACTGCTAATTCAATGGGGCTCCGTGTTGATGTTGAAATTAGCAGTATAATGAATTCTGCGGTCACAGACTGTTGTGCCATGAGCCACGCAGGAATGGGATTGTCTTTCTTTGCGAGCAAATTCGTCTGCGACTAAATAATCCAGGATTTGAAAAAAAAAACATAGCAACTTTTTCTCAGACCGTTTTTTTTTTGCTTCTTGATTTATATGAATTTGGGAAGAGGTATTTGTCTTTATAGGCAGAGAAGAAGCGTTTCGAATTGGCACTGGATTGGTTCGGCGATATTTCGGACATCGATTCAATAATAATGAAAGCTTTCAAGCTGACCGGTAACTTTGCTTTTTTTTACAATCCCAAAGTATGAATTACTTGATTGAATAACTTTTATGCCACATCTAAAGATGACCAATAAATGAAGGATAGGAAAGAAGTGACCAGTTCGTTTCTTCTCTAAAAGGACTAAAGATGACCAATAAATGAAGGATAGGAAAGAAGTGACCAGTTCGTTTCTTCTCTAAAAGGACTAAAGATGACCAATAAATGAAGGATAGGAAAGAAGTGACCAGTTCGTTTCTTCTCTAAAAGGACTAAAGATGACCAATAAATGAAGGATAGGAAAGAAGTGACCAGTTCGTTTCTTCTCTAAAAGGACTAAAGATGACCAATAAATGAAGGATAGGAAAGAAGTGACCAGTTCGTTTCTTCTCTAAAAGGACTAAAGATGACCAATAAATGAAGGATAGGAAAGAAGTGACCAGTTCGTTTCTTCTCTAAAAGGACTAAAGATGACCAATAAATGAAGGAGAGAAAAGAAGTGACCAGTTCGTTTCTTCTCTAAAAGAAGGATCCCATTTCTTGCTATCAAAACTTTACACAGTCTCCTACTGCATAAATACTTAAGATCTATGATAAATGTTATCCGCCGATTTATGGGGAAAAAAAATAAACAAAAAGCAGAATGAGTCAAATTGTTGCATTGTATATTTCATATGTTGAAAATCGACTCAGACATACCTAGTTGTAAATGTGTTGCTCTATTCATAAGTCAATCATGTAATTTCTAACTGCATATTTATTCTATGAAGTTGATTTTAACTAACGTATTTTGTAAAACGATATGAGTTGAAATAATTCCCTAATCAACAGTCACATATGATACAATGAGCTATATAGAAATCTATCATTGCATGTGCAAGTTTCTATGCAAAAATTTATCCACGTCTTTGCCGGAAGTTGGTATTATTGTTCGGACAATTTGGTAATACTACCGATTATCACTAAAAAAAAGATCTCTTTCATTATTCAATTTCGAGATTTTGCAAGTTCCATCATTCTTGATCTACTTCTACTGTTACAGTAACAGTCGTATAAATTGTTTATAGCTTTTAAATGAATGCATGCAATTGAATGACTCTAATTTGAATCGCTTTTCCCATCTGAAGATTATTTCAACCTTTTGCTCTCATTAATTATTGCCTAATTGTATATTTATTTTCATTTTCATACGGTTCAATATATCAAATTCAATAATCAAAAGCAATAGAAATAATCGAGAAAATTTTGCTGAATTTTATTTATTCAGAATCTATCAACTTCGTGAAGAGGACAATATTCTTCCATTGAATGCGTCTCCATGTGATATAGAGATTCATATTAGTGCTAACGATATGAACAAAGCACTTATAGACGCACTTAAACCTATTTATGAAGAAATTGTTTCATCCGATGGAAAGGTTAGTGCATTGAATTCGATTCGAAATTATAGAAATTAAATGTATGATTTTAATTTTTAGTTTGTAACATTTTCGAATATTTGGGAGGGGGAATCGGGGGGAAGTGGGGAGGGAATACTTGAGCAGGCTGCTATAATGGCCTACGTGCTATTTGCGAAATTATCTACTGTCGTCAAGGATACTGTTATCACTCACCTCCCCATCTGCTTCACTCATCCCTCTGCCCATCTCCGAACGATAAGAGCAAACTAGCTGCTGTCTCAAATCGGAATCGCTGGGAGGGCTTAGCATATTAACAGTAATTACGAGTTATAGACGTAAAAAGTAATGCAATCATTCACGAATAGTCAGTCAATTGCGCTAACATAGAATTGCCGTCACTAAGCAAGTCACCCCTTCTCAGTCTACTTGAGTTTACCGCTTTGTTGAAGGTAATGCCTTTATCGGTTCTTATGTCTCCATAGGTATTTCATCTTGCCCCCCCCCCCCTTCCCCTCTTCTCCTTCCCATCTCTCTCAACTTCCCTCCAACCCAACACTCTTATTGTCACTAAATATTGGAATTTTTTAAAATACTTTTCGTATTTTGAGATATTTTTAGCAGCTTAAAGGCAATCTGATCTTTTACTTTAATTGCACCATTACCTTCTTTTCAGACGGTCAGCTATAGTGATTTCATGTCAAGTCAATATTACAATCACTATCTTGATATTGCACATCAATTGCAATATGTCGATGTGACTACAGCAACACGTAATGAGAAATTAGCTCTTTTTCTTAATATTTACAACGCTATGATCATACATATTTTCGCTAAATTTGATCCACCGAGGAATATTTGGATACGCAGAAAGGTGAAAACTTTAACTAACTAGCTAAAATTTCGTTTATTTTATTTTATTTATTTGATTAAAAACATTTAATTAAAAATATTTCTTTTGCGATAGCTTTAAATATTTTTTTCTACTGCTTATATTCAAAAATATGTTCTATTTCACTGACGAATTTTTAGAAAAAAAAATCTATTCAAATTAAAATATAGTCCGACATTGATTTTCAGTATTGGTACGCTATATACTACATTATTGGTGGTGAGTTATATTCACTGCAGTCGATATTAAATGGTATTTTACGTGGCAATAGGAAAGGTGTCGCTATGTTATGGCAGCCATTTGGACCTGAGGATCGACGATTGAACGTATGCGAAAATAGCGGTTAAATCATAAAGAGACGGTTTTGTTCTTAAAAGCGATTTTTTTTTTCGGATGAATGTCCTCTGGAGATGCAATTGGCTCAGCAAGATGGATATTTTTCGGTTTTTTTACTATTTCCGTATAGTTGCCAACCGGTTGACTTGATCGGCAAAATGCAAATGATAGCCCTTGCAGGATCGTTCATGTTTCCCCACATCACATACATCCTGCCAAGAGAAAATTTGCAAAACGTTTGCAGACGAAGTCACTTACTGTGTACATTTATGCGTGTTTGCTTGTCTCTATGATCGGAACCTTAATTGAGCGTTCCTCCAATTGCATCAACACAAATCTTTGCAAATTTTACAAATTTCAATGAAATTCGCAAATGATATCAGATTCGATCTTTGAAAGAGCTTTAAACATATGATGGAAATTTTTTATTAATTTGAAATATTATCCTATGAAGTTCATTATGAGAGAAAGATATGTTTAGAATGTTATCGAAGAGATGAAACATGCAGCAATCGAATTTCTCGAATGCGAGGAAAATTTTAGCGCTGATCGTAAACATAGAATAATTTATATATCGAAAATATTCAAATGGTATGCCGAGGATTTTGGTGGAAGCACAACAGAGGTATGAAATTGTCTTTCGCTTTATTACACTTCTTCACAAAATTGCATAGTAAAGCGCTACTCATAAAACTTTTTGCATTTGATATTTCGATAGCAGTAAATCTGTGGACAAAAATTTTTCATCTCTAGCAAATTTCGCTCATCCAATAGCAAAATTTTTGCTTATGATGTTTTCTTGTAGAATATATTTTTTAACTGCTATATCTATCTTGTCTAATAGAAAAATCTTTCAATGTAAATGAATCTTGTTTGATTTTTGACAACTATTTTGCTGTTTTTTTTTGTTCAATTATTCAAGAAAATTCTACTGCCATTTTGAAATTCCATTGTCATTCTATCGATGGTGTACGCGATTAATAAAACACTATTTCTTCGAATTATGTGATTATCAATAAGATTGTGGCGGAAAAAAATATAAGAATATTTAGATTTGATCTTTTAATTACTTCCTTACAGATTATAAGGTGGATATCAAGACTACTGGAGCAAAGTGAAAAGCGGAAATTACTCTCACGGATAGCTGGTTCGGGAGGCTTTAAAATGGAATACGTCAATTACGATTGGTCACACAATTCGGATCGACAAGCGTGAACTATTCAACCTTTAATAAAATGAGTAACTATATGCTTCATTCGTGCTGAAAGGTTATTCCATATTCTAACTTCGCAATGAGCTTGAAAGGAATGTAAGTCGCTTAATCCCAGCGCAACATAAATTTATTTCTATTGCAGAGATAAGCGATCCGATTTTTTTTTTTCACTTTTTCCAATGTATAGCACCTCTACCTATATCATCTATGTAAGCCTGTATAATGCACATAGATTTTGCATACCGTATACTCTCGAACAACAAGTAGATTATCCGCTACTGGTTTCCTGTAAAGGTGAAGAGTGGAAAAGAAGCTTATAAAAAGTGATGTCAGCCTCTTAGGAGTTCTACTTTGAGGTGCTTAAAACAGTATTAAAAAAATGAACATTTCCGCTGAGTGATTTTTTGCTATATGAGTCCATAGCTCTGAGTGAATAGTATTCGTTGAAGAGTGCGTATTATTGGTGAATAACAAAAAAAAAAATGCATTTATTCAGTTAAAATCCGATCAATGGAAGCAATCTCGCGTTTCATTTTCCCATTTCTCCGATAAATCAATAACATCTAAGTTGAAAATCGATTTTGGTTTATCGCTATGCGTTGTGTAGTTGTCGGGAATATAAATTTCGAACTTCCGTTGACATGGCTAAAAAAGAGAATATTCGATGATTGATGAAAAAAGAGCACCAAAAATGATTGCATATTCTCAATTTTTTATATTTTCTGAAAGTAGATATTTATAAAGTGTTTTTTTTTGATATGATCAAATCGATGTGTCTATTTATTTATTGGATAATTTCAATTCGAATATCGCTAAATAATATATGAAGTATTTTGATCTTTGATGCTAATTTACAATTTGATAAAAGAATTTCAAGAAAACTTAGAATATATACAGGTGATAAATCATTTCTTACATAATGAGTATTCTTTCAGGTTCTTATTTTAGATTGATTCGGTCGTCGCAAAACTCAAAGTTCTACAAAAGTATGTAAAAACGATTTAACCATTAAAAAAGCCGGTGAAATCTCTCTCACATATTATTACTTTTATTTTTTATTTTTTGACAAGTAGTGAAATTGTTCTGTTAGCTGAGCGGAACACATGAACATCTATCATGTCAACTCACCTGGTATGCTTCTCCACCTTCTACACCTTCTCTACCTATCAACAGAATATACTTCCACATTGAGAGAAAATCCAGAGGTTGGAATTTTTTGTTGCCAAAGGAACTGTAAAAAATTACAAATAAATATAGATAAATTTCCTTTACTATATGCACTCTATATGGTGTACGGCACGTGTATTGCACATATTTTTTAGCTGTTAATTTATAATCACCATAATAATTTTTATTTATTCGTTTCAGTTTTCATCCATAAATTCCTTTATATTTTGTGCATTGCGTTTATATTTTTTCCCCTTTATTATTATACTACTGCATTATTTTGCTTACCGTTGTTGCTTTATTGTTTTTTATTGTTTATGCACATGTATATTACCTTATATCATAATTTATTCATATTGTATAAATTCTTCTATATTTGTGTATATTTATTTTTACATTGCTTACTGATTCATTATATACAGAGCCAGATTACAACAATAACAAATAAAAGGTTACCTTGAATCCATCATCGCAATCGTGATAAATATTGAGCTTTGGATTGAATTCTCCAGTTTCATTCACGAAACCCTTTATAAGAAAATTTCCGTTTTTGTCCGATCGTCCATCGGCCATTTTCTCATCGAGTACCCCTTCTAAAAACCGAGCAATACATCGACAAATCACAAATATTTCACGATTTTATATAAGAAACATCAGTCTACAGAAGTTGATAAGCAAGGAATTTGGAACGTTGCCAGCTGTGACCAATCCGTTTTCAAATATTCTCTTCAGCAAATTACAAAAAAAATAAAAAATAAAAAAAATTATTCAAATGAACTTCAAGTTGACTCTTCTTAATATTTTGTTAATATTCATTATAAATGATTCTTAATAGTCAGCAATTCATCAATGAGTATGATATGAGCTCATTGAAAAATATGGAAAAGATATTCGACAATAACAATAGATAGAAATATCGAAAAGAAATATCACATTACGAGACAGTCGCATGAACATTAACGAAAACATATAACGAAAATTTATTGAGTAAGGTATTTGAAGCGTCTTCTGCTTTATGTTACCATTTGTTGCTTTCCTCCAAAGGAAGTGAAAATATTTCTTTCATTTCATGTTAGCAAGAGTGCTTATCGAACCATTCATAGGTCTCCACCCTCGAAACTAGGAAGAAAGAAATCAGTCTTTGCTATTTTCTAAAACTTCCTTTGTAGACTTACTTGGATGAACATCGTAGAGCTTCAGTTGGATGTTGCCAGCCGGCTGTCCATTACAGATGAGTTTTCCCTTCACTGCAGTACTTTCAATTGTTGCATATATTAACGTTATTCTACAGAAAAGCGTTAACAAAAGTAAAATACCGAAACGACACATCTGAAAGGAAACTGTCAGTTGGTAGCTAAAATGCTTGTTTAATTTAATTCAATTCAATATCATACCGAAGGAAGTTCAATTCTTCTCTGTATTATTGCATACAAAGTAGTGAGATTACCAATCTTATTCTCACATAAATACTCGAATTTTTTAAATGATAATAGGTCTTGTGTATTGTGTTATTTTTATCTTCACCCATATCGTTCACTTACAAAAAGCTCATAATGGTGGGCAATTTTGCAAATTTTGTTTTGAAAAACGATGGGATGAGATTAAATACAAATTATAAAGGTCGAGAATTCATTGTTATCCTAACCTTACGACATTGATCGATGCTCACACAGCCATTAACATGTAGATTTCTAAGAGAAGAACCCATAAAAATCGTTTATTTCATCAATTTTTTTAGATGAGTCCTTCGTTAAACGAAGTTTTCAAAGGAGCCTTGCATAAATCAAATTTTAAACGCATGAAAACTTAAACAATACAGTCGTAGAAGTAAGCTTTTCATCGGCATATGGAATCGCATCCCGTATAGTAACCTGCTAGTATCTTACCAAATGTGAGCCAGTTCTAATTTATTAAGCTAGTAATGTTTTCGAGATTTTCCTAAGCGGTTTTATTCTGCTTCTTCATACTTACTAATTATTTATTTTCTTTTGAGTTTTCTGTCAGATTCAAATTCCTCTAGATTGAGAATATGAAGAATAACAGCAAGTCTGAATAAATTCCCATTATTGTCGTATAAATAGATGAACGATGTGGAAGTATAGAATGATCGCACTTTTTTTTTTCTGATCGTGATCCGAAATTCGTTCTCCACACAAAATCTGCGTAAAATTTATTGAGAAGTAGGAGGCATCCTCAGATGGGGAATGCATATTGTTCAAACAATTCAAAATTTGACCGACGGAAAGCGAATACTATTTTTGAATATTCTTGTAGGAATTTTTCTTTACATTTATTCAGTTGACCGCAAGGGTGTTCAATTCGTAAAGATTTTGGTCAGTATTAACGTAAGCAGTGTTGAAAAAAATTGATTTTTAATATTAGTGCATAAATGCGTGGAAATTTTTCTAAAATATTTTCAGTATTTCAGTACGGTTCGCGTGTTCAACTATCAACTGCAAAAGTATGATTTTTATCACAGAACTATCTCCCTAACACTGATAAAAGAATATCTCTATCAACGGAAATCGACGAATAAGCGAATAAACTTCATGTGAATGGCAGATCAAACAAGTATGCATGAGTTGTATTAACAGTTCGCATTATATTGACAAAAAACCGGAAATATTTCATTGTGAACACTCATTAGTGAGTGTTGCTATCGATAAAATACTCAATTGCGCACTGTTATTGATCTAATTGCCATACCATTACAAAGACATCTATCAACTACGGACGGATTATGGAATTTATAACGTGACTAACACCGACACGTTTGTGTCGTAATAACAAATCACAATGGATAATCCTAGAAAAGAAAGGGGTGGATTTAAATTATGGAGCGAAGGGAAGCGATCCAACTTCTGATTCGGGTCGCGAATATTCTCTGGATCCTAGTCACTAAAGTAGAAAGGTGTAAATTCTAAGTGGATTGCTTATAAATGTATGAATTTCAATTAAATTTTACTTGCCCAAATCGTCTTCTTCAATGACTTTTGCCTAACTCATAATCTTCTAATAGATTATAATCCACTTCCTTATTGAGGATGCTTCCTCTTTTTTGAAAAATTTTCGAAAAATGTTCCTACAAGTCACTCATACCGATACAATAGCTTAACACAAACAATACGGTAGGTATAGACTAGCGCAACGAGCAACTTAGAATTATTCAAATATTATTCTCAAAAAAAAAAGGTTTTTTTAATGCTCATGGAAGTTTAAAGACAGAATTCATCAAATTGAGTGTCATCTTATACTCGAAGCCGTTTGCTAATCGATAATATTAGCTATGACTATCCTTTACGATCGCATTTCAGATCGTTCTAAATTCTTAGCTGTCGAGTCGTTGATCAATGTTCTTGTTGACGTTGTTTCGTTTGATCAGTGAAACCTGGCAATTGAATTCGCTTATCTCGAAATTGTCCTACCCTACTGGGCGATGACCTCTGATCCTCGATCGTTCGATCTTATCGGAATTTTACATTTTAAATCATGTCTATAAGAAAACAGTATAGGTTAAGTAAATTTTTCACATCAAGTGATAGCCTGAAGGATCCAGTTGTCAAATAAAAATTGAGAAGTTGGAAATTTTTTGTGCAATTTTCGGCATGTAAATTTACAAGTAGCGATGGAAAATTTTCAATCGATTGAGTAATAAATTTTGCTTGCAAAACAATTCGATCAACGATTAAACACTTTTAATATTTTGTTTATGACAGATTTGTGGATTGCATCCACGAATGCCAATTTGCAATGTCAACAGACATGAGCATTCGAACACATCAACAAAGAAAATTGCTGTTTGCTTTGTGTTTGACGTTTAGCGAAAGTTGTTTGCTGTTTTATGTGCTCAAAAACGTCGCATTTAATCGTTCTCTTTAGTTTTTTTTTTTAGTGACAGTGGAGAGATGGTTTGTGTTATTTTACTTCGGTTATTTTATTCAACAAGGCATTCGTTACGAATAAATGTATGTTCATATCGCTTTAACTTCCGCTGAAGTGAAATTGTAAGGTCACGTAAAGGTTAGAGCTTAGGCTGTTTTCCTGCCCACTGGATGCTGATGAGTCCGTACTGATGGTCGGAGTGGCTCAATAGAACGAAGTCAAAGAGTCTGGTCGGAGTGCTCTAAAGATCGACCACGCAGTAACCAGTACTAAACGATGAATCTCAACTAGCAGTCACTTTCGATGTTTGTAGATTATGTACATAGTGGATTCCCACGAGATTTACCAGCATAGATAGCTGAAATAACCAAGCACTAATAATTTTAAGGTGAAAAAACTTCGATCATCTCGTTGAAATGTTTGAATTTCGTGAGTGGCAACAATGAAAAACCTTTTAAAAATCTGAGAATTGCTAGGATAGAAAAGATATCGTAATTGCACAGCGTATCTTTGTCGAACGTAGCATATATGATAGTAGCTTAATCAGCATCCAATAATCAATGTTACTGGATGGATTAATTGCTTCAACTAACTGAGCTAAGGCTCGAATCGTAGATGGGAATCAACTAGAACACTGCAATGGTTAATTCGTTGCTTTTGGTCATGGTTGTTCGGTTGCCATAGCGATCATGATGGCCGAGTATGTCGTCGTTGTTGAGTCTTGCTGCTATTATTGCCTCAAGGCAGTATAGAATAATAATTCGCCGTTTGTTATGAATGCGCTTCTTGTTGCATAAACTATCGACTGTGCTTATTGTGCTACTATTAATCAATAAAAATTTTGCAATAGCAAGTCATGATGAATGCTATACAATTGTTGTAATCGTCACTACATTATTCGCTAGTTTTCTAATCGTTTTGGTGGTATTTGCTATGGTCTATTTGGCTTATATTAAACCACGTTATGAGCAATATCAAAGAGATGTGGCCGAATGTCGTGCAAGACATGGTTGTACGTTTATTCAATTTTATTTATTTCTTGTTTTAAGGAATTTGATTTATTTATTTCGAATATTGATTCGATCATATTTGCATTTTGAAATATTTAAATTGTAACTGCTAGCTTGTAATTGTACTTAACTATACTTTAAGCAGCCTATAGTAATTATTGCTCTGAAATGATAAAATACGCAAATATTAGAGATGATTTCTCAATTCTTGTAGCAAAAATTCAATAAGGGCGGAGTTCCTGCTTTAGTTAGTTCTTTCAACCTCTTCGATTGATGGGAATGACACAAACATTAAGATTATATTATGCTCAAATATTTTCGCATTCTTTTGCAAATTTAACTGATTCTGTTATACTAAGTTTCATTTTCATTTGGTTATCTTAAAATTTTGGCTAAAAAGTATTAACCGAGTTACCATCCATATACTATAGGCCATATGCTTTATATACTTTGAAATGTGAGCTTTCAAACGTATAGACCAAAGTCTTTTTTCCTCCAAAGTATTCGTTTCAGTAGACGATCAAGCTGCGCTACAATCCGAACCAGACGGTGAATATCGACCCGATCAAGTACATATATTACTTTTTCAACTACTATAGAGTTGGATTCATTTGTGCATTTATTCGAGAACTTAATTCAAATCCATTGCATCTCAGCGCATGATGTACTATGAAACATTGATCGTTATCTTTATGCAAATGGCTATGTGAGGAACTTTAATCCCCAAGTGACCCATTACTAGCTACTATTAGCATCCTCATATGAAAAAAAATCGAAGCTTATATAAAATTTTGTTGTGTGACGATAAAGCTGAGTTGATACACTTTCTAAGCGAACATTAAGCGTAAGAGCGCAGCAAAGAGGATTATCTAGGTGCATTTTGTAGATTTCTTCACATCGTGTCAGTTATATCGCAAAAAGATATAATACGTAGCATAGGAGAATGAAATACGATATGGAGATTCTATTCCATTGTGATCATTTTTCAGATTGCTGAATTTTTATAATTATTAGGCGTATAGATATTCAAATATGGATTAACTTATGCATAAGCGTGAAAACCATTTGATGTTTTTTTCTCTTTTTTTTTGCTGAAAACAGTGAAAGGTATTGATGAACATTGCAGAACACTGTTGAAAATTTTTTTTTAATTTTTGTAATAGATAAGAATGTTTAGATATTCCCGTAAGATGGTTGATCGATAAATAAAGTTCGCTATTAAGAGTTCGCCAACACTTTCACCTTTCAATTTAAAGTATCTGCTGTTGATGGCACTTCAATAAACATTTGCTGCTCAAAATTTTGAAAGTCTTTTTTAATAAGCCTCAAAATTATGAGTTTAAATGATAAGAATCCCACTCAGATAGCAAAGGTTAAAAAGCTATGCAATTCCAAGCAGAAATCATATAACATGCAATAGGAGAATAATGTGATTTCCACAAGATACAAAACGATATACAATGCAATATGCATTTCATTTTGTCTCCATATGTTAAGTGGAATATTTTGGCCAAGTCTATCAGAAATCATGCTATTTTCTGCTTCATTCTTACATCCCTCTACGTATGAACTTGCATGAATTTTGTCCTCTTCTTCCTCCTTCCCCCCTCCCCCCTCAAACTACCCTCTTCCTGATATCTGAGCGAGGTTATAGGTATAATACTTCAAAAAAGGCGGTAATATCGGCAGTTGCTTATACCGTATTATTGCAACAACACAAAAACGACTACTCTTCAAAAGAGTAAATCAGCAATAGCTGCTCTATATTGATCTACTTTCGTGACCGAACACATACTGGTCTACTGGATCTACTTTCGTGACCGAACACATACTGGTCTACTGGGTGCTCATAATGCTCAATGAAGAATGTTAGGCGTAATTGAACCTTTTTCAACTTACAGGGTAGTTTCCACTCGACGGGTGCAAATACTCCCTTCGTATTTACGGTTCGTCCACCAACTCCGGCGATGAGCGAATGTGCCTGTAGTCAAGGTCGAATCAGTCCGTATCGAGCTGCATATCGTGAAGCTATGTCCACTGCATGTAGAGTGACCCCTCCTGAGGACTATTCACATCGCTACTCCACTGGAACAGGTTTTGTTCTTTCGTGCAAAGTTTCTGAATACTACTGATGGGTCAAAATGTTTTAGAACTGGTCAGAAAATGGGTTTCCTTCTCACTTGGCTTCAGAATGAGAGTTTCTTAACCTCCAAAAATTTTAATTTGAGGAAGGTGGGTGGTAAAAAGGAGTGGGCAGGATGTTGCACTTTAAGATTGCTAATGACATACATATTTTGCAATTCGCCTGAGATCAAATCGGCCAATCGTACAAATAACTAAAGCCTAATGAAATATTCTATAATAGGGTTTCTTGACAACCAGCTGACTGTATGAATTCTCTAATAAAATTTCCTTTGTTGTAAGCCGACTTCTTATTATATAAAACAAAAATTGGTATGCAAATTTCATGGGACTTTCCGACATCCATGGAATATTTAAAATGTAATTGGTCAGTTTTTGCGATTCGACGACTGGGACAGCAAATAGAGCATTAATAGATTGCTAACAACACTTCATTTTCTTGTTTATTCCACTTGGAATGCAACACGAATGAAAAGATGCACTCCGATATCATATTCATCTATGTTGATATACCGCATCGCGGTAATCTTAACTTTGGAGTCATTTCCGGTCTTCACTGAATTATAGGTATTTCCATTTTGTCAATACGAAATTTAGCCGGAAACCGTTTCCAGTTTACTGTTCGATGAGAGCGATTTGTTTTTTTCAATACGAGTTGTGGTTATAAAGCCCTCGCAATGTTTATTTTAAAATGCTGTTTTTAGTGTTGTCAGGTGCGGCAATGACTGACCATCCAATAGATGGCTATCGAGTCAGCTATAGGCATCCGTATGACTTACCGAGAGCCACTGAAGAAGATTTGAGGGATGCACAAGGATTACCTTCTATTTTGGCGATACGCACAACAACGACAACAAGACGTACTCGATCGTTAGATCCTATAGGCACGAGAGTATAATTCTGAGCGTTAAAAGTATCTTTCAAAGAAGTTACTAATTTCTAAAATTAAAAAAGTTCTAAAATTTCAAAATTTACTGCACTTTTAATCATCTATAAATGCCTAACTATGGTTTAATGTATACTGCCATAATAACCTCGTTAGATCAATTGTATAGTATTTGTGATGCTATATATTTTTGATATTTTTTCAAACTCATTCATACTGATTGATCAAGTTGTAGATATTTGTAGATATTTGTAGATGTTTGTAGATATTTAAGTGATCATATTTAGTGGTATATTCAAGTGCATGAGACGTTGTGAAACAAAGTGTTGAATGCCCATATTTTATAACACAAACAATATTAGCGTAATGGGAGGCAAAATGCAAGAAGGGTGTAGGAGGAGGTTCAGATAAGTGTAGTGCTGTCTTCGCTCAATTCAGCGTAGGTCATCTACGCAAATTCCAATGAATTGGCTCTACAAGTATAGTTGTGCTATCTTGTTCCAATGAATGCGAAAAATTTTCTCTCAGTACTCGCGTTAGCGCTGTCTTTGCTTGGTGCATTGGTGAATCTTGGGTGTATTTATCATTTGATATCCATGATTTGAGATGTTTTAATCAGAGTTGGCCTAAAATTTTTTCGAATATTTAATCAAATAAAAAAGGAATTTTTATGAACTTCAACAAATTTGCATATTTGAATTATATAATAACGTTGCAATCCCCATGTGCACTTATACTTAAATATTTTTTCACTTGATAGTTACAACTCGTGAATGTGAATTATTGATGGCAAAATTTTACTCATTTAATCTGCACAAAAGGATCTATCTCTTTCTCTATCAACTTCAGCTTGCTATAACAGCTTTGAAATTGCTTAGTAATAGTTGGAACTGCTTAAATTTTAGGTGTATGCGAAAATTTTGCAATTTTTTTAAGATTCCAAAATAAGAAAGTACATATTTAGTGTAGAGTTTATATGAGTTGTTGATTCGTTTAAAATATGTATGAACTATTGTATGGATTTTATTATTTATTGTTACCTATGCAGCTTGTTATTTCAATCAGCTGTATTCATATCAGTTAAGATTCTTCGCTGATTTTTTTCCCACAAGTTTTTCCACCTATAATTTGTATTTGTAAATACTTTTGTCGAATATTGCACACTGACTAATATAGATATTTTCATGATTCTATTTCATACGTTCATTCTGTTTCCTAAAAATAAAAGAGCTGAAAATATCGAAATTTATTATTTAATGGTAAAATTGTTTTTATTTTATGGTAATGAAATTATTTTTTTCATTAAAAAAATCTGAGAAGTAAAAAAAAATATTTGAAAATGAAAAATTATTCTTAAATCATTCTATATTGCATTTGAAGTTTTAACTATCACTTTCGCTAATGCTCTTTATCTATATAAATACATTTTTATTTCTTTTAATTTCGTTTACGTTGTAATGTGAATATTTTTGTTATTATTTTTCATTAATCGTTCAATAATGTGGCTTCAAATTAATCATTGCCGTCAGTTACATTCTTTTATTATTTGCTTTTGTGGATTTTTTTTTCTGATAAAATCGGAGACAATTATGTAGATATATTCTAGAAATATAACCTACAATGAATTCATTATAATTATTGCTGTTAAAATACTGCGATTTTGCAGAAAACAATAAACGTATATAAGTTCGAATAAAATACAGCAAGCAAGTTGGGGGAAGGGGGGGGGGAAGGGATAAACAAAATCCTATCTAGAGTATGCTATAGAGTTAAACAATGGTACTCTTTCTATAATATAGTGTCGTAAAAACGAAATATTAAACATATTGAGAAAACTTGTACTGAAAGAAAATAGTGGTAAACAACGATAGAAATAACGTAAATATGAGCGAATACTTCTAATCATTACTGTCAACCGGAAGTAAAAATTCAAAGAGAAAGGGGAAACGTTGTTTATATCTGCCCAAATGTGGACGATTTTGATGTGAATGGATTATTCAATTAGGTTCTCAAGAATTCCAATGAGTTTTTCATTAATTTTGACAAAAACTATGCTTTCATATAAGCATATAATTACTGTCTTAAAAATTCAATTTAAATTTCACTATCCCGAAGAAAAAAAGCACTCATAGTTCATATAACTATCCCGAAAAGCACTCAAAAGCACTCTTTCAATTCAATACTTATGATATCTGCCGCATTTGATTGATTATGAAAGTAAAGTTACCTGATACAGTGATTTTTTTATGACATTTGAGAACAGTTTACTATGGAAAATTGTTAGAAAACTTTTTGACAATTAGAATGTGACCTTCATGAAATATGCTTTTTTTCAATACTCTAAATTCATAAAAGTAAATTGCTGCGATTATTAGTTACTAAAATTTTTGAATTCTGGTTTTTTTTCTCAATTAGGTTTTAGTACCACGATTGATTTTTATTGAATGAGGAGGAATTTTGTGAAAATGAGCATGCTAGCGATTATATGGATCACCTTTTCATATATTTTGCAAATCACTACGGTAGCTAAATCGTTAAAAATGGCAATCATTTTCTTTTCATATTTTATCGCTTTTTATATTGCATATTTGTATTCGTCTTATATTTTATACGTATTTTTACGCCTTTTTTATGTGAGACAGTGAATGAATAGACGAATAAAACATTCAACATTCATTCAAGCATTCTAACACCTATCTCCGGCGATTGAGAATTACCAAGCAGTGGAACGTTTTGGATTTGTACAATTAACTCAAAGGGGGGGGGGGGAGGGGGGGTTTGCAATTCCCATTTGTAAAATGATTGCATTTGGAAGCCTTCAATGGTCTAATTCAGAAGGCATGGTAGATGATGTTGCTGTATGCAGCGAAATTTGCATTTCGTAGGTTTGATCAGCTTTATGGCTCCACTGAGGTCGAACTCCATTGACAGGTGAAATATATTTAATTTTCCTTCGCTGATATTTATAGCTTCAATATTTTTCAATGATTCCTTAATGTTCGACCTGTAAAAATCGACTCGTGAACGGCTGAAAAAAAGTAGTGGTAGGCATTTGCAATGCTAAAGCAGTTTTAACCGGTGAATAGATGATTGATTCATCAGTGAATAGATGATTGATTCTATTTGTTCAACATCGATGGTTGTTCTCCTATTTCAACGGCTTTCATTTATGTTGCAAATTTTTCTTTTTATTTGTAAAGTGCAATATGATCGCCTCATGTTTGTGCATATATACATACACATGGTGTGTGTGTGTGTGCCTATCTCATAGTTTCGCATTGTGAGTCACAAATTTTTTTACGAAGAAATTTTGTGCATATAGCTTCTGCAATATATTTTCTTCATTTCACTTCCCAATGAATAATTTTTGAAGCTGTAATTGGGTTAGCTTAATGGTAAATATATGATCTCAGAACGAGCTTGATCATAACAGAATTGCTCCCACAAATTTTTACTTTTCTCGTTTGAAAATATAGGATCATAATGGTGCATTTTTATTTAATTTTCATTCCCGATCTTTGGTTTCTGATTTCTATAATATCGTTAGCTTTCCATCTGCATTTCGAAGAGGTATTGCAAGCTGATGCATGCATATGTGCTCTACTTCTGCTGGTGTTTTGCATGATTCATTCCTCTACGGTAACTGTATCACTAAATGAGATTCAACGCTTATTTTATTCTGGATAGATTGCACTGTGGTTATTTCTCTTATGGTTTGGTATTTAACGGATCCAAGCAATTTTTGTCTTCGCCTTGACCTCAAGACGTATATGTAAGTGTCCATCTATAGGTTCGGTAGTTTGAGCTCCGAGACCATTGAAGCTGGAGTTGTGGAATTTGGTGACAATAATGTGCACAATAGAGCGTGACAAGTTAGCTCTACAGTGTTCCACATTCATTTCGAAATCATCTATAGACATAAATCTCAGAAAAATTTGCATACGTTTTGTATCGCTTGGATTTTCGTTTCGCACTAAACGATTAAGGGGACGGTTGAGGATGACTCTTAATGGAGTTTTTGCATATGTTACAGAACCATTATGATAAAGCTGTCAATTCAATCATTCCAATCTTTACTGGTGGGATTTAAAACTTATTGATGTACAGATTGAAAAACAGAAGCCACATATCGTGTCACTCTCTTCCGGCATACTTCTCTGCCTATTCATTGATTATATTGTTTTCATTTATTTCTTTTTTTGTTGTTACCAGCTGGATGTGCAATAAGGAGTGAATGTTTTAGAGGAAGATATCAGTTCTGAATATCTTATGGGAAATACTTGGTTAGGAAGCTAACTACCAACGATTGCGCGTATTAAAACTTCTAGATTATTATTTGAATTGGTTGAATTTAAGAGGGTATCTTATCATAGATGAAAGATTGTTGAGCATGATCAAGATCTACTAAGTTGGATGAGGTAAGGAGAGAGAGAAGATGGAAATGATTAAGTCATCATCACTTGTTTGTCCCAATCGAGGGTTAAAACGAATAAAAGCACTCAATATATAACAGAATCGCATTCAAAGACTTCGAATCAATATGCATTCACATATGCATCATTCATTCATCTTACTATTTACCTAAGGTATTCTGTTTACGAGTAAGCCAAGTAGTAATTCTGCTTCATTCACGTTTTCCCATCTTTCAAGGCATTTTTGCCTGCCTATTGTGCGCTTACTTCTAAAAATATATGAAGTATTTTTTTGATTACTTGATATTGGCCACCTCATCAAAACAAAAAAAAAACACTGAACCCAATTATAAGAACAGTTATTTTCTATGGAAATTTTAAAGAATCGCAGCCTCTCGGTTTCATCACAACGAAGTTTTATCAATGATCAGTCATATCACTGTTTATTGGTTATTGATGCAAATCGTTGATTCATTCTGTTGTTATGCAAAAAAAAGTACACATCATATGGGCTGATGCGTTCCGTCATTTCTTTTGCTTTATTGAAAAAGATTGCGGTATCATATTTTTTTGAAAAATTTCGACAAATATTTGCCCACAAATGTTCCTCAGCGATCTTTTCCGACTGTCACTAATGCTGAAGACTATGAGACGTATAATCTGAAAGTAAACTGCCAACGTAATGTTGCTATCGTAATTCACAAAAACCGGTTCTTTATTCAATTATTTTTGTGCGCTATTGCCAGCCGCTTTGTTGCTTATTCATATTTTCGCTTGATATGTTTTCATTAGTACTTATTTTATTTAATAATCTTATTTCTTCGCACTTTGTTGGAGCTGTATAATGGATTCCAGCTTGAATTGTACGGATCGAATATATCTGTCTCAATGTTTGTCTTTAGAAACTTATGACTCTCTAATATTAGATATGGACTGCTTCGAGGGCAGTGATTTCATGCAAGAATGATGATTTATTTGGGCAATTTTGCATTATTCAATCGAAGTCGAATGATGAATAGTATGCCCGTTGAGACTGCTGTTCTTATGAAACTTTCCGGTAAAAATATGACCATGAAAAATTGTTAATATTTAATAATATGAAACTGGTTTTCGTCTTAGCCGTTCTATTTCATATAAAAATTCGCTTTTCTCTTCATAGATATCACCGTGATGTTTTTTTATGAGTTTTAATTCAGAGAACATTTTTCTTATGTAAAAAAAAGGAAATTAAATGAAAAGAGCTTATAATGATTAGCAAATGCTAAGAAAATAGCCATCCTTCGTTGTAATTTTACGCCATCATCTCTTTTTTTTTGCTTACTTATGTTATTGCAGTTTTTCTTCAATTAGCTACATATTTATCGATTAATATTGTTGATTATTCCACTAAAACCGATGCATTATATCGATATTTATTTCATAACTAAAACCGATGCATTATATCGATATTTATTTCATTACCTGGTTAAGCCAAAATTAGATGTTCATTGATGTTATTCATAGATGCAATATAACGTTGAAGAATCCACTAATTTTTTGTTGATTAATCATATTCTACTTTCACATCATTCAATGCAATTTTTTTTTATTTGATGAAAACAATGATCTGTTGACAATTTAGGTCATAGAAAACGCGAAAAATTGGTCAACATGACTAAAAAATTAGTCGAAATAACCGTTCGCATGTTTGAGCTCCAATTATTTTCTCGTTGGCATAACGCTCACATAAAAATTAAGGTGATATTAGTAAAAAGATGAGGAAATAGTCACTCTATCAGAGAACATTTGTGCAATCTTACAACTCGCTGCTAATATGTTATTTTGGGATACTAACGTATCATCGATCGGGATGAGCGTAAAATCGTACTTTTGACTCATCGATTGATAGATATTCACAAACGTTAGCTAGTTGTTTCTTCATTCAAATTCTTCATTGGTTTTTTTTAGATTTGTTGCCATGACCGAATTTTTTTTTTATTATTTCAACTTTTTTTTTCGCTTTTTTTTGCAAACTTTATCTTCTTCAACATTATCCAATTCAACGCTCTTGAGTCTACTAAATCGAAGCATTTGGTATAGCATTTTTAGGTTATATAGAACAATTTTTTTGCCATAATGGCAAATTTTCGACACTGGAAATGACCTAAAAATCAAATGAATTAAATTTACGAATCAACATAGAACTACTGACTTAATAAATAAAGAAAATAAAAAGTAAAAAGATTTTGGTGAGTTCTTCCTATTTAAAACATCGATGCAAATTAATTTCTCATCTTTATGGTTTTTTTTTTGATGCATGAAATTCTAATACACAGCAATCATAGAGGTGAAAATTTTTGAGTCGAAGAATTCATATTTCAGCCATAATAACAAATGAAAAAGAAGGAAAAAAAAGTTGGAAAATTGTATCGAAAATAATTGTGTGTACATTAGAGTGAAATTTATCATTTCCCATCATTATATGCGTGATTTTTTCGTTTTTCTTTCTGCCATCTCCTCTGTCGTGTTTGTCTCCACATTAGATTATTATTGTATTTGAGATTCAATCTCTCAACTATAATTTAAATTCTAACTCAACGATTTATGATTGATGTTGTGCATTAATAGATTAGATGATGTAAAGGGTAAAAAGAGTTGATTATATTCGTGTTCATTATTCATGCATCATATATATATATATATATATATATATATATATATATATACATGCTTAGAGGTCGTTTTCTAACAGAGAAAATCTGCTTAGACGAGATTTCCCTGACCTTCTTGAATAGTTTCGCTATATTTTTGCTCAGTTGCTGATGTGCGACGGAAGCATTATGTCTATGCATTTATATGTGATTGTATATTTGTCTGTCTATCTGTCTATCAGGTAGTTTCAATTCGAGAACCATTCGATAGTTATGGTGTACACTACGGTGAGGTCTCCTTACCTATTTTTCATGCCTGCCCATGAACATTAGAGAGTTGTAAACATTAAAAAAAAATCGCTTAAGTTTTGTGCTGATAAAGTTGCAGTAAGAAAGAAGCACTTGAAGAAGCTCATATGAATGGTGCTGTTAATTAATATAAGAGAGCTATTATTCTGCGTTTTTACTATTTGTTAACAACTCACGGAACTAGCTTCAAGTGGTGGACAGAATACAAAAGCACATATTGCGCCAGATCTCGTGGAGTGTTTCCCCACTTTCTACTTTTTTTTTTACCGGAAACTTTCTACAGGAAGCGACCATTTTGTCATTCTATTCTTAGAGTTAGGTAGAGGTATAGACAGGTTTCCTGCATTATACGAAAGATGAGCGGCTGTATGCACTAACGAGCAGAAGCAAAGAAATTTCCACTATTTTGCGTTGCAAAGTATATCAGCAAATTAAACGGTTGCGTCGTACATCTGTTTTCCATTTCTTTGCGTCACATGAGCTTGAACTATGGCTTTGATTTGTTAATCTATTTCGCCTAAATTTACCTAATTCCACGGTTCGTTTTATTAGATGGACTTAACTTACCTAATTCAGTTCTTTGCTAGCCTCTAGTGGTAACCATGATGCATGTGAGAGGAGATAAGGATTGAAAATCGATGGAGAGGAGGAAGGGGGATTGGACAAGTGTCCTCTATCGTTCGATATCCAAGGAGATTTCTTGAGATTACGCGCTAACCCTCCTTAGCATCGATTTCGATCGATTTGCATTGTATTGCTGCGAGGAATACTTCCACCATCAATGCAAGCGATTGACATTTCAATGCCGAGTTTCGAAAAAAAACTTCACAAAGAAATATCACCTCGAAGGTTCGAGGTCGGAAACGAGTCCGCACACAATAGAGAGAACACTTTGCAACCTCTAATCATCGGAAAGAAGCAAAAAAAATGAAGGAGAAATACCTTCCTTTCTGACCTTTCCTTGTTCCTCCCCTTCTTCCTTCTTCCTCTCTCAAGGATATCGTTTGTAAATTTTTGAGCTCGATAATTTATATCCTTGATAAATTGCTCGTAGAAATTGGCAGCCTAATTAAAAGCCCAATTTTTTCAACCCCGACATTTAAATTTGAGCCATTAGATAACGATAGAATTCTCGATTTTTCTTTTTTTCAAATCAATAAAATTGGAAAGGCGTATTTGCAGGTTAGGATCGAAGAATTGAACAGCAGAAGAGTTTTTCAGGGACGATGACGAAATAAGCGAGCGCTGTTGCTGCCTAGATTGAATTGGCCAAACATAATTGCGTAGAACAACGTTTTCGTGTGCTTATATAGTGAGCGCAAAAGTGGATATCCAAGCTGTATCCGTATTCTCATCCTTGATTCTCCTCGTTTTTTTTTTTTTGAGGATCGGATTTCAGTTTCTTGGCATAGATACGTGCTAGATTCCATCATCAAAATTTCGGTCCTGGAATCTCGGAAATTCTATCTCTTCTAGAGTTCCGCCTTCAGTTTAAGTTCCAGGAATAACAAATTTTGCATCGATTCCTTAATTGCAACTAAGAAAAAACATTTGTCTGAGAGAGTGCTATTAGTTTGTTTATGCCGTTCTGCCATAGACGATTTCTTCCTTTTCATCTACACAGTTATTCATTGTTTAGGTATCAATAATCAACCCTACTTCTGCCAAAAAAAATGCTTTTACTAATGAGCAGTTGCTGCACTCTTTGTTTTCAAGGCGTCATATCCACTTTGATCATTAGGGTCAAGTCAGGTTAGTATAGCTGTCGTATTATGTGATCGATGATTCGGAAATTGGAAAAATAAGCCAAAAAAGAGTACGTAGGAAGATAATGGCGGATAATTTCACTTGTATATTACGAATCGAACTTCCGTTGATTAGGATTGGAAGTCACTTTTCCTTAATTAATTCATAATATGGTACTATAGACTATATTGGTGTATGATATTCGATGTTTTTTTCTTCTTCTTCCGTTGTTTGCCGCGCGTCTTTTCCGCTCATGGCTATAATCGTTCAATAAGCGCAAACTGCTAGTCCAAACAGAACATCAAAACCGCTTTCCCTTCCATCCCTTCCCCATCTTCCCCTTCTTCCCGGTCTTTCCATCTTCTAACTGGAAAATGTATTAACAAATATTTTGCCTCTCTCATTTCAGATTGGATGGAAAATGAGAGAGAAAGTAGGAGATAATTCAACTCTGTTAATTTGGCTATTAAGGACTTGAATGTTCCACATAGGTGCGCTTCCCCTTTTCCGCGTTTTTTTATAATTTTCGATAATTCTTTAACTCATTATCTTTGAGGGAGTTGTCATTTTCAAATTTACGACCGACTACTGCCAGCTTAAGTTTGCGCTTCAATAATTGCTAAGCTATAAGAGGTTACTATTTCATAGTATGGCAAAACCATACTGGGAGAGAGAATTACTAGATTTGGTCTTATTTCAGTGGGCGTCGAAAGTAATTAGGTAATGATGCACTGGTTTTGCCATCAAATACATCAGAATCTCAGAAAAAATTTGAATTTTCGGACAATTTTTCTTAGAAATGTTTGAATTGCTGGCTGTTTGAATTTTCTGCAAAATTTTCGCTGTTTTTTCAATACTCGCTTAACTTCAGACTATGAGGATCACTCATTTCCTGAAGATGTTGAAATCTGTAGCTTACCCTCCTCGACTGGTGCAGCAGAAGCAGGTGAGGAAGTGGGGAATGGGAAGAGGATATTCAGGTACACGAATAGGTATGTTGTCCAGGTAAAGTCTCAATAATGAGCGCACAAATTGCAGCAATAAATCTACGTGAACACTCGTTTGACGTGCTTTTTTTTTTTTGCAGAAAGTACGAGTCACCCGAATAGTAATGCAATCGACTCAGGCTGTCGATAAAAAGTTGTGTAAGATAGAACGTTAGATTGGAGAGTATTGAAGAGGAAAGCAGAGAATTCGAAAAAAAAAAAAACAACACGAAGAGTGCACTAATGTTTGGGGCTCAGTGTATAGTAGAGTGATGGACGTCGGACAACATAGGGACGTGCAGCGATGCCTTCAATTGTGCCGTGAGGGCTTCCTTCTAAGGCGTGTCAAAAACGCTCGTATTGGACCGCCTCGTAAGGTGTTCATCCAGGATGACAAATATTTCTGCTATCTTTCCGGAGGATTTTGGAAAATACTTCCTGTCAAGCTTAAATCAGGTTTATTTTTTGTTTTATTTCTTCATTTTTTGTTTATTGCATTTGAATTTTTCTCTTTTATGATTTGACTTCGTTCTGAGGATTTTTTTTAAATTATAAACTTATTTAAATTCTCATTCTTTCAAGTTTTTATAATAGAAGAAGGCAACTTATTACTACTACAGAATGTACTTGATTCAAAATTGTATATATTAGTAGTATTTTAAATGGTGATGGTCTTATGATTCTATCGCGATTACGTTTCACTAAAACTCGCAATAAGTGAATATCGATGAATTGTTACATCATTTCAAGCATTCTATTCCATTCCATTCCTTTTTCATTTTTTCCCTTATTTGAAATTTTTTTATTGTGGCAGGTAAATTTTTGTGAGAGAAAGAAGCCATGAATTGGGTAATTTTTATTGAATGATGAAAATTTTCAAAAATTTCAGCAACGAGTGAATACAAAATACCTTCAGTGTTTGTTGAATTGAAGTTTAATTGTGTTGAAATCATCCCAGAAGTGTACTAATCTTGAGGTCAAATCCCACCTGCGGATAAATCATTCCAGGAATTATGGGATTATGAGGTCAAGTCACGCTTGTGGATGAATCACTCCAGAAATTTCGGGATGTGAGGTCCAATCCTACTGGCGGATGAAAATTCTCCCCGTTATTTTTGTACTAATTTATAATTTTTTGCATAAATTGCAGCACAATAAAAAATTTCAAAAATCATTGGTTTTTGTTAAAGCGATTAATATATCTCCATAATTTGCATAGAGAAGAGGGAGGAGAGAAAAGAGAGAGGACAAGTTTGAATCAACTTTTTGAGCCCATTTATCTTTATATATATCCATCATTTATGTTCGTAGATATGGATCAATTAATAACTAACAGTTGCTAAGTTATTTTTCCAGGTTTTTTAAAAAAATATTTTCTATATTCACATTTCTAACGCATTTTTCAATATTCTGTCGACAGCGATTCAAAAAAATTTCATCTTTCTAGTGGAAATAAGTGATTTATTCGAAGTACGTACCGGATTCAGTACCGATAATCTACACAATGCGGCTAAAAAATTCTCATTTCGCGAAGTGGCATCGGTTCGATTTTGTTTTATCCTTTTTTTAAAAGTTTGTTTCAAGCATAGTGGGCAAGATGCCAAAAAGTACCTTTTGCTATTTTTTGCCAAAATGTTTGAGTTGAAGATATCAAAGCGGATGGTTGAAAGGTGAACATTTGAAGAGTGACATATCCATGGCTTTGATTGCCGACTGCCTCGAGGGGCTTGATCTAAAAAAAGTTTTTCATTACCCAATATCGTTGATTTTTAGGGCATTGCATTCCATTTATATTCCTCGTCCTACATTATCTGGAATGCATATTTTATATCTCCATGCGCATGTATTATTTCAGAAATTTTTCTATATCAATAGCATATGCGAAGATGTAACATTGATGGTAAAGAGTGTTTTTAAGATTTAACAATTTTTTTTAGAATTTAAGATATTTACAATCGGAAAATTCACTATAGACTTTGCAAATTGCTCATCTTTTCTTTTTGAAGTAATGGAATGAGTTTTTTGCATTTCAAATTATTTAAATTCGAAATATTCAAAGATCATTTAAAATTGATCATCTATTCTCCTGGAAATCCTGAAACAATATTTACTAAAATGACGTCATCTTGAGGCGGAAATGTGCTTCTCAGTTATTTTTCAACGGACGCAATTCCTTCACAAATCAGTCGATTTTGTTGCCGATTCATTAGAAACGCGTAACACTTTCTTCAACGCTTTACAATATTTGATTAACATTAAGAAGAAAGAACGTTTATTCTTCGATGAAAAGCAATGGATTGCCGAGAATTTTCGACAAGCAGATATTAACAAAAATGGTTAGTTATTACTGTTCTAATTGAGCGAATAACTAATTCCTGGAATTGTTACGGTATTGGGAGTACGATAGCAGTCCGTGTAAGCGATAACAACTTTAAGTAAAATCTTCACGTTCTGAAAATTTTTCCTCCCATTGTGTCTAAAAAAATTCCTGAAATCAACATTAAAGGTCTACATTTTCTATTTCCCACAGGGGTTGCCTGACTGAAAGTATTCGGAATCTAGTTTCATACTATCTCATATTCTACAATAATATTTCTTCTTCATATCTATTCCATTATATTTATCGGGAATATTAATAAATCCGATCGCATAGTTGTGGCAACAACTAAGCGGAAGTGGCTTCGTTTTTTCTTATTCAAACCATTGCATCGAAGAATATCGGAAGATAGATTGAATAGGGGCCTATTAATGCCACCGAAACATTGCAGCAACGATTATTTTATTTTTAGTGTAAACCGATGAGCGGCCATTTTTGAAAAATGCACTATTGCTGATCATTATGAATGAACCATTGAATTCTTTAACCACAATTGACAGTCCTTATTGTTTGTGCAGCTGTACATCAATACAAACAAAAACCACTTCATGATGGGTAAATTTTGTTACTATCGTGTAACAAATATGGCGATTGCTATCTTTCTACGCTTTGGTGGTTAGCTGAGGTCGCAATCAGATTTAGTGTTGGGCAAGGTTAAGCTCATCTTTTTTTTGAAATATAAAGTTTTTTTTAAAGTGAGTTCAGGATGCGGACACAAAGAAAACAGCAACAGGTACCGGTGATCACCTTTTGGATGAGGATGAGTTCGTGAACTTTTTTGCTCGACTCACTGAAAGGCGTGACCTCGAGCATATCCTCAGGATGTTTAGCTCATCACATGAGGAGACTTTCACTGCCAATGATTTGCGGCGTTTCCTTAGCACTGAACAACAGGTGAATTTTTTCTTTCATTTTTTGTTGTAGTATGAATGCATTTTTCTATTTGTAAATTTTTTGTAGTAGTGCATAATGAATCGGCTAGTAAGAGTTATCGTAGGAGGTGGAACTGAACTCAACATCTCCAACTTAGCGGTCGGTTGCTATACTGACTAAGCTATCAGAAGTTGGCTTTCTAATGTACTAATTTATATTCACCACGAGTTTGTATTTGTTTTTTCATGTTTATATTAAAACACGAAGGATCTTTTTTCCGCTTCGGTTTATTCCATTGAATTTCAGAGATAATCGTTTCTCTACCGCAAATTGCCTCTTCATTTTTCTAATATAGTTGAGTGGGTACAAGGACTTCAATGAAAAAAAAAATTTCTGCCCTAGAACGGTATGGATTAGATATTTGTGAAAACTTTCGACTCTGGCTAGATTCGAACTAATGGCTTGTTGCTTCAATGGATTGTTGCTTTAACTATTTGGAATAGTGTTGAATGTATTTTTGAGCGTTACATTGTTAGATTTAATTTCACAGAAATAATATTCAAATTAAGAGAAGATGCATAAAATCTTTGGCTATTTTCATAAATTATATCGCCATCCGTTATGATTCAAAGCGATTTTCCTAAAGAATTCACTACGCTTTATGATCTCTATTCTAATCACATAATTTGCAAAACTAATCTCGTCATTTCCATATTTAATCATAGCTGCATTTAATCGTTTCCATATACTTTACTGGCCATTAATCCACTGTGAATAATTAATTTATTCATACTTATAATGCATCTGTGAATCCCCTACTAATATTATGATGATCGAAAATCACGCAGTTTATAATATGTCTTATATTTATCAAATATGAAAATTAGAGGGAATCTTGGCAAACAAGAGATTATCTGAGTGTATCTTCGAAGAAACGAGTAGATTTAATAGTTTTAAATTTTAATATAAGTTTCAGTTTCCCAATGTCGATGATAAGAAAGCGCACGAAATTCTTGAAGAATTTGAAACAGGCAAGCAAGAAGGACAACACAATAAGCTGATGGGCCCACTTGGTAAGCCTTTCGTAGAGATGTGTTTTTCACTAGTAGAAGTGTGGTGGGGTGGGAGGGGAGGCAAGAAGGGGATGAGGAGAAGAAAAGGAAAAAGGAAGAGGAGGAATGGGCCGGATGGGAGGAGTAAGACCATTTAGTGGATTTTCGTCAGCTTCTTCAGTCGCAGTGGGATATAAGTCAGCTTCTTCAATCGCAATGGGGAAATATCATCAAGCCAGGTCATGAAACAGTTTTCCAAGATATGAACCATCCACTCACTCATTACTTCATCAATTCCAGTCATAACACATACCTCACTGGATTACAGCTGAAGGGTGATGCAACAGTCGAAGGATATATCAGTGCACTCAATAAAGGAGCTCGACTTCTAGAATGTAATTCACCAAATTTTTATTGCTGTGAATGGTTATTTCTCTTTCTTGAAATACGACTGTTTTTGGTGATGTGTTTATTAGTCTCGCGCAAGAATTTCTAGGCTCGCAACAATTCAGATTATATTCTTCTATTAGAACATTCCTTAGCCTTATTGATGATAGAACGAATGATATTCTATTTTTGCATTTAAAAAATAAACTAGATGTTGAATACTTATTCCTCTAAATTCAAAGATTTTCAAGTTTTAGCCCCTATATCGTTGTATTTTCTTATTCTCCCCTTCAGTATTATATCCCTCTCTTTTTCATTTCTTCGTTCTTATCTAAAAACCATTTTCATCGTCATAAACCTGCTCCCTTCTTCGTCTATATTTTTGTTTCGTTGCCCTTCTCCCTCATATAGAAAATAGCTGATTTGTTTCAGAACCTTAATCCAATTTTTAAAAATAATTCCGCTTAATTTTTCTCTTCTTTCAATAATTATGATATCTTCATCTTACTGAATAACTGAAATATTTTAAAAAAATCTAATGATTTTCGGTGAATTCTCTCAGCTATTCTAAATTGCCGCTTATTATCCTTTATCATTCTTCACCCTTCCTTTGGTGCTCTTTATTACTTTTATGTGCTTTTAATTATTTTTTTACCACATTATGAATAGTTTTAGAATATTAAAAAAATAGTTTTTCAGTAGACGTTTTCGATGGAGATCATGGTTTACCTTGTATTACTCATAAGCACACATTAATTGGTTCGATAAAGTTACGTGATGCACTCGTCGCAATTGATCTAAATGCATTTAAAACAAATCCATATCCGGTGATACTTACTATTGAGAATCATGTCGGTCTACCTCAACAGAAAGTTATGGCGAGAATTTTCAACGAGGTTATTCATCGTTTTTCTTTCTACATTTTTGCATAATTGTCTGTCTGTTTGTCTATCTATCAGTGAATATATCTGTCTATCGGTTTGTCTGTTTTTTTTTTCTTCGGTAATTTCAGTTCGCAGGTCAATGCGTTCAAAAGGGTGCACGAAGTCTAATTCGATTTCTCTAGAGAACAGGATATTAGAATAATTTTTAAAAAATTTTCTAGAATGGCCATTTTTCTTTTGGATTTGAATGAATTTTGAAATGCAAATATTTTTAGTGAAAATTAGTTATCCACACAATACTGCATTTATTTCTCAATGAAATCATTTTCAATGTATTATTGAATTTTATAAAAATTCATATAACTTATTGCCGAAATTATTCACATATAAAATTTGAGAAGATGACGCAGCTTGTACATTCTGAAAGCGATAAATTCTCATCTCTCATCATTAGAAATTGTTCATTGGAATCAATTCAATTACATTCATTTACAGGTATTCGGTGACAAATTGTATATAAGACCGAACAATGGTGCCACAACTCCACTACCATCACCGAATGCACTCAAATATAAATACCTATTGAGGGGGAAAAAATTACCAACCGAATCAGCACGTGATCGACATTTCGATAAAGAAAACGACGAAGGTGAAGAGAATGGATCGAAAAAAGAAATCAAACTTGATCCCGAATATTCACGACTTATCTCACTGCCTTCTGTCAAATTATCCTCTAATATTTACGAAGATATTCAAAAACGTGAGCACTTTTTTGCATATTGTTTATAAGTTCTTCAATTAAAACAAGATAGGCGTGATATTTGTGCTCATAAACATATTAAAAAAGTTGAACCTTGTTCAAATATTCGTTTAATTAGCTCGAGAATCAGAGGATTTGTCGCACGCGAATGCTTCTTTAAGTTAGGACTAAGACTAAGTTGTTGACAAGCCGAATGTTGACCACAGTAAAGAAGAGTTTTTTCTATCATGGCAGCTTTAAATTTTCTTCCCCTCCCTCTTCCCAACCCCCTCCCCCCGCCTACCATTCCCTCCCCTGCTTTCCATTTCCTGCGTCACCCTTTGTATATGCCTACAAATTCGATTAATGCATTTATGATCTCGGTTGGTCTCCACGGTAGTCTAAGTGGTTTCGAAGTTTAAACACCTTGTAAGAAGATAATATGATGAGTTTTTATATGCTAATATTATGGTGCTATAGATCCAATGGATGGTTCACCCTCACTTTCCGAAAGCAAAGTGCAGTCGATTTTGGAATCCTCCTCAACCCTACCAGCCTATACGGCAACTCGACTCGTTAAATCCTATCCAAGTGGATTACGACAAGATTCGAGTAATATGGATCCAATGCGATCGTGGCTATGCGGTATTCAATCGGTAGCGATGAATATGCAAAAAAGTGGCGAATATCTGGATATTAATACTGCACTTTTTCGTATTAATGGGAATTGTGGCTATGTTCTCAAACCTGATGTTCTTCTTAGAGGACTCGGTACGTTCAATGATCAACTCTTCGATTTGAGTAGGGTTGTTGACTTTAATATCAATAGGATCTTTTTATGCTGCTTAAAAATGCCTATATATTATGAGAGTACGCTTTGATAACAGTAGATATTGCCATATATGTATATATGCGTTTTTGCTTTCTATTTTATTTGTTTAATTATTTGTAGTTTTTTATTTCTGCATTCAATTATTTATTTACATGCTCATTTCAAATTTATTACTGGGTAAAAAAAACTTGATATTCATAACGTCATTTGATTCTGATCTCGAAATTTAAGTTTTATTAAGTGAAATTTATTCAACTTAAGTTTAATTTTCGGCGAGTAACGGAAAAAAGAGTGAGTTTTTTTTTTTATCGAACTGAGCTAATTGCTTGAAAATGTGGTTGATATTTGGCACAAGCCTATAACATTATATAATGTTTATTAAAAATTTTACATAAATATTCCAACGTATCAACTATATTTTTATTGAAAATTGTCACAGGAGGTGTTTTAATTTTATTCATTAGTGATTTTTCTTGATTAATAATCAAATTCATCCCCTCCTCCCCCCAAAAAAAAAACTCCATTAAATCCCTAAAATGCAAATCTAGTGCTCAAAAATACGGCAGAGAAGCTGAGAAACTTTTTCTTTAGCTTAGATTTTGCAAATTTTATTCAACATTCAATGCCAATTTTTTATTATATAATTGCTAGAATGGATCTAGTTGACGAGATATCTGGATGGCGTTTTGCAAGTTCATTTAATTCATTTCAGTGAATTTTACTAATTGCCAACTTTTTTGAGATAATCGAATAATTTAATCGAGTAAACGAAGTAATTTAGTAAGTTGATCGTTGATACGCAATTATTTTAGATAATCAGCGGCCAATATTTACCAAAACCGGATACTTCAAAAGATATCGTTGATCCTTATATTAGTATGGAAATATATGGAATTCCAAGTGATGTGCATAAATATCGTAGTAAAGTTGTTTCGAATAATGGGTAAGTTATTTTATGCTATCATTTCCATCTGCATTGGGGAAAAGATTTCAGGTAGAATAATTTAGGAGGGATTTAGAAGAAGAAGGAAGTACTGGAGAGGGAATATCATAAATTACTTGCGGAAAAGAGAGCTACGGAATGTTATGAAGTTTAAATGAAGGGAAAAATGAGAGGAAACTTTTAGAAGATTAGAAAAATGTTCTAAGAAAAGAAATACTCCATAACGTTTTTGAGAACGACGTGGGCGAAAAAAAGGTTTGGGGGTAGGGGGGAGGGGGGATCCGGTACTTGAGTTTTCATTAGACGTAGCTCAGATTGAGTCTTGCTAAGTTCTGTTGAAGATGGGCTCCGCTAATGAGCAACGAAGATCCCGGACGTTTCTCTAATTTGCCACTAAACCTTTTAAAGATATAAATATATTATTTTCCTCTATTAGCTAGAGAATTTATAAATTTAAATTTCCCTATATTTAACACCATCTATTAGTTCAGATTTAATCCACAATGGAATGAGACATTCCATTTCGATTTGCGATGTCCTGAAGTTGCTATTCTTCGATTATGCGTCAAAGATTTCGATAAGACATCGGCGAATGATTTTATTGGTGAATTCAGTATTCCTGTTACAAGTATTCGACCTGGTCAGTTTTTTAGTCTATTCAAAAATTATTACTAGCTTCGTTTCATACTGAAGCTATGTTTATAATATCGTTGCGTTAAAAATAGACTCATGCAGCTATGTCATTAAACTTTTAGTTTCTACGACTGAACTTGAGCTTCAAGTCTCAGAAATGACGTTGAATTTTAGATTCAAACTTGAGCTATAAATTGAAATTTTGAAATTGAAATAAATTTATGTTTGTTTTTTTTTGTAGGTTATTCGCAGATACGTCTCAATACTGGTTATGCTCATACGCTAGACCCATCAGCATCGTTGCTCATACGTACAGCAATTGATTGAAGTTGATTCGATTGCTTGCTCGGGTTGTTGTTTGCCTTGTAGAAATAATGCAAACCATTTCTATAAATCGTTTTACGATCACTTAATTTAACTGTTTTTATGAAGTGATATTTGTTGAAATGGAAATTCTTATTGTTGAATTTATTTTTATTTATTTATTTGCATCAGAGTCTAGAATTTATACGTCTATCGCAACTTAAATTTAATAATTTAAAAAAAGAATTTTAATCCTCAAAAAAATTGCTCAAAAACTGTGGGTATTTTGATTTTTTTTTTGATATTCATATTTAATATTCTTTCCTGATCAAATAGGCCTAACAATCAGATGACTAACCGACTGCTTAACTACTGATTAAATTAATATTTAAATAACGAACTCATCGTTAATATCGCTGAAATTTTTATGTAGAGCTCAGAGAATATCATCGCGACGATTTATCACTGCATAGTTGCTTTTACTTGTAAGACTACGGTAGCATTTTAGTGAATTGGTCTATTTAGTGGTTTTTGCATTTTCCAAATTTGGCAGGCTATTCAAAATTAAATGCTCTTTGTAAATCGCTTACAATTGGATCGTTAGGTCGTTGAATCGATAGTTCTGCCAATGCTAGACGTAATTTTGGCCATATTAATTCGTTGAAATATATCGTTGTATTATCGAAAAATTTTTTCTCATCATATACTGCAAGAAATTCATATTTTTACATATCGATTAGCCACGTGATTGATTGCAATAGTTTCATGTGATTGCGAGACAACGGATTTTTCCATTGTCATTGAAAAACTATTTCTCATATTTTTTTTTAAAATAACGTACAGTAAGGAATAATGTGGATATTAGGAGATAAAAATGTGCAAATAAACCGAACTAGGTGAATTAAAAAGGGAGGAGGTGAGGAGTGCTAATTATTTATGGCGACATGTCTAACAAACAGGATATTCTGGTTCCTTTACATTCTTCTTTTCTGATCGTTAAATGGTAAGATTCTATGGGGCTTCAGTAATAGTAATCCATCCTCAGTATTACTTAATCGCTTTGAAATGATTGTTATAACGTTATAACACAACGGACATAATGCTTTCAGTTGTTAAGAGCGATACATACAATAATGGAATATATAGTCGTAGTAATGGGATTGAAGGGGTAATAATCAGTATAATGGGATTGAAGGGGTAATAATCAGTACAATAGTATCAATAAAATTACTAACGATCAGTGAAGAAGAAACGAATATCACGTTGTGCTTGAATGATATTCGCACTCGCATATACTCCAATCTTTCCGTTCATCCTGTTTGACATTATAAACTTTATTTGTCAGCTAACTGTTATTTCGATAAATTCAAACAATTTAATGCACATTGTCTCAAAAATATGCTTCATTTATAATAAATAGAGGATGCCAAAGTATGTGATACTATTTGCCTATGGTAAAACTATAGGAAATCATACGCAAAATGGTCACTTATAAGTCTTCCTATAGAACCAACCGGCTGTCCAGGTCCTCAGTCCAAAAAAGTGGGATTAACAATTTAATGCACATTGTCTCAAAAATATGCTTCATTTATAATAAATAGAGGATGCCAAAGTATGTGATACTATTTGCCTATGGTAAAACTATAGGAAATCATACGCAAAATGGTCACTTATAAGTCTTCCTATAGAACCAACCGGCTGTCCAGGTCCTCAGTCCAAAAAAGTGGGATTACTTTCACAGAACAATTCCGATCGATTGTTCTCCCATAAAGAATGGCCTTAAACACTATTAGAGCTTCCAGGATAGTCTAATGGAAATTTAGCACTGGAAAAGACACTTCATCAGTCCGAGATAAGCCTAGCGCAGTCTCACTAGTTTTTAAAATGACAAAAAATTGAAGCCAAGACAGAAATTACTTACGTATAGACATACATATACATAAATGTAAGAATGGAATTTGCGGCTGAATAGCCACATTAAATCAACAGTAATTTAACAAACACTTCAAGCTCACACATTACTTACATGATGGTCGAAAGCTTTTCTTAGCAATACTCATTTAGAAAACCTCATCGAAAATAACGATAGATAAGTTCGGGAAATTTTCTACTTAGCAACCGTTGTTCCTCCTTCTCTCTCCCATCTCCCACCCCATCTCCTCCTTTAAATGCATCTCCATCTTACTGTGATCGAGCATATTATTTCCGAACCACCTTGCCAAAAAAACCTTTGACTTTTTTGATAAACTTTTTGATCTGATGGTGGATCCCTACCCCATCAAACAATACCAATGCGTAAACAATTGCAATTGCGTATGTATCTGTCTGTCAATTTGCAAAAAAAAAGACAATAATTGCAAATTTAAATATTTGTTTTACACGTTTATTCGCTCATTTCATCGTCATTCTACAGCTGTGATTGTTGAAATACATTTGAGCAAGTGGCCCCTTCAGTCTCTGTTAACATCGATTATTGTAGTGATGGTAAGTGATTAAAATTGCTTTCGATTGGCAACCGATAGAACGCATTCCATTGCAATCGAAATTCGGCTAGAAAAGAGCAAATTCGAAAATTTTGTTCAATTACCTTTCAGAAGCAATTAGAAATCGAATTTCGGTTGCAATCAAAAGAACTGAAAAAGTTCCAAATTGAATTCTGTTCGGTACTGGTGTGGAATTTCGGTTTCGATGTCGTCATCATAGAATGTACCTCATTGATGTGGTATTATGTTCCTCAACGATCACGTATATCGATAAGAATGGATTGGCTCTCTCAACGAGTAAGAGCATCGATGGTCCATCAGCAACAAATTCCGAAAATCTACTATACTCACCCACCCAATCAGCCGCTTCTCGCTCCTGGATTACGCGTGCTACTTTCTGCAATAAAAAAAAATTTTTTTTTATTCACTCTCGCATTTTATTGCTCAAACTGCCAGAGAGACTAAACAATCAGATGCTTATTGACCAAATAGTTGGTCAGATGCTGGTCAGACCTTATTGGTCAAATGCTTAACATATCGTCAATATTTAGCAGTGATTTATTTACCTCGATGTCCAAATTATTGTGCAAATAAAATTTAAAAAAATTTGAAAAAGCCGAAAAGATGTTCGACATAAATAAATAGTTCCTATAGTTCAACCTTTCAGAAAAGTTGGCCTCGTCGTCTCATCACTGCAAATGCTCAAAGCACTATCAAATAGCTAAGCGAGTGGATGTGGGATTTAGCTAGGTTAGATAAAAGGATCTCTTTTGCGAGGGTTGACTGCAAAATATATTGCACGTTAAATTGAGAGGAGTGCCGAAATTTGGTTAGTCAAGATTGATCCAAAATTTTAGAATCTGATGGCGAATCGTATGATCCCAATCCTTATGGATATGAGTTGAGAATATCCAACATAATGATATATATATATATATATATATATATATATAATATATAAACAGCCGAAATCCTTATTCATTTAAATGATAGCACATAAAAAACTAAACATACATACACGAACGATTCCGAATCCACTTTTGCGAATATGTGTTAATACATTTTCGTATTCATAGAAGTAATTTGGATATATAATGAAAACGAGTCGTTCTTTGAAGTGGCATTGCTCGCCACCCACATCTCGTCGATACATCTATGCCATTTGGATAACTTTTCCACATCGCTACGTTTATTAGCGCAGGAAATGTGCAATAATCAAGGTTTCTGCTTGATTGCGATTGGTAAACCTCGTATGCTCTAATGTTTAATAGTGCTCAGTCAATTTGATCAACATGTCGTACTAGTTCTGAATGAATAGCATAAAGCAATAGAATAAATATTTTAGTATTTAATTTAGGAAGCAATTTCCCTGACCTCTGACCTCTACTGCCTATTGTCCTATATCCTTATCCTTTATCTTCTTTGCCCTAAATTTTCCTCTTCATTGATCCTCCCATTTTCTCCCATCATTTTTTCTTATGAAATTAATCCACTTTATGAGTTAGTATTCGGGCATAGAATAAATTTGGGGAATATAAAACTCATAGAAAAATGAAATGCCCATAATTCACATAGAAGATAATCGATCTGAACATACTTGGATATAGGGAGCTATCATATGGCATAGGTGGCTGTCTAAAAGCAACACTCATGCTCTCCAAACTCAATTATTAAGAATTTTTGTGGGATTGTTGTGTCTCTCATTGGATGCATTAGTAACAAACCAATGAAGGCTAGTTGAATCCGCATCATATTGCCTGAATTATGCACCAAAAATAAATACAACACATTTAATTTTCGGTATCTCTTCAGGCAAATATTTAAGTATTATTCCCAAAAATCTTGCTAAATAATTGCAACGATAATATTAACCAAATTTTTATAATTCTATCGCATAATTTATCATATTTCGTTAAGCAAGAATCTATTAAAAACTCTTCCATAAAAATTTGCATTTTAAATATTTTCTTAACATTTTTAATTATACATTTTTTTCCAAATTCTGTAAATTTTTTAGTTATTCGATTTTAATAGCGCTCATCAATGAGATTAAAAAATTTCAATAGACCATAAGAACTATCATCTATAGAAAAGGAAATTAATTTATGCAAAAATATACAAAATTTATGCAAAAGAATAAATATGGTTGGGGAAGTACCTGAGGATCATGCATTTGAGTTCGAGCTTTCATCGAAGTTCGAGATATTTTTCTCGCTTCCATTAATCGCTCTCATTTCCATCATTGCTTCGTTGATTTATTAAAATGACTCCATGAATATTTTGGTTGCATTTTTCGGTGAAGTTTTTAATCTAGAGGAATTGCTTCGACCATTTTACGGAAAGTTACCAGGAGCACAACTTATCCAAACAGTGGCTCTAAATGGCGCTGCAAATTTTAATTATGGAATAAACTTTATATTGACAAGATTCTTTTACATTATATACTATTGAATTTATTTTATATTACATTTAAAAAAATGCAAAATACAAAAAAAAAATGTTTTTCTACACTTCTAAAATTTATCTGCAATAATATCGAACAAATATCAAAAATAAATGAATAAATAAGTTTAAATAATAAAATAAAACATAAAAAATAAGCTAAATATTTAAAAGAAAATCATCGAACGATGTGAACAGTTTACAATGGCACCTTAATGTGACGAGAAAATGTGACACACCTTTACATTCTATACCGTTATGAATGCATCATTGCGTTTATCAATTGAATGACTTCTCGAAGGACGTTTTATAGATTTGTTTGCACATAACTGAACATAACTAATAAAAAATATATTATTAAATGTCGTTGCATATTGCGAAATACTTCAAAAAAAAAGTTGAAAAATTCACGATAAGGCGCTGCTTTTATTGAAGTTTAAATACGACGACTGAGAGCATCTCCTCTTGCAATCTCAAAAATAAAACAATTAACGAGTAGAGGAGATGAGAAAATATTTGAAATTTTATATATATTTGAAATTATGAAACTCTTCTTTGATTCTTTTGCCCACCCCCTATTTTGTGAGCGAACTTTAAATAGAAAATTCGGGGAAGGGTTTAGATGACGTCCACTCTCTCATTATTTTCAAATGCCAAAATAAGGCGTTGACAGTCATTGCTCATTAAATTCATTTGTTTTTTTTTGTTATTTTTTCTAAAAAAAAAATTGTTGCAACGTTCAATTGGGAGTGGATTTAAAATTTGTGGAAATCATAGCTAATAGTTGCTATTTTAAATCACAAGAAAAGTATGCAGATTATAGAAAAAAAGACCTAGAAGTTTATAATTTTGATACTATGGTACTTTTGCTGTTTGCTCGTTTCTTGGTACCTCATCATTGCTCTTTTGAATCTTCTTCTTTTCGAACCTTCTGGCGCCCATAGTTCAGTGTTTCGATTGTTACTTGCCACATTATCATCAACAAACGACAAATCTTTCCGTTGTGGTTTTTAAGTAGGGAATTATCTCATCATCGCTTCAATAAACATCATTCATTTCCTTAGAAGAGGGAATGTTTGCGGAACTAATATAATAAATCACTTAAGAGGAAAAAACAACTTTTTACATATAATGCATTCCACAAATAGCAATATATTCACTTCTTTCTCATTCTCTCATTTGGCGACTTTGTTTTCCACTTTTGCATATTGTATAATATCGTTAAACTTTCCCAAAAATTATTGAATAATTTTTTTCGATTCTCATTATTTGCACAAATAAATATTCTTTATTGATATCGAAATAACATTCATACAGTATTATGCAAGTATGAAAAAGCCCTTCTTCCTTAAAACAAATCTTTCTAGTAGAAGCCTCTTTCTATTTGAATAGAGCTATTTCGCTTCGAAGTACGAACTTCATAAACCCAGAGGTTTTATTTGAGTGCATACGGTGCGTGTAAAAATGGGTTGTTTGCTCATAGCCGTGCATCACAATGTCTCTTGATTATCGACCCCACTCGAACGCAGACGTCTGCATCGATGCACGTTTGTGTTCGTAAATATATGTGTGTGGGTATGTGTTTAGTGCAGCTTAAAGCTCATTCAATGTGTTTGGCTATCGCTGTGGCAGTCGATTGTATGGTGGGGTGTTTGATTGGCTTTTCTTCCTATCGCAATTGTGTCAAATTGAAACGTTTTCCGTGCCAATATTGCCTATCAACTATGGAATATTCTCGATGAGGAAATTGCAGCAATTTTCACTCGAGATTTCAGAAGTATCTCCTCACGTAGGGGAACGTTATTCGACAGCTGTCATCACAACAATGGCGCAATTATTCACGCTATTGAATATTTTTGCAACATCTGATATCGTCGAATCGAGAAACGGTGAGCAACGTTAAAATTTTTTATAAATAGGATGAAGTAATATGCAAATTTTCACCAAATAAGATCGAAGTTTTTTTTTATTTTGATTTTAATTTTGTGTAGAAATATGCCTGTATGGCGCGATTAGGCATAATTTTAATAAATGGCCAAAGTCGACTGCTTCACAGGCAAAATTATTCATAAAATACGACTAAATAAGTCCATTATAGCGTTATATCGTTACAATGGTGGACGCTAGTCGTACATCAAATCATTACAACTTTTAATTAATTTTCATAAATTTGAGTAAATTTTCATCGATTTACTTTCTCATACAAGCAATAAAACTTCAGATGGAAATGTTCGTAAGTGCGTTGAATTGAATGTTATGGAATTTCAAATTTTTAGATCAGAGATTTTAAATTATAGGTGAGCAACTATACTTAAATAGATTGACGGTTGTTTTCAGACAGACTGAAGCATGATGAGGTTATAAAGTGAAAACGAGATAGTATGGGGACACTTCTGCAGAAAGTATGACGACGATGGAGATCACGTCGATTCTGATGGCAGAAACATTCAAGAATGGTCTATTTTACCATGAAAGTAAGGTATAAATAAACCAATGAATCTGATTTCGCTTCAGAAATTCGCCATAAAAAATTATATCTGTCATCGAGACTAATTTCCATTGGAAGAAAAAATAAAGTCGGAATTTCTTCACAATCGACGAGGATTGAAGTGGCGGCCACTAATTCAACTGTCCACCTACCATCTGACTTAATTACTTTTTAAAAAACAAATGATTCATCAAAATATGGCCTTTATTTTTGTGAAGTTTTTTTTTGAGGTGGACATATAACCACATTTCGGATTCAAAATAGCAATTGATTAAAACAATTTAGAATGGATATTGAACGGTCACCGGAAGCAAACAACCTCATCGTGAATTAAAGGCTATATTAACGCATCAAAAGTGTCCATAAATAGATACATGAGTAGATGCATTTTCGCAAATTTCAAAAACGAACTGTTCCCAGCCCCTCTCTCTCTCCAAGATATTACTGAAATGTTTTTAGAATACACATAAATACTGCAGTAAAAGCATCCTGAATACCATTTGGGCGTTATCTGAAATAATATAGCACAAAAACAATCCACAACGGTAATGAATACATGAATCAATCATCAGCTTGAATGGCGGTATATGCACCCGAATTGACGGCACTCGCCAACTCGGTCTCTCCATCTGCAAGACGACGTCGAATCAACTCTGCTATCGCTCGTTGTGTCCTTCGTTCGAGTTTCTCCATACGTTCAGCAACATCTCTTTTCAAATCCCAATCCACCTAATAAAACAACGTCGCTAACAATAGTAACATAAAATATAACAATAATAATAATAACTGAAGAAAAAAAAGTAAAAAATATATAGCAATAATAATAATAACCTTTCTAGGTGCAAGAGTACTGATATCAACTTGTTCGATGACACTCGTATCTTCCGTATCTGCCAATTGCTCACCAATCTCTTTTTCCACAATGAATAAATCAACGTTTTCTTCTTTCTCACCCAAATTTGCGGTCATTGGATCATAACTTCGAAACTTTCGTATTGTGGCATTTTCATTCGATGAACCAATCTCTTCATTTTCGGCTCTATCTGAAACACTCTTTGAAACTGAAATATATCATCCTTATATAGATCAAACTATACGATGATGAATCAATTCATAGAAATTTTTTTGTAAATTATTGCATAATGCTCCAAATCTAGAAAACATTTATAGTATAACACAGAGAACAAAACTAATAAAGAAATAAAAATAAAAATCCAATAAAGGTATAAGAAAAAGAAGAAAGAAGGCAATGAGACCCATCAACAGGGTAAGCTGAAGGAGAAGAGAGAAGAAAGACGAAAGCGAGTTATCGCATTAATCATCTATTTATTTATTTATTGCTATTTAAATCACTGTGGTTTAACCATCTCGAATTGTTCATATATTTTTCAAATCCATTCTCCCTATCTAATTTAAAAATATGCGGAAATGCGCAAAAAAAAAACTTGTTGCAGCTAGCTGGCATCATTTTTAATGATTCGTGCAGCTAGATATATGTTGAACACTCAATACCCTCATTCCTGCAATAAAAAAAAACGTTAAATTAACTAACCATCATCTTGCATTTGTGCTTTCATATTCATAAGGCGTCGTTTACGATCGGTGGCCGCCTTCTCAAGAGTGCTACTCGCCTCTGCAATATCCCCTTCTTCCGTATCCGACTTTTCGCTAATCATTTCTGTGTCATCATCATCGACCATCTTAACACATACAACTCCTATAAATTCTTTAAAATATGTCATGCCTCTTATCAACAAAACAATAACCAACACCAATTGAGGATTCAAATTTCCAGAAACCAGCGATATGGGATTCAAGTAAACTGGGAACATGCGTCACTGCTACGCCAAAAGATAGGCACGATAGGAATGGGAGAAGAGAAGGGATTCTGAACATCTCAATCCTGCCTACTTTGCTAAAACCATACCAGCAACATGAACCTCAAACACTGCATCGTCCTTAAGACAACCCCACCTATGAAAATCCTATAAAACTTCAATAGGAAAGAATTCCCTTTGAAATGAATATTACAAATAATTTTAAACTTTACTCAACTTGACGGAATATTATACAGACTTAAGCCAATGCCTCATTTCCTATATGCATAGAATAGGTGCACAAGGTGGAATTGTTCAACTCTGTTAAATCGGCAAAAGTACTACCCCCTCTCTTGTCTACTTAAATTAAACACCCCTATTGCGCGTAAATAGTGATGACACTTGGACCTGAAATTGCCTGATTTAGGGAAATGCCCATTCAATCACCTCCTAAGTACCAATATACAACAAAGCAATAAGATCTTCCGTACATTGCTTAAAATCTTCGGATCTATATTAGCTTCATAATTCGAGATAATACCAGCAATGTTTTTCTTGATTCTCTCATCATTAAAAATAACTTCCCATGGAGATTCACCTCATCGCTCTCTCACTCTCATTCTTCAAACAAATGAAAAAAATATTTGTTTGATTAATAACAAACTATTCTCAAAAGAGAATAAAATAAATCAACACATTAAATAAAAGAATCTTTATATTTAATCGAATTTTTTTCTTATAAACAGTTTCATTATTAACGATTTTGAGTGTTTTAGCTGCCGAAATTCAGAAAAGATAAATACCAATACCGATATTAGCTGTAGCATTGCAGATTTGTCCCCCTCCTTCACCCTTCTTGTTCTTAATAAATCACTCTTCGTATTTTACGAGTGGAAAAAAACGGCTCAACTATGCAGCGCAATATTCAAATGGAATATTTGATTTGTCGACTCCTCAAATATGCATAATATTCTTCCATCTTCTCCCAACCATCTTTCAACCTCTCACGTCGTTTCGTACCGGGACCTTCACCCTCCTCCAGCCTGAAATAGTACAGTAAATAAATAAACAAATAAATAAATAAATAAATAAACAAGTAAATAAGAAATAAATAAATAAATAAGTAACAATACTTAAGCTGTAAATTTTTCAACGAGATCAAAAAAGTGTCACATACATTGTGAACTCAACAATCTCATTGTAAAAATATGAATAAAGAAAAATTTATTCAAATTCTCAACTTTTTCGTTTTTTGTCTAATCGTAATGGATTCCACAATTTACAATCATTCCCAATTGTGTCCATTCCTGGGATAGCCAACCTTCCATCTAAAACTATGGAATTCTATGAGGACATCGTATCAGATGAGGGTAATACTAGTATAAGCTATAGCATTGTGATGCTTGAACCTCATCTTCGCCTTACTTCCTCTTCAAAAAAAAAAATGTATTTGCTATAGTTTATCACATTTTATTCTCATTTTGTTATCTATTGACTTTAAATTTCTTTTTTTCCATATAGATTTCTTTTAAATCCCTAGATCACTTCTTCCAATCTCATTTTGAATCAGTAATGAAGCTGTCCTATGAATGTAATGGGGTGGGAGAGGGGAATAGTGAATTAACTTGTGGTGCATCATGGGCAGAAACCTTTGAAGACGGGGAGTTTTGGTATCTATTATTAAGTGAACGTATTAAAATAATAACTGGTAAAGTAACATGAACACTAATCAGACAGAATAGGAATTACATTCGGAATCGAACTGAAATTCTAATCGAAATAGAATCGAATTATATAAGATAATAAATAATATACGAATGCTTTCATCAAACTATAATAATAAACATTAGCAATATAATACTAAAATAAACGCATAAATTGCGGCATTAAATGAAATCAACAGCAATTTTAAGCAACGAATTCACCAACTTTTGTGCTCCGAAATTTCAACTGCAGAATAGCCTCATCGACGTTCATTCTCCATACCAATTGGCAAGCGAACCACATACGTTTTGGGCTGAAATGAATTGATTCTCGACAGTGAAATACTTCTCGAAGTTTCGGAAGTCCAGTTACCGGATTCACATAATTTGGCGGCCATACAACCTGGAAACACTTGAACTCACAAAGAGAACAATGAAAATGAGGTCGAAGGAAAACATCCACAACCGTCACACACACATAAGGAGCAGTGAACCATTGCTTCCAACCCTCTTCCCCTTCCAACCCGACTTTTAGCACGTATAGTTTTCTTTCGAAGTCATTGCTGCAGTATTAGAATATCATGGTTGCAAACAAAGAAAAATTCAAAATAACAAACGAAATGACGAAAGAGTAGAAAATTTTCTCCTTTTTGGCAAACATCCAGCGATTGGTTACTAAAAATATTCTCTGAAATTCCCATTCAGTAAATCCCATAAATATATTCATTCGTATTTTTGAAAGATCGTTTCGAACAATGAAAACGAATAAAATAAAAAAGTGAGCAAACACCTTGTTCTGATATTCCCATTTTTCTGGAGTCATTCCGTAGCCTTTCAATGGATCTGGATATCCTTCTTCACCATCGGGTCTCTTGCTCAGATCCCATTCCGGTGCGTAAAACAATTTCGGTTTCATCTAGATATCGTCATATGGTTAAAGAATGAACAAATGCCGCGCACAGACGATGACAGAGTGAGAGTTGCAGTCTCCGTATATATACATGTACATATACATACATATATACGTATATATATATATATGTGTATATGTATATACATATATATATGTATATATTATTTCAAACAGGTCATATTACCCTGTTTGCTTGGTCCTATCCCTCTGAAAAGTAATTTCACAAACTTTTCTAAAGAAAAAATCTACAAAACTGGTAAAACCTTACCAAAAAAAAAACCAAAATCCTCTCAAGACCATATGGAGTCATCGAAGTGACTAACCTGTTCATCTCTCTGGAGTGTAGGTTTTCTCAATTGAATCCGACGACGCCATGCCTCATCAAGAGGAACATCCGTATTGGGATAGAATCCTTGAGGTGTCTTCTGATCTGCATATTCTGAACGATAACGTCGCCCATTAGACGACGTTCCACATAAACAAGCAAATCCTGCCGGATGTATACGATGCCATAAGCATACTGCTCTTGTTGCCGTATGTCTTAACATCTCATAGCAAAGATGCTGGAAAATGGTACATATGAAAGCTGCTGATCCACTTTGAGGTGATCACTGATGATGCAAAAAATCAATAAATCAATCCAAATGTAATCGATAGGAGCAGTAACTAATAATAAACCAATTCATTAACCTTTTTATAGTTAGCAACTTTTATTATTGAGCTTCATAAGTGCTTAGGCGTTTCAACAAACGTATGCGAAGAGAAAGATACGGTGGACATGACGGCACAATTGCAGAGAACGATGGTACCCTGATTGCGAACTGCGAACGGAACTGAACTCGTTTCCCATACTGCGTACGCACTATTACCGTACCCTGCACTCCACAGATGAATGCTAACGTCCATCACAGAAATTAGAAAACTTGTAAAAAAAACATGTAATTTTTTCCATCATTCAGCTGAGAATATCAAGTCATGCTCCATGCAAAATTTCAGATCAATTGAAGGAGGGGGAATGCATCTGCTGGATGGACCATCTTTGCTGTCCTACTCAAAGATTCCAGAAAACGATGGCCCATGCAGCAAGTGCAATTCCCCTTCGAGTTGAAATTTTGCATGGGGAAATTATTTAGCTCCCTTAGTTGAATGATGGAAAAAATTGCATGTTTTTACTACAAGTTTCCATGTTTCTGTGATGGGTGTAAGTATTCGTTTGCAGAGCGCAGAGTACGGTAGCGCTGCGTACACAATGTGGGGCATTGGCTCAGCGGTTCACAGTCCAAGGTGCCATCGTTCTCTGCAATTGTGCCCAATTATCACCTCTTTTAATCGTTACTTCTCCATTTTTCTTGATGAATTAGTGTCGTCTACTATTGTTTCTTGTAACTTATAATGTTTGAAATAGGAAACCATCTATTTGGATCCCTTTCCCCCTTATTCCTCAAAATAAAAAAAAAAAGAAAAGAGGACGCATTCCTCTTACACCTCCTATTCTATTGTTTCAATTCCAATCAGTACAAGTATTTATGTATCTCTCTCTATTCTTAATTAATATAAAATGTCACGAATAATACATCAAAATGGAGACAATCAATATTCCTTGGGGAATTAATTTACCCAGTAGAATAATTCACTTCAAACATATATGAAATCCCTTTTATTCAAAAATTATATGCATAGAATTCCACATATAAATGTTTCCATCACAGTTGGACGATAAACATACAAATACATACCACCACAATAAACAAAACGCATTTACCACTAATAATATTAGGCATCATAAGGAAATGACCACAACCATTATAAGGAAATGACCATAACCATTATAAGGAAATGACCACAACCGTTATAAGGAAATGACCATTCGTCGTCAAAAAATCACCTATAAAAATGGCTTTATCAAAAAAAAAAAGAATGATATGAACCTAAATCGTTGACTTCACCTAAAAACGATAATCACCATCCCCTTTAGCTTTCAATAAACACTTAAATAATTCCTATTAAAAGAATAAAAATATTTTAATGAATATTGGCACAATTATAAGTATTATAATTAAACAACTTTCTTATATTTGTGCTTTATATAACTACTCAATAAGTATAACATAATATCACATCTGGCAGGGTGTATCCCTCATATTCCACAATGCATATTTAATTTTAAAGCAAATAAGTGCCTATCATATAATTACACAAACAATGACCACAGCCATATTGCTTGCAATTACATAAACGACAGAAAAAAGCTGATGGATGGCAAATATAGTCGACCAGATCTAACTATATCCCCAATTCGAATCAGAACAGAACCCCATACCAAAACTTGGTCTTTTCATTGAATTTTTCAAAAGGACCCCCTTGGTGTAAAAATTTCAAATACATAATGGAAAACCGGATACGAATGAAAAATCGAACCAATAAAGCTGAACAAAGAAATCCCACTTTGGCAATAAACTCTGTAGAAATTTCCGTTGGCAGCTCTATCATCAAATCCAAAGGCTCTTACTAAACAGAATATAAACTAAACCTTTACGATAGTACAAATCGACCTACTCATACATACAAAAGCACAATATTTATTAAGCATAATAGCTTAATAATACCTAAATTTGAACTGTTCCCAAGTTAGGTTGTAAAGTTGAGCAAAGAAAAAAAAAATAATTGAAGAGAAATAAGAAGGATATGTTTGCCGAGATGAATATTATCCTTCCGAAACGATTAGTAAAGAAACCGGCAGATCAAAAATGCAAATCCCATCAAGTTCATCGATCGTGGCATCGATGCCTCATCTCATCTGTCAAATCCACGCTAATAACTTAAGCAATTTTCCGGAGTCGACTCTCAAAAACGTCGATTAGGCAATATTGCAACTCATCGACAAATCAACAAATCACCTACCTCATCTCTCTTCAACTTTTGAGGATAACCAAAAAAAATAAAAAATAAAAAATCACCGCATTTTCCCAATTCCATAATGAAGAAGTTACCATCATGAAACGTGACCGTAGTATCATAATAAAAGCCCATCTGCTTTAAGCAAAAGCAAATGATTGGAATTCGAAATGATCGGCCAAAATCAATCGTTGAGCAGCGTAGCCATTGCCGCTTTGGCAGCTTTTAACGCTTTCAGCTCCATAGTTAATCCAATAAATCCATGCCAAAGGGAGAAACCGATCACAAGTGTTAACAAAAAACGAAATACTGTCGCCTAAAATACAATAATATGCCTCTTTGTCCATACAGCAATATCAACTCAAAGTTATGAGAACGTATTTATTCCAATCAAATTTTTTTCATTAAAACAGAATATTAGAAGATTTTGAGTTATCTTCAAAAAAATAGCATATTAAAAAAATTCACAGCACTTCCTAAGATCAAAATCTATGCACACTACTTTATTAAAACAATAGTCATATTATAGGTGCGCAACTTCTTCGTTCAAAAAAATTTTTAACTGTTTTTCTTTCTTTTGCAAAAAGCGTTCTGGTCTCGGCATGGCTTCGATCTGTAAGCTTCATTAAGGGGGAACCTGAATAGTCATAAATGACACAATCCGTGGATGAGGGAAGGAGAATATGAGCCTAGAATTGGGTCACATATCCACCCTCTAAATCTTATGCGAATCGATATA
>QEWY01000252.1:359351-374147 GCA_006503575.1 Baylisascaris schroederi
CCCCCCCTCTCCCCCCAAAACAAAAATTTCATCCTAGAATTTTCTGGAATGATGATCCCTCTTAGGAAACTTGGGAATTCCCGAAGCTTAACTCATCTCAGTGTGAATCTACTTAGTAAAAAGAACGCTGTGTGTATATTCATTAAAACTAACCTATGAAAGTAATAGGAATATGGATATGCATCCTTAATAGTCGAATTGATTCGATCGAAATCACGCTCACTCCAAATCTGCAACGCCGATGGAAACGATGATAGTACTCAACGATGACAGAACTAACAAACAAATAGTTGTGAGCTAAAAAATTCAGAATACAATAGTGGCGCGCTTTCTAAGCGATAAATAACACAATCCGTGCCGACTCCATAACAAAAAAACAAGTGCCGGAAACCAATGAGGAAGAAACTTCCCCATTATTAAATTAACTGCTCATGAAATGATTAATTTTTAAGTCAGGCAATGCTATATCATACAGCTACTCATAAAAACTTTTGCTTCGGGAAGTATTGCTTCAGACAGTTCGGGAAGTGCCACTTTAGAGAGTTCGGGAAGTGCCACTTCAGAGAGTTCGGGAAGTGCTGCTTCAAGATCCCCCATCTACCAAACTCTATCTAAACTGCCCGATTGAATGAAACAAAGCTGACAGATCAAACTATTGCTATTCAACATAAAATATTCAAGGCCATTATTTTCAGGAATTTTCTCGTAGGAATAAAACTTCAATCGTATATATCGTAAAATAAAACAAACTCTACAAAAATACATACCTCCTGCAGTGAAATAATATCGTAATTCGTACTTAAAAGTGCCTCACATAATTTCGATAAACGATATTGCCGATCCCTGCTGCCAATAGGCCATGGCTGAGGAAGAGCCCTGAATTTCATCTATGAGGCACTCATTTCTTCCATTGCTTTTATTGCTTACCTCAGAAACCTTTCACAATGATTTTGCAGCACAAGTGGAAAGCCTAGCAGACAATGAACGGTAGGCACGAGGTGGTGGTCTAAATCTGAAGAATAGGGTTCGAATTTTACCCGCCTATCTCTACGATCAGTTCAATATGGTTTAAGTAATAGTAAAATACCCTCCGTTGTAGACGTATATGCATATGTATCCGGTATAACCACTATCTCCTCAAGTTGTCGGGATGAAATAAGCTTTTTATAGCTTATATCTGCGGTATATTAGATTCCACAACGATTCCCAACTCTAACTATAACTGTTCAACGTCGATGAACATATTTTCTCAATTCAAACGTAGCAATACTAAGAAATTCAACAAATAAAGTCATTTTATAAATTAGGTATATAAGAACGTTGGAACATTTCAATAACAACTCGATGTCAAAAAAACATACAGGTTGAAGTACCTAAGTAAGAATCTCTCTCGAATGTTTCACTATCAACAAATCAATAGAACTTCCTTTCCTTCACTAAAATAGAAGACGAATATTGCATTTCCGGTTGCATAACTCAGCCATCCTGCTATATACTCACCGTTGTTTAAATTTTATATGGGTGGAAATTTGAATAAAATGTTCGAAAAAATTTGGTTCATCGACGAATAACGATAAACGACTGGAATATTAAAAAAATTTTTGCACGAGAAATAAAAATAAAAAAAAGAAATAAAAAAAAGAAGCACTCAAAACTAACCAACAATTGAGAGTGATGACACGTAGATGAAACGACATTGTACAACACAATGAGCACATCAACCACACGCATACACCACTACTGCAATAATGCATTGAAATATGATAGTGGCACGCAATTGGAATATATGCATCGATCACATATCGAGTCCATAAATGGTTGGAAAAATGCTAATCTGTTTTTTTTAAGTTTAATTATGCAAAAATACATTTAAAAAATTAGAAATTTATAATACAAAAGAAAAGAATAACCCAATTGGACCAAAATACCAACTGCAGAAAGTCTAGGTCATATAATTACCCGTGGTCTAGGAACTATAAAACAAATAAACAAATCGAGGCTTCAAATTCTTCAAGTTCAAGCTGAAACTAAGATATAGACATACAGACATACACAGATAAACAGACATAAGAAATGAAGCAAGCAAAAACGTTTGTAAAGGTGTGCAAGCATGACAACGATGTGACTGCATGGAAAAGCACAAATATGGGTGAGAGTGTGTGTATTAAACACCCTTTATGATCCGAAAATCGATTCCATCCTATGATATGTACAAAAAAATTTCCAAAGTACAAGGAATGGTTGGCGAGGAAGTTCAAGTCTCTAGGTGAAGAACACTCACAAGAAGCTCGAGCTAAATGCTCATAAAAAGCTCGAGCTAAATGCTCATAAGAAGCTTGAGCTAACGCACATAAAAGCTCGAGCTTTACATTCATATAGGTCTTTGCACGTTAACCAGTTGAGTAAAATAAGTGTCACCAATAATGTGTAAGTGAAATGCGAGAATGAATTTGTAGGTATATCCCCCCTCATGAAATTACCTCGAAAGCAGTGAGCAACACAATTATTGCACTCAATTGGTTGATCAAAGAAATGTGGGATCACCTCGATGAAATATGCAAATTTAGTAGGTGATTCTACAATTTACATATAAAGGCAGTTATTAGTTTTAAAAAACCCATCACTTCGCAAATATCTTTTTAAAGCTTAAAACAGCTTAATGAAAGGGATTCATTCCTCCTATCCCCCCCCAATTGAACCAGTTAAAATCACTTTTTACGAACCATCTGAACGAAAAGTGTTACTCAGTTGGGCTAATCTTGAATATCCTTCCCGGTTCGATCCAAATATCCCACTACTTTACTTAGATTATTTAGCTAATCAGTTATAACTATATGGAGTTTTCGATTTCCTTTATCTCCAAAACAGCATTTATGTGCTCTCATTGCTCTGCGATGATTAATCGACGATAAATTTATTTACTTTATTTGACTACTGAATAATATTGATTAAGATATACTTGAACTTGGGATATTCTGTCTCCCCTATCTGTTCCCCGAATCACCACCTACCTGAACTTTTAATTTCTATACCCCAGCTCGATCTTGAGTTTAAATGTGTCACCCCTTACCCCAAATAGATTTGAGAGGTCCCGAACTTGAACCTCACCTTCGAAGCAAAACTAAGTGTTAATCATCTCTCGCATTTTGATCACACATTCCGGTTTCGCTGTATATTTTTCTATATTAGAATGGTGGATTTCCTTTAATTCCACCTCTTCATACAATAAAAAGTGACTTTTTTTCGGAATACGTTCCGTTAGAAAATGAAAGAAAAATAAAAAATCTTGCCACAACTAGTTGCCTATAATTCAAACAACCATAATGATCAATCAATAGATCAAACATACCTACCTTATCGTCACTTAGCTGTCAATAAAAAAAAAATCAGCAAACAAAAAGCGAAATTCCAGTTCGAATAATCATATTCTATAAATTCATTCAAAGTGAACCTCACATCCACAATATTATAGATTAAAAAGGCAAGTAGAACGTGGAATCAATACCGTCAGTAGAAGAAAAAACATAGAAAAAAGTTTCTGCATAAACCCTTTATTCATTAGAAATTACGCAACAAATATAACTCCACTTAATAAACAATAATAAAGTAAACCATAAATAAAATCATAAAAGATAATTAAAGACAACGTATCATATCCGTAGTCAGCTATCACGTGTCTGCGAGAGGTGTCCAAGAATATCTACCCAATTCCAACCGCGTTCCTTAAATTCATTCAATAAAGATTCATATAAAGTTCAATTAATAAGGAAAATACTACACTTTTCAACAATTTTTACTAATACATTACCCTTCCATATTCTACAAAAAGCACAATCAGCGCAATTGAAATTCGTATCAGTTACAAGTGATAGGCGATGATTAGCCTATATTCTAAGAATGAGACGAAGATTCCAACTCGGTAGTACTATAGTGGGCAAAATAAAGCTTAACCATAATGCGAAATATTGAAGTGTTATATGTGACCTGCTAAATAGTAAATTTTCTCATTACTGAGGTATAAATGAATAAAAAATTAATACTATTTTCAGTAATTATTGCTGTTATTACTACTACAGTTACTGATAACATCGTTATCATTTATCATTATCACTTACATCATTATCGTTTTTTTTTTTAAATGATGACCAATCGATCTCTGCAATTTAAGGGAAAAGGATTCCGCTTAAAGTATACAATTACTCAATCAAAACCAAAACACATTTACATATGCAAAATAAAAGCTTACCGCTTGTCCAAGTTTTGAAGCATCAGTTCTGTCCCACATTCTTCGTTTTTGTGCCTTTGACATTTGTACTTTATTAGCGGTATTTACTTTTTTAGCGTTTTCAGTATCAGATTCCGAACTTGACAACTGCAAATTAGATGCTTCTTCCACCATCGTCGCTGATTCCGTCTGAAATATTTTTCTTTTTTTTTTTTGGATAGCTAATCTGACCTTTAACTTTTGACAAAAATTACTACAAATTGAGTTTATATGCTCGTTTCCAAACTTAAGCCAAAAAACATCCATCGATCCTTCCTCACAATTTAGTTTACACTACTGGAATGAGTACCTTCGCAGAAATACAGACAAACGAAGACTCAAAATATGAGTTCTGCACGTTGATAGGCGGCAATAGGCATGTTGCTGGCAATATCGGCCTATTCGATTCCAGGCCACCAAAACAAATTCAGGTCTCGATCCAGCGATCAAGCTATCTATTGCGATGATTCAGAAGCTTAAACTTCGAAGAAAATTCCACCGATAATTTTGAACTTGGATCGATGAAAATTGAAATAAACCGCTTCAATCAACAGAATAACCATTAGAACTTCGTCGAATCATTTCAATGAAACAATTCAATTCGAAGAATTACATCACAACAAGAATTGAGCGCGAGTGTTGTGCATACCGTTTAGCCATCTTAACCACTCGGTCATTTACATTTCAAAAATATGAAACAAACCTGATCCTTAATTAAATCATCGAAATGTTCTTTCGCATATTCTATTAATGTAAACGTTGCAGCCATACCCAAATAAGATTCTGCCTCTTGCTTTAATGTCGAAACAATATGCTCTTTAACCTAAAATATCTTCAGATAATCAAAAGGAAATGATAAATGGAATTCATATAGGCAAAATCCATCTCATCTATATAGAAAATCTTTGCTCTAACTTCTAAATAACGAAAAATGAAAGATAAGTTGATGCGTAGATCCTCTCATATTGTTTTATATACATTTATCTAAAAACGATTCAGTGAACTGGTAATAGACGAATAGATGCCAAATTATTAAAATAAATCCGATAATAGTCCTCTCTTTTTTCAAGAGAAGCTCGATCTTTTATAGCTGCAACTAATATGGGATATTTCCTCTTCAAAACAGAAACTTTTTAGCTCGAAACCTGAGGTCAAGCTCAAATAAAAAATTGTTGACCTCTGTACCTCTTAAATCTTCCCGCTGTTGAAATCTTTATTGCATAGAATGCAAATATTAAAAACTTCACTTATTCGGTCGCAATAAATTAGCAAAAATCATTACATCATTAACCTTCATAAAAGAAAACAAATATTTAAACAACAAAAGAATATAAAACACGCCACACACAAACGTATTGCCTCTTCCACCATCCCTCTCTAATTCTATTATATAGGCAAACTTTCATCCCTTCTATTCTTACTTAGGTATACCCTCGCGACTCTCTCCTCTTTCATAAGCTTACTTTCATCCTCCTTTCTCTTTTGTTACATTAGCGTGGGCTTACCCTTTTTCCTTCCCATGAACTCATGCGTTATTGCTTGTTTATTTTTATTTTTATTTTTTGAATTTTGATGCTCATAACCATTTAACTTTCGATTTACAGTGGAAATTTTGGCATGAATAAATGAAAGCAAATATTATGGCAAGTGCGAAAAAACCAAAAAAAAAATAGACAGTAAGCAAATATAGGCAAAATAAAGTCTATGATTTAGTCTTCATTTTATTTACTTGTTTATTTATTTATTTATTTATTTATTCATTTATTTATTTATTTACTTACTCAAGAAATAAATGAGCGAATAAAATTATGAGAAGTTATAAAGCAGTCAGCATATGAGTCACAAACCTTTAAACGTTTCCCAACGAACGATTGCAATAAGAACTGGCCTGAGGCAGTAGATGTTTGTTATAAAATAAATCAACATTGATTAGAGGTAACGTTTCGGGATACGATTCGGGCCAATCGATTTCCAATAAAAACGATTGATAATGACCATCTTCACCAAATTTATACTAAAATAAATAAGCATAATTAATTTCAACAGGAATACACAACACCTCAATTGCACGTAACGTGCTTTATCATTCGGGAAAAAGAGTTCCCATATGAATTCCCATTTTACAAGTTCTAAAACTATTCCCGCATAAAGCTTATCATGTTTTCTTTTTTTTTTGTAATAATACATATGCCTAGATCTTTCATAGAATATGGCTTATATTATAATTTCTTTGGTTGGTATATTGCTATGATGTATTATGCAATTGTATAACTCAACTTTCGGTAAAATGACATAAGCAATCTCAATAAGATCTTCCCCTAAACCAAGGAACACCCCCCTTCCCCTCTTAAAAGATTCCGATGAACACTACTACAGATAATATTTGGTTGGAAAGTGCTTGCGAGATAAGTTCCCCCAATGATCGCTAATTTAGCAATATAAAAGATGTCGATTTAGTATCAATCCTTAAGATTTTTATAAATCCACCACCTTATCCGAGATAATCTGATAAACAATTCAAGCTGAATTAAGGTTTCATTTGCAAATTCGCCTATCATAGACTATTAAATGATAGAAATATGAATATTAAACATAAATAAGAGTCAACCTGGAATTTATTGTTGGCAACAACGCTAAATCGTTGATCACCATCGAATATCGATTGTAGCACTTCAAGCTCAGTGGCTTGCTCATCAGTGGCGACCATTTGCAATTCTCACCTGCGCACACTAAAGCAAAACTCATATCCCTTATTCGTAGAAAACAATTACATACAAACGCTTTATAAAGTTTGTTATGAGTTTATAAACCATATTAACAATTGGTACTACACTATTAATGTAGTCGACCTTTCTGCATAGGTCAGAAGGAGGTGATTGCTGTCTTCATGCAGGGATGGATGAGGATGAAAGAAGGGGTAGTGAAGGGGGGGGGCATGGGAGGGTTGTCAGCTCAGAGTGGATGGCGGAGACGAGGTATGGACCACTACATCACCTTGTAACGAATAAAATCTGGTATTTCGTCGGTATACAGAAAAATTTTCCTCAAATGGATTAATGTATAATCGGTGAAGAGTCGTAACAGAATTGCTAATATAAAAGTATTGAATTTTAAATAATCTGATGCATAGAACTTTCGTTGAACGAAAGATTCGTTTATACTAAGTAGAAGTGGAGATAGAATGAAATAAGTGAAAATACGCATCTTACAAATTGGCATAATAAATGTTTTTTGCAATTCAATTTATTATGTTAGTCTATTATATAAAGATTAAAAAGAAAAACAAAAAAAAACGAAACAATATAAGAAACAAGTTCCCATTGCTATCGATTTACATATAAACCTTATATTAATTTTGTCGGAGCAATTTATGTGGCCGAAATTGAAAACACTCCAGAAAAAATATATAACAGAAACGACACATACATATAAATGAGCAACAATCCGGTTTATATCATTTCCGGATCGTTCCTTAAACGGCGCAGAATACTATGGATTTGACATCCGTTGTGATATGTCAAAAGCAGCGCAATGAAGCAACTCAAAGTTCATCAGCGAGGATTGACGTTCGCAAACTACCAAAGAGCAGAACGTTGTGGGGGAGTCTCTTGAAGTGGTGATTTTTTTATATGCAAAACTCTCGAGGTGCCACCTTTACCTGTTTTTGAGAGTATGAAATGCTGTGTACCCNTAAATAAAAGAAATTCAGGCAAAATAGCAGCATCAATTTCATTTCCTGTTCAACGAACGGGCTCCCTATATACTGATTTCCCCCCAAACACCCTTGATTTTTTTAGAGACGTTAGTGTTTTTACAGATAGCGAATTTGCGTTTGCAAGGGGTATTAGATATTACGCTATATATGTATGTTTGTCTATCTGCTGAAAAGCTCGAACTCAAAAATTGAAAAAAGCTCGAACTCAAAAATTGAAAAAAGCTTGAGCTCAAGAACTAAAACACAAAAATCAGAGAGTTACGAAATTCATTCATACAGCCACGTTATGGATTGATGTTCTATGAAAGCCTTTCAAGTTGATCCATTAGCTTCTAGAAAAGTTAGTTTTGAATACTTCAATCTGTCAGAAAAACAAAAGCTCACCCATTTTATGATCATTTAGGTTATAAAAAAAAGTGGACAATTTCTTGTGATCGGTCGATCAAATTCGAGATACAGCTAAATTTTTCTCATATTTTATTATTTTGTTGATAATTCAGGATAGAGGAGATGATCTAATAATTGATGATCTTCTAAATATATATAAACTATAATTGATATAGTACAATATCACCGATTATGCAACAATTTTGCATTTATTCCCCGTATTTAGCGTTGCAATGATTTTTGAAAAGTCTTGTAACGTAAACATATTGTTGAATTATGTGAACGACAACACGAATTGCATCTCGTCATCAAGTAATCAATAGTGATTGACTTATTTCCGGCGGAGCGGTTGGTTGCTAAATTTTCTCTACGAGGTATATTTTCTTGTTCCCGGGTGTTTGTCTTATTTGACGTTGCTTTAGACTCTGGCTATTTACAGTTATACTTGTCGTACATCACTAAACGATATAGTTGCCCATTTAGCGGGTAAATGGTTGATTTTTGATTGACAATTTCCGGAATACCGGTTAGCCTTCAGGAAGCTTGTTTATCGTTCACAATCACCTTTTCTCTTCTAGTTCTTCTACAATTTCCACCTTTTGCTGCAGGTGATATTCAATGGTAAGTGTAAGTGATAAGGCAAGTGATAATGGTAAGTGATAACGTTTGGTTTTTCTCATCGAAGGTGTACCACTATAGTCAATAGGAGTACCAAGTATTTCTTAAACTGTCAACTAGATCATGAAACTACGTTATGTCCCACTATGTCGTGCTTCAGATGGAAATCGATGAAAAAAATCGAGCCAACGTTCTTCGCATGCCATTCACACGTTTTAACCATTCAGCTACCTGGGTTATATGGCTTTAATAATGCCTATTCACAAATTACAGCCTAAGAACGAAAAAAAAAAAGATGGCATTGTTGGCATCTCAACGTTTCGCTTTAACCGCACGAACGGTGGCAATCCGAGTACAGCGTTCTTCATCGGGTGGCTTTTATAGTTCGCATAATTTTGACCAATTTGGCAAAGGTTTAAGTCAACAACTAAAAACCGCTGAAGGTAAGTGATAATGTGATGCATTCATTGCATATGAAGATTATATTTTGTTAGTACTCTAAAGATCGGATGAGGAAAGTACGATGCAGAAAAATAGTCTCTAATGCTTAAAAAAAAAGAAAATTTATTAGCGTTTGAGAGGTAATTATATATGGAAAAAGGGTATGGATACTAAATTCCAGAGCAAAGATTATCCTCTACCTTTCTCCTCTTCTATTCCTCTCTCTTTCGACCTTCTTCTCTATCATTTCCTTCACTTTCTTCACTCTTTTAAACTCTATATATAATACAGTATAATGAGACACACTTATTGACCAATACCTTATTAAATTTAATTTTTCTTTATTAAAGTGTAATATTTTTTAGCGACGAAACAAACATGGAAGAAAATTTTCTTTTGGTGTTCAATCCCATGTCTTGCACTCACAATGTACGCTGCATATGCCGACCATCAAAAGAATCACACAAAACCCCGTCCCGAATATGTCGAATACCCCTATCTTAACGTACGGAACAAGGTATTCACATTTCCTCATTCTTTTATTCGTGATTCTCAAAATTGGCAATAGCTTCTTTATTTTCTGAGCTTTGGACAATCTTTTGAGAGAGAAAGCAGAAGCAGTTAACTGTTTTTACGAGGAGGTTTCTTCAGTATTCTAAGTGAGTTGGTAGGAATGAGGCAGATGAGGCATCTGGAAGTTGTCTATCCTTTTATGTTCGATTAGCATTGGAGCTTATCCCTTGATTAACGATGGGGTGGTCCGCGCTGTTCCACTACACAACTTCCGGAATGTGACTTACCCTGTGATGGTTTTTTTCAAACAGTTTCTAATTGTTGAAACTCTGATATACTAATTTTTTTGCTGCAATTTTTGAAGAAGCATTAATAAACCGGCCTAATTTAGTATCCCCTTAATAAAAGTGTTATTATTTCAGCCATTCCCATGGGGTGATGGGAATCATTCATTGTTCCACAATAAAAAGGAGCAATATACGCCTGGTGTTGGCTTTGAAGAAGAACGTGGCAAACACTAAACGATTCGATTTTACATTGTATTATATGTGTGTATTACGATCACTCGATCATCAACCATTATCAGTATTTTGCAGCTATATGTTATTTAGCTAAGAATAATTCGGCCTGACGAACTGACGAATTTTTATTACTTGATGATCTAATATTACCTCGATTGTAGCATTTTGCTTTTTAAACTTTATATCCTATAATTATAGATCATTCAACTTTATGTTTATATTTTTACACATATATATGGGATATATTTCATTATATATTTGCATCAATTTCTAACGAGTAGAAAATAAAAAATTTCATCGAATTTTATTCAAATTTTTCATTGACATATGTCAATTATAAGTTTCGACAAATTGTGTGGTCTGTGAGAACGCTGTGAGCAGTACTTAGGCAATATTATTTTTCTGACCGCATTTTGGAGGATTTAAAAGAAAATTTAAGCACCATATTACTAATATTGGATTTTAGTTTGAACAGTTAGTTGTATTTCAGTTTGTTTTAAAAAGTTTTTTTTTTAAGGATTCGACCTACTCAGTTTGCTTCCGTATAGGTGGAGCAGTAAGTCTAACACGTTGGTTTAATAAGCTCAGAAATGTTTGTAGACGCCTAGTTGATGCGTTCTTTATGGGCAAAACTTTTTTCTATGTTTCCAACTATCATTTTATATGACTCCTAATTGACTCCGGCTGTTGATAGTTGTGCTCATTGGAATTGAGTTATTTTATTGCGATTACACAACTCGTTTATACCCTGTGGGAATGAAAAAGACTCCATGACTTTTTCTTCTCCGTCCTTGAGGTCTTATGAAGTCGTCTATACAATGTAAACACCTCGGACCTATCTCTTGTACGGTTTATCCCCTTTATTACCCTTATCGTCCTTACAGTGATACGACTTTTAAACTGTATTGCCCATAGAGTGATACCACATTCAAACTGTAGAGTCCATACAGTGGTATGACCTTTGAACTGTAGCAGTACAGCCTCTAAGCTATGCCGCCCGTACAGTTCATTAAACTCCTACATAGTGGCATGTTCTTCAAGCTGTACTATTCATGCAGTGATACGACCTTCAAACTCTACCAAACACACAGCGGTACGATATTCAAATTTCATCACCTACTTAGTAGTACGACACTAACGATGCACTGTACATGTATTTTTTTGCCAAATTTGGGCCGCAGAAAGGGAATATAAGCTAACTCCATTGGTCTTCTAGAGAGGGAATTCGAATTAGCATAAAATAAGTGCGAGAGAAAATCTGCATCTTTATGGAAGAAAATTTTTTAGAAAGAAAAGTTTATTGTGCTGTTTAAAACATCAAAAAAAGCGCATGTATATAATTGCTGGCAATATCTGAAGAAAGACGAAGAGGTCATTTTATTCTATGGGACATATCGATCAGCAAAATTGTTTACTCAAGTTAAACACATTCTCCTCTATTCGTTCTTTGATGTTTTCGCAGCATTACGCCCGTGAATTCACCGTCTAACATCGAAAAAACCATACGATCGTTCATCGATGTGCTCACCTCACACTGCATCCGCTCATTCAAAGAATAAATAAGTATTAGAGGGACGAATATATAAATGACTTATATGAATTAATTTCTGTTATAATTTTTATTGAATTAAAAATTTTTTTTTTGCGAAAGATTTCTTTTTGAAATTGAAGAAAAAAAAATTGGATTTTTGTTTTAATTTTATAAACTCAGTGGATTTAATAGAAAATTGAATTTGTACGGTGTACGATGAACCCAAATGGTTCTAAGAGAATGATTTTAGCGATTGTTTTAAGGCGCAAACGATTGAAGTTTCCTCCACTTCATATTGAATGCAAATAAACCAAATGAATTATTTATTGCAATTGTTATAAAAATAAACACGGGTCCAATTATGCTGTGCAACAAAGACCACCAAGACATGTAACCGGACATCCACCAGCGAATGGTAAACATTCGGCCGCATTAGAACATCCAGAGGCGACCAATTTACCATTGTTGGGGCAACCTCGAGGAATCTGCAATAGCTTGATTAGTGGCTATGCACTCCGAACCAAACCAATCCATAACCACTTCATAAAAGAACACTAGTCTATGCATGAGCAATAAAGTCAAGTGAATAGTTTTTAAAATTTCATAGGTTTAAACGGTTCAATCGATGTTGAATTTTATACCGAGGTTTGCACCAATCCATCTATAATATTTGACCATCTTTCGTCTACGATCCGCCGCTTGAACCCATTTGGGAAAAGAAAATGCATCAGCTGAACCAGTTTGGTTGGTCGCATTTTACAGGGTGGCAGCAACGGTTTATCACTTATCCACCTCTCACACCGGAATTAAATTTCTAATCTTTAAAACCCTGTTACTGCAAGATGAGCTGGAAAAAAATTCCTCGTTACATACTATCGGCTTCAGTTTTAACCGACAGTTGTTGATTAAATGTCTCTAATGCAAATCTTTAAAAAAACCTGAAAGTTCAAGTTGAATTCTTTTCAACTTTTTTACTTGTTTGCTTTTATCTATGAGAAGAAAATGGACCTACCGTACAACAAGTCCCATTTAGGCACATCACAGGATCGTTCGTATATTTTGTGCATTGCTGAGAATTACTGCATCCATAAGCAATAAGTTTACCGCCATTACTACAAGAGTTTGGTACTGTACAGCACGTTGATTGTAGACATATGACCGGCTGTTTGGTATATGCAGCACATTGTAGTGCATTCGTGCAACCAGTTGCCACCGCTATTCCACCGTTGTTGCATTTGTTGGGAATCGTACAACATGTTCCACTCAAACATGTCACCGCATCATTCGTATAGCTTGTACATTGTTTCGAATTGATACAACCCTGGGCAACTGGTTTCCCACCGTTACCACATTTTGGTGAGGAGGAAACCGTACAACACACGGAGTTCAAACAAGACACCGGCTCCGAGGAGTATTGAGTACACTGCGCCGAATTAGTACATCCCGCAGCAACCATAGTACCACCATTAGGACAGCTACAAGGTATGGTACAACATGTTCCACTCAAACATATTACTGATTGATTAGTATAGGCGGTACATTGTTGACTATTCGTGCAACCAAGTGCAACTGCATTCCCCCCATTACTACATTTCGATGCAAACGTGCAACATCCACCGTTAACGCAGGAAACCGTTTCTGACGTATACGGTGTACATTGTACGGATGAAGTGCATCCACTTGCAACCAATTGTCCACCATTGGGACATCGATGGGATACACATCGAGCAGCTGCGATAAGTGTCGCAACGAGCAATAATAGCATTCTGAAATTGAAAATATACTGTAAAGGTATTGAAAATATACGGTAGAGGTATTGAGAATATACTGTAAAGATATCCTTATAGATAATTCAGCAATCATCGACTTATAGATTTTTTATATTTTTCCTCAGATTTTAATTAATAATATCTACAAATTTGTTCACTTTGCGATGTCGTGAAGCAAAAATTCGTTTCTCTAGCTTCCGCTTCAAGTATTATACGCCGAACTAGCACTCTTTATGCCTCCGTATATTGCAACTAGTTACCCGTTTATATGGAGAACTATGGAACAGCAATATGTCAATCTTCTTTGATGCTCATATTTGCCTCAATTGTTCCTATCATTTCTGATTCATCCAATATGAGAGCGAAAAAAAAATTGAAAATTTTAGTAGACAATATGAACGTATCGAGTAGTGAAATTATGGTAGAGATAGTATTTCAGTAATCACTATTGTTCTGAATTATTATTGGGCACATATATATATGCTCTTATTAGAAGTGTAAAGTAGGCCAACTAATAATTGATAGCTGTAGATTTATTGAATTTGCCTAAATTGTTTGCAAAAATTGTCTGCAAATAATTCCGGATGCAGTTTATGATTGCTAGTGAAACGCTAGTGAAATTTGAATTTAAATCAAAAAATTCAACTATTTCCTGTTGAATAATAAGAGTTAAGTAGATTGCTGCGATTGCAACTCATCACCAATAAATGTTGCCTTTTATAGAGTGATGATTGAATGATGTATGAAAATCAAAGAGAATATCACGCTTTCCAACAGGTGTTCTAATAAACGATAAACAATTTGAAAAGATATATATATATGGGAATTGTTCTTTTCGATTTTATTCTAAAAATTCGATCGTTTAGCTAGACAATTATGATGACGTCATATGATTACATAAGATATTGAATGCTGAATTTCTCTTTCAATTTGTAGGAATTTGTAATCGATTTGGGGCAATCGAAACATAAATTTTTTTTGCTCACTTTGTGCTATCGAAAAATTGTTTTTTTTAAAACTTTTTGCAATCTATCTCC